>JARQOD010000001.1:512502484-512542415 GCA_033576555.1 Oophaga sylvatica
GAGTTACATGTACAATCGCAGCATTCTGCGTTTCACTCGCACGTATAAAACGTGTGAGAAAAAAATAGGATGATGGGAGCTGCCCCATAATTAACATGGGACGAGTGCTATGCGATTTTTTATCGCCTTGCGCTCGTCCGTATTATATGGTAGTGGACTCCGGCCTTACACTTGTTAGTTAGTATGCTTCTTCATTACTGGATACCCTTGATCAAAAGCCACAAACCCCCCAAAAATCGTTTTACAGACCCATAAGTTCCGAAGGTGGTGGAGACCCTAGAGGTGTAGTTTAGATGGCGAAACATTGGGTGGTACTATTGCTCTGAAAGCACTAAAATTTGCTTTGTCTGAGAGGTATTATTATCGGAGTGAGAAAGTTGGACTACATAATGATACAGAATTTCTTCTGTCAGAACATTTAGATCAGTTTATTCCAACTATATCATTCTCTCTCCGAGCAGATCCTGTGATGTACCCTTTCTCATAATCATATGACCGGCCAGCGCCTTTTTTTGTCTTAGAAAAATCACATGAAAAGAACATTTTGAGGAGTTTCTGCATTCCTCCTCATCCATGGTATGTGAGGAATGCCTCCCACAGAAACTCCGACAACAATAGGAACAAAGAGGCAAAAGGCAGCTTCCTTCAGAATCAGGGATTGTCTTTGTGGTTTTCACCACTGCATTGTCAATAAATACAGAAAAAAACAAGGAACAAACACGAGACAAAACCTAGTACAAAAAACATTCAAAACAAAGCAGCAGAAGGAATATTGTGGAAATTAAATAGAATCTATGGACCTGAAATTATTGAACAGCGCTCAACCTCAAAAAATGATGTCGAACAATAGAGAAATATGTTGTATGACTGCTTAAAAATTTCATGGAAAAATCCTCAAAAGATAGAATGATCCTCAGGCATACCACTCATGAGGAGTCTGAAGTTCCCATCACCTACAGGTGACCCCGATTCAATGATTACTGTCTTGTCAGCAGCTTATAATAGACTTCCCATCAAAATGACTAACCATTAGTGATGAGCGAGCACTACGTAAAATGCTCGAGTGCTCGGTCCCTCGAATCGAGCAGGTCGGACGCTCTGACGGGCTAAAACTCAAGTACCGAGTATAATGGAAGTCAACGCAGAACTCAAGCATTTCTCCCAAAGACCCTAACAGGAGGGCTGGGGGGCAGAAAAATCGCTGAAATAGATGAAAACAGTGCTCATTGGCAGAGGCGTATCCAGGGGGGGCAGCCAGGGCATGTGCCCCGGGCGTAGCCGACAAGGGGGTGCCATCGGGCCGCCTGATGCGGCGGTCCAAGGAGGAGGCTCCTCGCCGGCGGCATTCTGACGCCCCACATTGAGATTCTCTCCCCGTTTTCTGAGCCAGCTGTCAAACTGACAGCCGGCTCAGAGGAAGTGCTGCGCGTCGATGTACTAGTGTCTCCAGGTGTCTTCAGAAGCTAGTACACATGACTCACTTGATGTAAGCCCTGACCGCCGCCGGCACTTCCGCATCAATGAAGTGCCAACAGCGTGATCAGGTCACATGATCACGCTGCTGACGTCACACGTCATCTCTTCAGAGGCGACGACACAGGCAGTGAGGCTGCTTTTGGTGGTAAGTGCTCCAGACATTAATGGAGCTGAAGACACCGAAGAAGATTAATGGTGGAAATTAGGACATGCTCTGGGGGCTAGGAAGGGATGGTTGGGGTCGGGGACGCTATATGGAGTTAGTGCAAGGGATGTGTGAGATTGGGGATGGCTGCAGACACATGGATAGGGAGGGAGCAGGGGCAGTAAATTGACAGTGTGTGAGGAGCAAGGCCAGGGTCAGACAGATGCATGTGGTGGAGAAATAAGAGGAACATATTGAGGGGGGGGGGGAATCTGAGGACATTATGGGGGCAGAAATCTTGAGGACATTATGGGGAGAAATCTGAAGACATTATGGGGGCAGAAACTGAGGACATTATGGGGAGAAATCTGAGGACATTATGGGGGAGAAATCTGAGGACATTATGGGGGGAGAAATCTGAGGACATTATGGGGGAGAAATCTGAGGACATTATGGGGCGAGAAATCTGAGGACATTATGGGGAGAAATCTGGAGGACATTATAGGGGGGAAAATCTGAGGACATTATGGATGCCAAAATCTGAGGACATTATAGGGTGAGAAATCTGAGGACAAACCATTGTGGAAATAACAGGCATGTACCTTGCTTGGTCAAATAGAGTGTCAATACAATTAAGGTTTAAATGGGGGGGGGGTGGTGCCAAACTGATCCTTTGCCCCGGGTGCAGGAAAAGCTAGATACACCTCTGTCAGATGGCATGGGAACACATGGAGAAGACGTCTGGACGCATCTCTGACCCCAGGTCACTGCTGGGAACAATGGTGTCAGAGTATTAAGGTACTGCACACTACACAATCCCGCTAGCGATCTCGTTAGCGTCGCATACTAATGAGATCGCTAGCGGGATTGTTTGTATATCGCTGAGTGCGGCTTAACTTAGCGATATCGTTAAGGACGCTATCGCGGTTAGCGATCTCCTTAACGACTTTAGTGGTACAAAAGTACCGCTAAATCGCTAAGAAAAGGTGCCACACACGATAATACTTACCCAGCGGGAGCGCAGACATGAAATAGGGTCCGGAGCGATTCCAGCGACGAGCGAGATCACAGCAGGAAGCTCGTCGCTGGCAGCTGCCGCACACTACAACATCGCAACGGGATAGCTAAATAGTGACGTTTTTTTAGCGATCCCGTTAGCGATGTTGTTTAGTGTGGCATACCCTTTACTCCACTTTTATGGACTGACAATAAGACATACAAAAGTGAAGATAAAATGGATTTTACAGGAAAAAAAATGTTAGGAAACATTGTTTCCTGCATAATGACTTGTATAAAGGCAAAATAAATAAGAGGAAAATAAGCCCCTCCACACCTTATAGCCGGCCGTCTCTCACCGTCTTTCCTAAGTCCTGTAAAATTATATGAAAATAAACATTTTTAATACACACTTCAGCTTTTAATGTGTAACTGCTGAGAAGTGCAGTAGATTCTTTACCTCATTAGATTAGATCTTTGTGGAAGTCTAATATTTTCTACTGATTGATGTTTTTTCTGATTCAAGTAATAAATGTCTGTGTGTTTAGACCTTTAAGATGTAAGTCAGTTATCTTGTCACGTAACTTACCTGACAAACCTGAACCCCCAATAAGATGTTGAAAAATTAAGTAATTCTTGTCTGTCATGAGGGGTGTTATTAAATGGCCTAAGCCAATTTATACCTCGAAGTGTAAATTAGCCTAGGCCATAATATACCCGGGGTATAATCAAGTCTGGCCGCTATAATCTGGACTCGGGGTATACTATGGCCTGTTACACCGGTATTAATAGGGAATAGAAAATATGTAGCCCTGAAAAGGACTTTTGTTTTTAAAATAAAATAAAATCCAGCTCTCTGTAATTGCATCTTGATGGTATTCGGAGCCCAGAAGCGCCTTGTCAAGGTGTGGAAAATGCAAAACAAAGAGACTCCAGCTCCACAAACTGTGATTCTTTATTCACATAAGCAATTCGGAGGACATACACTGTCAGCAATACAAAATCACATGACCCGCATCAACGTATTTCAGGTGTCTGCACAGACACCTGAAACACGTTGATGCGAGTTATGTGAATTTGTATCGCTGATTGTGTATGTCCTCCGAATTGCATATGTGAATAAAGAATTACAGTTTGTGGAGCTTGTCAAAACACTATGGGGGGATGGGTGCGGACAAAGTATGGTGAGTAGGGGGAGGATACAAACACAGTATGAGGGGTGAAGGTATGGGGGTATTGGTGTAGACACAGTATGGTGAGTGTGGGAATTGGTGCGGACACAGAATGGGAAGGATGGGTGCGAACACCGTAAGGGAAGCAAAGGGGGAGAACATATGCAGACACAGTATGAGGAGCAAGTGGGGGTATGGATGAAGACACAGTTTGGTGAGTGGACGGAAGGGTGCTGACAGTATGAGTAGCGAGGAGAAAAATCTATGTGGACACAGTATGGAGAGCAAGGGTGATGAGATGTGTGAGTGCAGACACAGTATGGGGAGCGAGAGTGATGGAATGAGAGCTCATCATAGCTGATTTCTTATGAAGATCCCCTTGGCTCTATGGCATCCTTTTCATCTTTTCACAACTGACTGCATGCCTCCTGATGAAGCAGATGCAATGGGGAAACGCGTTGAGGCAACTCCATATATATGATAAGTGATTTTCTTCTTGAACACTATCATGAAATATCAGTATCACAGCTCCTATTGAGCATATCTCGGGTTTTTCTATATCTATGACATCATTGCTATTGTTTATTGGCAACTATGGTCTTTGAGAAACACATGGATTTGGTGTATAGATTTACTATAATGTGTCTATAGCAATATAAACTATGCTGTTAAGATATGGGTTCTTTTTCCTCTCTTTTCATTTTCTCTATCTACTAGTAAGGGAAAAGTGATATATCACAATAGTGCAATGTGCATAACGAACCCTATATTGCCACTATGAAAAATATGGCTTTTATGCAAATACACATGTATTCATCATTGTAGACACAGATTTATCAAGTATCTATACTCCTTTCCTATTTTCACACATTTTGCTGTATCTAGAACAGAACCTTACCAGGGACATCAAGGAGAGCCACCATCAAGAGTGGGCGCCATCTCGAATCTTGAGGTGCCAACCTCCGCTAGTAGGTAGGTAACAGGACCAAAATAGGGTACATACACTTTCCCCTTAGTTATGTATAATCTCCAAGAGACTATTTTTGTGTTCTTGCACACGGGGCATTTTTGTTTTTGCTTTGGTTTATTTTACCGATATTAATATATTAATGTTTTAAGCGAACATATGTTCACGAGACAGTATGGTTAGCAGGGGGGATCTCAGAGAAGACAACATAACGAGGGAGGGGGAAATATGTGAGTAGACAGTATGGGGGGGAGAAAAGTGTAAGTGGGCTCAGAATAGAGACTGATTAGTGGGGGGGTAGCATGAGGAGACAATGTAAGGGCACAGACAGGAGGAGACAGTATACCGAGGAGGGGAGTTTGATGAGGAGGCACAGTATTGAGACTGGGCGCTTTAGGGGTGACACAGTGTGAGAGGATAGTGTGAAGAGGGGGCCCAATATGGAAAGGAGGGGCAGTATGGAGAATATACCATAAGAGGGACAGCGTGGGGTCATATTTTTTGCAGACAGTATAGTGAGGGGCAATTATTTGGCTCAGCATAGAGAAGATATTTTTATTCAGGAGCATTATAATGACACTGCTATCTTTAAGGGTGTCATGTGGGGATGTGCTGCACAAGACCGGAGAAGATGGCAGTCAGCAGAGATGGCTGTGGATGAGAAAACTCGTCATGGGATCTGGACAAGATGAAGAAGAAAAGAAAAAGAACCACTCCAGAGACAACATTATCTATCAGGTACCTGGATGTAAATGTTTTTTTTGTGATACTAATTCTCATATTTTTATTTATGCTAGGAGCATTAAAGGGGTTGGCCAGGACTGTGCTGAGTCTGCAGTCATTCTATGTGACTGCAGACTTTTGAATTCTCACAGTGCGCACTGCAAGCTGTCAGGATTCTCTCGTGTCGGCGATTTGCATACATGTGGTCATGTACTGACTAGACAGGTATGGCCTCACACAAGGAAAATGATTTGAGCGAGGCCGGACAAGTCTAGTCAGACTGTGGCCAGAAGTATATAAATCACAATCTTGTGCTGACATGACTGTCCACTCTTGCCACCAGCAAGGGAGAATCCTAAAAGTGTGCAGTGCATGTAAAGTGATAATTCAGAAGCCTGCAGTCACATAGAGTGACTTCAGACTTTCATCTCAAACCTGGACAAGCCCTTTAATTATAAAATGAAGCCCTGTAGCCAGTCCCAACATCATGTAATACCTTCACTGTCAAGATTCAGTTCTGCTTGCTGATTCCAGTCGTCACACGGCCGATTCACTCATATGCGATTTTCATACCAATGGTCCTGTGACGACAAGCTTTTCTTCCTGCTTCTCATAGTTTTTCACTTAACAATTAGAGAATTTGGCTGAGCAGCTCTTCGGCACATAACTAAGTCAGCAAATCACATATGTGCTTGGGGGGGGGGGGTGCGAAACTGAATTCTTGCCCCGGGTGCCAGAAAACCTAGATACACCACCTGCTAGGGGATTACCGTGCATGTAACCAATTCACCGCAATTGCTGTACTTTGCTGTGCTGTATTTTTAATTTAAAATATGCAAAAATACATAAAAGACAAACACCAATTTTTTTTCACAAAACCTATGGAGACATAGTCTTATCCCTGTTCAGTCTTTGAACCTTTATCCTATCTTACAGCGGAGGTTAGCACCTTAAACCTGCGCAGATGGCGTCCCCACTCACGATCAGCTGACCCTTCTTTTATTGTGCCATGTCAAGGGTGAGGAATAAAAAAAAAGTGAAAAAAAGTACTAGTGCTGCTTCAAAAACATACGATATGTGACCAGATAGTGTTTATAGAGAGGAACAACACCACAGGATATGTACTTCAAGAGAACAATGGTGCTGCTACAATATTGTTTGGAAAGAACTCTCTCATTTATATATAGTAAATATCACAAAATCATACCCTGTTGGTATCAATATAAATCCACACACTACATAGTGACTAAGTGGAGATATGATAACTGAGTACATAAGACCATGACAGACTCAGTTTGGTCAGCATGGTCATAATAGTCTAATCCCTGTTCAATGCATCCATCTTTCTCCTGCCTTGCAGCAGAGGTTGGCACCCTGCGCAGATGGTGCCCCCACTCATCGACGGCCAACCCTTCTTTCCCTGTTGTGCCCTGTTAGGGGAAGGAGGAATCAGAAATGTTGGTAAAAAAAAGTGCTAGTGCTGCTTCAGATATATGTCATATGTAACCAGTTAGTGTTAAGGAGAAGAACAATAACACAGGATATGTACTTCCAAAAAATGCTAGTACAATATTATTTGAAAAGAACCTTCTTATTAACATATATTAAATATCAATTGGCAAAAAAGTCATATCCAGTTGGTATCAATATAAATCAATATACCATATAATATCTCAGTGGAGAAAGACTGATTAAGTACATCAGACAATAAGAGACCTGGTTTGGTCAGACAAACCTAGGTTTATGTAGATAAAATTACAGTCATGGACAAAAGTTTTGAAAATGACACAAATATTAATTTTTACAAAGTCAACTGCTTCACTTTTTCTAATGGCAATTTGCATATACTTCAGAATGTTATAAAGAGTGATCAGCTTAACAGCAATTACTTGCAAAGCCAATATTTGGCTAGAAAATGAACTTTATCCCCCAAAACATATTTCTGTTATGTTTCGGTAGCTGAGGAGGACAGGAACAACAGCAGGGCAGCCGAACACCTGAGATGTTGGTAACTGATGGGTTGCAGATTCCTAAACTAACGGCACAACTAGAGGTAGCCGTGGAGCATTCCTACGTTGATCCTAGACGCCTCGTCACAGCCTGAGAGATAACTACACCTAAAGGCAGAAAGATGAAAGCTATCTGCCCCGGAGCAGATCCCCAAAGAAAATAGGAAGCCCCCAAACATATAATGGCGGTTAGACAAGATGAAAATACAAACATAGACAGAAAATAGACTGAGCAAACGCTGGGGCCACAAGCTGACTAAATAGGATAGGACAGGAGAGATTACTTACTGCAACCCAGAAAACCCTACAAAAATCCAACAATTCTGATTACAAAAATACTGAGATCACACGATCTCGCCTCCCACTAAAACAGATCTCAGTGTGAACAAAAACCAAGCAGCAGCCGCTGAAAAAACAGGAAAAAGCAAATGAGCAAATAACAGTGGCTGCAGAAAAACTGTGAGGAGCTCAGGCCCCAGGAGGGGACCTGGCTGACCTCCACAAAAGTGCAGAAAACAATGCAAAAAGCAAGCACAAAAAGAAAAGCAAAAAATATCTTATCCGAAAGCAGGAGATGCAGACAGGACTCCATCAAACTTCTAAATGAGCCAGGAACCACAATTGAGACAAGAACAATTGATCACCGGCAACCATCATGGGAGGGAACCTCCCTTATATCAGACCAGTCCGTGATTCCAGATTGCCACTCCTCGCTGAAAGGTTCAGTACTATCTGTAACCACCAGAGGGAGACTCTGCTCAGAAACCATCTCTAGCACATTCATAACACATTTCAACATCATTGCAGCCCTGCCTTAAAAGGACCAGCTAACCTCTTTTCAGTGATTGCTCCATTAACACAGGTGTGGGTGTTGATGAGGACATGGCTGGAGATCAATCTGTCATGATTAAGTAAGAATGACACCACTGGACACTTTAAAAGGAGGCTGGTGCTTGGCATCATTGTTTCTCTTCTGTTAACCATGGTTATCTCTAAAGAAACACGTGCAGTCATCATTGCAATGCACAAAAATGGCCTAACAGGGAAGAGTATCGCAGCTAGAAAGATTGCACCTCAGTCAACAATCTATCGCATCATCAAGAACTTCAAGGAGAGAGGTTCCATTGTTGCCAAAAAGGCTCCAGGGCGCCCAAGAAAGACCAGCAAGCGCCAGGACCGTCTCTTAAAAGTGTTTCAGCTGCGGGATCAGGCTACCAGCAGTGCAGAGCTTGCTCAGGAATGGCAGCAGGCAGGTGTGAGTGCATCTGCACGCACTGTGAGGTGTAGACTCTTGGAGCAAGGCCTAGTCTCAAGGAGGGCAGCAAAGAAGCCACTTCTCTCCACAAAAAAACATCATGGACAGACTGATATTCTGCAAAAGGTACAGGCAGTGGACTGCTGAGGACTGGGGTAAAGTTATTTTCTCTGATGAATCCCCTTTTCGATTGTTTGGGACATCAGGAAAACGCCTCATTCCGAGAAGACAAGGTGAGTGCTACCACCAGTCTTGTCTCATGCCAACTGTTAAGCATCCTGAAACCATTAATGTGTGGGGTTGCTTCTCAGCCAAGGGAATCGGCTCTCTCACAGTCTTGCCTAAAAACACAGCCATGAATAAAGAATGGTGCCAGAATGTCCTCCAAGAGCAACTTCTCCCAACCCTCCAAGAGCAGTTTGGCGATCAACAATGCCTTTTCCAGCATGATGGAGCACCTTGCCATAAAGCAAAGGTGATAACTAAATGGCTCAGGGAACAAAACATAGAGATTTTGGGTCCATGACCTGGAAACTCCCCAGATCTTAATCCCATTGAGAACTTGTGGTCAATCATCAAGAGACGGGTGGACAAACAAAAACCTAAAAATTCTGACAAAATGAAAGCATTGATTGTGCAAGAATGGACTGCTATCAGTCAGGATTTGGTCCAGAAGTTGATTGAGAGCATGCCAGGGAGAATTGCAGAGGTCCTGAAGAAGAAGGGTCAACACTGCAAATATTGACTTGCTGCATTAATTCATTCTAACTGTCATTATAAGCTTTTGTTACTCATATGTTTGCAATTATATTTCTGTCTGTGATAAATACATCTGTCAAACACACATAAAAACCAGAGGGCAGCAGATCATGTGAAAATATAATATTTGTGTCATTCTCAAAACTTTTGGCCATGACTGTACAGGTAAAACAACCCAATTTGGTCAGCCAGATCTAGAATTTGCTAAATCCATCCCCCTGATAATACCCCCTTGTCAAAATGCTAAGATGTTCAGACCATCCAAGCGGGTTCCTCATCTATAGGATAGTAACATGCAAAAGCATAGAGGTACTTTGTGCAGTAAGGGAGGACACTCATTCTTAGTCTAAAAATCCAGCAAAGCTCTCCAGACTAGTGGAACACCAGGATCACAACAGATACATGTATACCCATGGGCGTACCCAACATGGGGCAGGGGGGGCAGCTGCCCCCCCAGAAGCAGGGGTGCGCCGCGCGCACATATCATGATGAGGCCTTTTTCTTCTACCAGCCCTTTAAAATGTGCTTGCGACGCACATAGGGGTTAAGAACGTCCTGACGTTATATGTCAGGACATTCTTTGTGGGAGGAGAGAGCGCGCTCTGCTCTCCCGCCCCTGGCTGCAGGCCTGCAGCAGTTGGTTGTGAGAGCTGCAGCCTCAACATATCAGGCATCAGGAAGTCCAGGCAGGACACACTCCCTACCCACGCGTGCCTGATGCCTGCGGCCTTGCCTGCTGCAATCGCCTGGCGTTAGGTCGGGTGGCGGGTATCATCACATCAGTGACGCCGGTCTCTCTGGGACTGGGTAAGTGAGTCTCCCAGACTGCCAGACTGAGTGCATAATAATAATTGATCCAGAAAGATGTTTAAAGTAAAATACATCAGGCCAGCAGCCAGCACCTGTAATACAGTGGGGCTGATGTATATACAGGTGCTGGGCTGGAGGCTGGGGCTGGTGATGTATACAGGTGCTGGGCTGGAGGCTGGGGCTGATGATGTATACAGGTGCTGGTCTGGTGATGTATATACAGGTGCTGGGCTAGTGATGTATATACAGGTATAGGGCTGGTGATGTATATACAGGTGCTGGGCTGGTGACGTATACAGATGATGGGCAGGAGACGTATACAAGTGCTGGGCTGGAGGCTGGGGCTGGTGATGTATACAGGTGCTGGGCTGGTGATGTATATACAGGTGCTGGGCTGGTGATGTATATACAGGTGCTGGGCTGGTGATGTATATACAGGTGTAAGGCTGGTGTTGTATATACAGGTGCTGGGCTGGTGACATATACAGATGCTGGACTGGTGACATATACAGGTGCAGGGCTGGTGACTTATACAGGTGCTGGGCTGGTGATGTATACAGGTGCTAGGCTGGGGCTGGTGATGTATACTGGTGCTGGGCTGGAGGCTGGGGCTGGTGATGTATATACAGGTGCTGGGCTGGAGGCTGGGGTTGTATATACAGGTGCTGGGCTGGAGGCTGGTGATGTATATACAGGTGCTTGGCTGGAGGCTGGTAATGTATATACAGGTGCTGGGCTGTAGGCTGTGGCTGGTGATGTATATACAGGTGCTGGGCTGGAGGCTGGGGCTGGTGATGTATACAGGTGCTGGGCTGGTGATGTATCCAGGTGCTGGGCTGGTGATGTATACAGGTGCTGGGTGGTGATGTATATACAGGTGCTGGGCTGGTGATATATATACAGGTGCTGGTCTGGTGATGTATATACAGGTGCTGGGCTGGTGATGTATATACAGGTGCTGGGCTGGGGCTGGTGATGTATATACAGGTGCTGGGCTGGGGCTGGTGATGTATATACAGGTGCTGGGGCTGGTGATGTATATACAGGTGCTGGGGCTGGTGATGTATATACAGGTGCTGGGCTGGTGATGTATATACAGATATACAGGTTCTGGGCTGGTGATGTATATACAGGTGCTAGGGCTGGTGATGTATATAAAGGTGCTGGGCCGGGCCTTAAGTATATACAGGTACTGGGCTGGGGCTGGTGATTTATACAGGGGCTGGTCAATTTTTGTTTCATTCACCTTTTTCATTCTAAAATTTTACAACCGGAATGACCATGGCTTGCCCCCCCTAGTTTTGATCCTCGGTATGACCATGTGTATACCCAGTTATACTTGGCCAACAAAACAATAATCATTGTGAGTTGCATGCACCTAACAGCAGAGAACCGGGAGGAAACCCACACAAACACGGGGAGAACATACAAACTCTTTGCAGATGTCCTTGGTGGGATTTGAACCCAAGACTCCAGTGCTGCAAAGCTGCAGTGCTAACTACTGAGCCACCATGCTGTAGCTTCAGACCCCACAAGAATGGTGTGTCTGAGGATCATCTGAGCTCTCCTATCTCAAAGGTATTTTCCATAAATTCACAAGAACATCCTTCTTTCAATATTCATACTCAATTTTTCTTTATTCTCCCACCGTGCTGCTCTGTTGGATTGAAGCCGAAGAACTGAATTTAACTCAACATGTGCTCAGTGTTTTTGTCTTCCTAAAAGATAAGGTCTCGTTGCCTAAAACTTTGGCAGCATAAAAATTGATGGAAAAAATAGAAATGGCAGATTGATTGGGTCAGCACCAAACAAAAAATCCTTTGTATGGTCATCCAGATCTCAAAATCAGTTGAGGTACAAGTAGAGGTTACTTGGAGGAGCACATATCAATGGTTCCTAGATAACAAGCAATCAACTCATGACCAGCAAAACCCTCCATGGTTGGGTCTGGTCCTGGAGATCTGCTACTCTGGTTATGGACATGAGCCAAGTGAGCCACTAGGTTTCCCTTTTTGCCACTTCTATATCCATAGAGTATAAGCCAGTTTTTAAGGTCAAGTTGTCTGTACACAGTAGGAATAATTCCAGGAACCAGTTCTCCCAATGACATCAATCGGATTTTTTTTTATTACCTCACTGTATACATAACCAACGTAATTCAACCATGATGATAAACTGAAGTGACAAGGAACTGCTCAATAAATAATTGATTTCAGAATCATCATGAAACATTACGACATCGAAATATTGCAAAAATAATAGAAGACAATAGAGGCTGAGAAGAAACACGATAAATGGTGGCCTTCTCAAGATGTCAAGAAGTTTATATCTTCTTAAAGCAAGTTATGATTGGTGGATCACTCTTTTAGTTTATCATTTCTTACAAAGTGTTTTAAAATGGGTTCATAAATTCTAGGCTGGCTTCAGATATCTGTCCAAGTATTGAGTGGCCACAAGTCTTCTGAACCAAACTCAACAGTCTAACAATCACACATGAGGCTGTTGAGTTTAGGTCAGGAGACTAATGCCCAAGTTCATACATAGCAGTCCATACTCAGACCATGAATGTTAATGTGTGAAGTCAACCTAAGTAGGGATCGTCCTACAGGGACAAATAAATACCTGTCTGTACTGCCTTTTATACTGATAGGATCAAGGGTAGCCAATACCCAGGGCAGTTAAGACAGGATGGATTCCTCTGTCACCTGACATGTAATGTGACTAGTGTTGAGCGATACTGCTCGATATCTAAAAATATCGGATCGGAATGGTATCGCCGATATCACTAAATATCGGCGATATCCGATTCCGATACCGGAAGTTCCATGTAAGTCTATGGGAACAAAACATCGCAACTAAAAAAACACTTTCTTTCCTTGTAAACACAAAATATACACACTTAGAATACATATATATATATATATATATACATGTCATTGTGACATATATATATACATATATTTATAGTTTATTCACTTCTACATAGTAAAATAGCCTCTGATTCAATTGCCGGGTAAAGCCGGCATTTGTGAAAAGACAGAAGCACCCGAGGGTCCAGTCGCCACAGAGATGTTGCATCGCACCCAGCGAACAGGATTCAGAAGCTCGCTATAAGCGAGTCCTGTGTGCCTTAATTGAACTGTTTTTTTGCTTGAGAATTGCAAAAATCATCATAGACTGTATTTGCCATTTTTCCGTCATATCTGCGCCACGAGGCACAGGTGAAGAATAAGGGCGTGCTCTCGTGGGCGTACACTCACTCCGTGGCGCGAAAACGATGTCCGCACACTCTAAATGTTACTGCAATGTAAGATCGTGCCCCACAGCTCTGGAGTTCCGCCTCCTCATCCTCCTCAGTGGGCGTAAACGAACGCGAAGGTCCCGCCTCCCTACAAAAGATGTCGCCTCTCCTGATGCTAATGACACATGTGACTTTGCTGAGATGGCGAATGGACGTGAGCAGAAGTGGGAAGGGATGGAGGAGTCAGAGCTCTCCCCCACGGAAGCGACCCGATCACCACGGAGCCACCGTTTGGCACCCGGCCTGGAAACCCTCCTACGCTGGAAGAAGCGGAGGATACCCTGAGAGACCTGGCCCGGCACCGGGAGGAGGTCGCCAGGATGGAAGCGAGCTGGCGGGCCCTAAAACTACAATTGGAGCGGCGCCAATCCCTCTTACCCCCTGAAGTGTCTGTACCGGAAGGTGAGGCACCCGTTCCAGTAGAGGAGGCCGTGCGGGCATCCCAGCCCTTGCAATCTGAACCGGTTGCCAGTATCTCAGTGGAGGCACCCGTTCCAGTACAGGAGGCCGTGCGGGCATCCCAGCCCTTGCAATCTGAACCGGTTGCCAGTATCTCAGTGGAGGCACCCGTTCCAGTACAGGAGGCCGTGCGGGCATCCCAGCCCTTGCAATCTGAACCGGTTGCCAGTATCTCAGTGGAGGCACCCGTTCCAGTACAGGAGGCCGTGCGGGCATCCCAGCCCTTGCAATCTGAACCGGTTGCCAGTATCACAGTGGAGGCACCCGTTCCTGCAGAAAACGCCGCACCAGCACCCCAGATCCCGCTGTCTGCCCCCGTCGCTGAGGCAGAAGAAGCGACACCCGTCCTCATGGAGGAGGCCGCGCAGGCACCAGAGCTCTACCTGCCTGTACCGGAGCCCCGACCGTCATCTATTCCAGAGCCGGCTGCTTCCGCCACAGGTGAGCGCCGCCAGGACTGGCGGGCGCCAGGAGAGCTGCCGCAAACCGGACATCGTAAGCTGGCGTTTGATGGTGGAGACATGGAGATGCTGGTGGAGGAGAATTACAACCGGCGTCAGGAGGAAGAGTGGAGACGTCGGGAGCGGGAAGCAGAGCGACAAAGGGAGCAGCGAGAATCCCAAAAGCTTCGGCAACGTCACCTGGACAAGGACCTGGCAGAGAAGGCACGTATGAGAAAGGATAAAAGTACGCTGAGGGAGCCGCGGCATAAGGGTGCAGTACGGAACTTTAAGTTAAAAGGTGGTTGGGGCTTCATCCAGGAGCCTGGACTTTATTTAGAAGTTTTTGTAACCCGGCGGGACGTGGAGGCTCACCTCCCAGAAGGACACCCGGGGAGGGACCTGTTGCCAGGAGACTTGGTGACTTACACCCGACACTGGGGTTACAATGGATGGTACGCCCTAAATGTTACCAGGTGCGACCCCTACTCCCCAGAGTGTCAGGAAACTGACAGACCCTACGAGCCTTCAGCCTCCCCCAACCAGGCCTCTGCACAAGTGCCCACCCCACGCCGTAAATTCCCCAGCCTCCCTCAGTGGTCTCCTCAGCAGCCCAGCTATGGACATGATAATGATAGCTGGCCCGTACCCGGCGCCTGTTAGGCCCCCTGGGGTTCGTTCAGTCCGGGACATAGGGGTCCAGACCCAGAGGGAGATGAAAGAGGTGGCCACACAGACCCAGATAGCGGGTCACGACGTCACTGTACAGGCCACACGACGTCATCAGGTCTGGGTGGACCCTCCTGTCACGGATGTTTGGCAAGCTCCAGAAGAGTACCAGGTGGTACCTGGAAGAGGCCAGCCAAAGCAGTCTAAATAACCCGGACAGGGTCTCTGTATGTAAATAGTTAAATTATTGATGTACCCGGACGGGTGAATGTTCATAAAAAGAAGTTTATTGTTGCCTTAATATACCCAGGTTGGGTAATGGTTTGATGTACCCGGACGGGTGAATGTTCAGAAGAACAAGTTTATTGTTGCCTTAATATACCCAGGTTGGGTAATGGTGTTTACTGTAATGAAAATGTTGAACTTTGAAGCCATGAACTGTACTGGCTCACAAACTTTTCTGTAAATAGTTGGCACTTCGGTGCTCCATCTTGGTTTTACAAAAAACTTTACTGTGCACTATTTTCAACTACCTCAGAAACTAAAAACCCGTTTGGTGTGGCCGAAAGTGAGGTCTGCTCAAGGAAAGTCTTGCAGCCCACTCAAGACCACAGTTGAAGGTTTGGAGCGGGTCCTCCACAAGCACAAGTAAAGGACACTGTGAAGTTACCCCGGTGGGGGTAGTCCTAAGAAGTCTCCACGAACTTCGGCACTAATGCTATTTGCACTTTTGTTGAATATGTATTTATTAACACACATGTATAACACATATCAAGGGTATGAACAGTAACAAAACATGTCACATAATATAAGCCATTTGCACTTTTGTAATGTTATTATTAAAAATTTTATTATGCAACGTTTAACTTGAAGTGTTTCCTGCTTTCTTACTACGTCGCATAGTCCACTCTGCTACATCACTTTGCACCATTGCTCTATCTCACATCTATCTGCACTGGAAGGATAGCGTGTTACCTGTAGAAGACTTTTCACCTACCTGCACTACACCATCCCTTCCAGAGGACCTGCACAGCAGCGCTGGACACCCTGACCAGGTACTACAGGTGGCGTCACGACAAACTACACAAACATTCTATCATCCCCTGGAAATATCCCACATTCCAGTGATCGCCCAGGTCACGGACCGAGCTGTGCTACTCGTGACATCCCCCATAGAAGTCTACGTGATCGGTGCCGAGTACCCCCAAAACCCCTGTCTCTGTGCGACTCAACTTCCCTCACTGTGCTGGCACTTTACATTTACAAATGCCTCTGGGTTTTTTTTTTTGGGGGGGTGGGGAACATTCAGACTTTTGCTATGGGGCCCCATGATTTATATGTACGCCCCTGCTGCTGAGGCATGGTATTTAAGGCTGTTAAGGAGCCAACATACATGGACCTTGCCAGCAGCGTCGGACTGGAGTACCTTGGGCCCACCAGAAAAAATATATTGTTGCGGCCCAACATCATACTTCCCAACCTTTGAATAAGGGAAAGAGGGACAAAGGCTGTGGCACGCTGTGCATGCTGCAGAAAATTTTAGGCCATGCCACGTTGCACCACAGACTGTCCAGGAGTTGGTGGATGCTTTAGTCCAGGTGTGGGAGGAGATCCCTCACGAGACCATCCGTCGCGCTCATCAGGAGCATGGCCAGAAGTTGTAGGGAGGTCATACAGCATACCTCCCAAATTTGGAAGACAGGAAAGAGGATTAAAGGCTGCGGCGCGTGTTGCGCGCCGCTGAAAATTTTAGGCCACGCCCCGACAACACCCATTTCACAGCTAATCACACCCATATCCTCGCCCCAAGCGTAACCATTTAGCACTGCTGATCACACTGACTGGTAATGAGGGCACAGTGGCTGGTACTGAGGAAAAGAAAGAAAGAGCAGCGAGAGAGAAAGAACAAACAGAGAAAGAAAGAGAGGAAAGAAAGAAAAGAGAGAAAGAAAGAACAGAGAGAAAAAAGAACAGAGAGCGAGAAGGAAAGAACAGAGAGCGAGAAAGAAAGACTAGAGAGAGAGCCATAGGCGTAGCTAGGGTTTTGGTTTAGTGGGGCAAAACTTCTGAGTGGGCCCATCATCAGAGAACCTCAGCAAATGACCGCGCTGTTGGCCAAAATAATCTATATATAAAAAGACCAATATTGATATTACCGCCATATGGTCTGTGTTAAATAATACCAGTCCTACAGAACATATAGATTACAGCACAGGTACAGATAATGACTTACCGCTGATGTTCTTTCTAATGGAATTGTTCACTTTTCATGTCTTTTCCATCTGGCCCACACCGACATGACGACTTCTCCAGCCAGGACTCTACTGCACCCCCATTAAAAAAAAAAATAAAAAAAAAACTCACCTCCCGGCTCCTGTGCTGCTCACTGTTCTCCCTCTCAGCGTCTGACAGCGGGCGCCGGCAGGTGATGTTATTGCGCCCGCTGTAATACGCTGAGAGGGGGATTATGGGAGAGAAGGAGCGCTCGCTCCTTCTCTCTCCATGCGTTCAGCTTTATCGGCTGGATGCCGATACAGCTGACCCTCCGATGACGGGTGGGGGGCCCACTGCTGGCACCGGGCCCCCCCAACGCCTGTTCAGGCCCCATAGCTTCCGGGCGGCAGAGCAGGGAGAGCGATTCTCCCTGCTCTGCCGCAGAATGTAACTGTATCGTAGCTCCGGGTGGGCCCCCTCAGAGCGCGGGCCCCGGGGCCACCGCCCCCTCTGCCCCGCGACCTATCCTTTCAAATCAGGGCCCACCATGCAGGAGCTGGGGCCCACCGTAGGTTTCTCCGGTGTCCCGGTGCCTCAGTCCGACCCTGCTTGCCAGCCTGATAATACCAGGCCACAGCAGTCTGCTTAGCTTGGCTGGTTAACAAAAATAGGGGATCCCCTCGAAAAAAAAACGGCGTAGGGGTCCCCCTATTTTTGTTAACCAGCCAAGTAAAATGCAGACTGCTGCGGCCTGGTATTAAAAGACTGTCAAGGCCCATGGATTTTGGCCCTCAACAGCCTGATAATACCAGGCTACAGCAGCCCCACATTTGGCGCATCAAAAGATGTGCCAATTGTGGCACTTTACCCGGCTCTTCCCACTGCCCTGTAGCGGTGGCAAGTGGGGTAATAAGGGGTTAATGTCACCGTTGATTGCACGGTGACAATAAGCCCGGTTAATAATGGAGAGGCGTCAATAAGACACCGATCCATTATTAATCCCAAAGTTTTTAAATGTATAAAAAAAAAGACACAGCAAGAAAAAAGTATTTTAATGAAATAAAAGAGACAACACAATTTTCATTTCTTTTATTATACACTCATTCCTGCGACGCCATCGATCTCCTGTAAAAAAAGAAAAAAAACAAACCAACAGTATACCACCTGTCCGACGCAGTCCATAGTAACGAGTGTCCCACGACGATCCAGCTCTGCTACATCAGAATGACAGGCAGAGCCTGTCATCCCGGCGCAGCACAGCTGATTACCTGCTTCCCCGGCGGTGACGTCATCGGACTGACTGCTTTACGGCCGGGATTACCCAGCAGTCACTGCAGTTATCGCGAGAAACTGCATGTGACCGCCGGGGAAAGATGATGGCGGCCATGAAGCAGTCCAGCCCGTGACCGCCGGAGATCTTCTGCCAGGTAAGTGCCGCTGACTCCTGACAGACCCGACCGACGGACACTGACAGTGACAGTGACAAATCCGATTCCGGTATCCGATAAGACGAAAATATCGGAACTAAGTATCGAAAGTCCGATAGAGCTAATATCGGCCGATACCCGATACTTGCGGTATCGTATCGCTCAACACTAAATGTGACAAATTGTATGACAGGAGTGGAGGTTATCACACGTCAGGTGACATGTAACATGATGTTGGGTGGGGGTCATGTGAGTAACAGAAGGGCAATGTGATAGACATTTAGTAAACAATGATAGGAAGCAGAAAAATCAAAAGATTATGTTCTTTATAGACTTCACTATACATAATAAGGGAAGGCTTTATGTACAAGGAAGCACTATTCATAACATGGAATAACACCATCTAATACAGGAGCTATAAATAAGAGAGGACACCATGTAACATGGGATGATGCTATACACAACAAGAGAGGACACTATGTAATATGGGATGACGCTGGACACAACAAGAGAGAACACTATGTAATATGGGATGATGCTGGACACAACAAGAGAGAACACTGTAATATGCGATGATGCTATATACAACAAGAGAGGACACTATGTAGAATGGGATGCCGCTATACACTCAAGAGAGGACACTATGTTTTATGGGGCGGCGCTATACAGAACAAGATTGGACACCATGTAATGTAAGACAATGCTATACACAAGACATGACGCTATGCATGTTCTGCCCATTCTGAGTGCAGGTCAGTATGTTTCTTATTGTGTGCTAGTTTTTTTTGTTATAGCACCGTCTAGTGGTGGCTGAATTATATGCCTGTGCCTTTAACAAGCAGATAGAGTATTGCATTGTGGGATTGAAGCAAGGTATGCTGGGAAGAAGAAGCTCCATTTTCTTCCATGTACTTCAGGAACACACGTGTTCATGTGCTCTCCTGTAACCTCTCCAACTTGAGTTTGCTATCCTGGTAAAGCATATCTGGTAAGATCAATATCTTCTCTAGCAGTGCAGTGTTTGGGAGGCTATTAACTGTATAGCAGCCAGTGCATAGGAGATGTTATTAGAATCCTGTGTTTTCTCATGTTATAGTTGCATCATACTGTATACTTTCTTGTTAATTGTAAAGTGTCAGCTGTTTGATTATTGCCCAATACTTATCTATGTAATTTGTATTTTTTATAGTTTTACCGCATGCATGTTCTATACCGTTCACCAATAAACAAGTTAGACTACAGAGGACAGTCTGCTTATTTGGAAGATAGAATGATGGTTTAGCTGTATGCTAGATTGCACACCGTGTCAACGTGTATGAAGACAGAACAGTAAAACAGATGCTAGACGCCTGCGATAGTGAATCCGACTTAAGGAGTTGCTTGTACACACACCGCACTGCCTGCAGATACTGCAGCGGCCGCCATACAGTCACAAGTACCGAGAGTGCAGCCCGCCATCAGGCGCTTCATCATTCCCGCCACGTGGAAGCCGCCGCGCATAGACTGTTTCCCGCTAATATACTCAGCAGTATGCAGCTAAGCACACAATGTCTCAAAACAGCACATCCTCACTCAAAACAAGGTCACGTGCAAGCTCCAGCAGGTCGTCATTAGCAGAGCTCGCTGCTGTCACCCGTGCCGAAGCTGAGGCAGCCAAAGCAAGATCCTCCTTCGCCGAAAGAGAGATGCTCCTAAAGCTGAGACAGGCGGAGCAAGATGCAGAAAGCGCATGTCTGCAGGCAGAGAGAGAGGCTGAAACCGCACATCTGCAGGCAGAGAGAGAGGTCAAAACCGCACGCCTGCAAGCTGAAAGTGCACGTTTGCAAGCAGAGAGAGAAGCGGAAACTGCACGTTTGCGAGCAGAGCTAGAAAGACTTGCGGCAGACAAAGAGACAGCAGCTGCAATTGCTAAAGCAGAGTATTTAGAATCTATGAAGGATCCTGATTGTGAGAGACGTAGCAACATTCGTGGACCAGATCTAGGACAGCAAGATCCAGCGCAGCATGTCGCAGAGTACGTCCGTCAACATTCCGGCAAGGATGACAGCCCTGATGCACCTCATCGACCAGTCTACGCCGGTTACCAACGATCCAACCCCGAACTTCGTTACCACAAACAAGGAGTCGCCCAGCGCAGAGATGTCGACCACAGCTGCTGTTCCACTGAGCGGAAGGTACAGCTCCTATCCCGCTTTAAAGAGACACCTTCTGCACCGAGAAGGTACTGCACAGACTATACGAAGTCAGAAGCGTCTCACAGGTATGGTGATACACCACACACTAGACATGACTATAACACACCAGCTCGTGCCAGCACTGACCAAGCCACCATAGACTTTGCAAAGTTCCTTGCCCGCCAAGAATTGGTTACAAAAGGACTTGTAAAGTTCACTGATAAACTCGAGAACTATAGGTCATGGCGAGCCTCGTTCTGGAATGCCATTCATGGTCTGGACCTTTTTAGTAGTGAGGAGCTAGATCTCCTAGTAAAGTGGCTCGGAAGTGAGTCGGTCGAGCATGCCAAAAGACTAAGAGGCATCAATATAAAGCAAACACACATAGGTCTGCGCAAAGTGTGGGAAAGACTTGATGAATGCTATGGGACAGTAGAAGTCATAGAGAATGCTTTATACAAAAGAATTGATGATTTTCCTAAGATAGGACCTAAAGGTTATCAAAAGTTTAGAGAATTGAGTGATTTATTGATAGAGTTACAGGTTGCCCAGGAGGAAGGAGACTTACCCGGATTAGCATTCTTAGACACCACTAGGGGTGTCAATCCGATAATACAAAAACTTCCTTACAACCTACAAGAAAAGTGGGTGACATATGGTTCACGGTATAAACAAAATCATAATGTACCATTCCCTCCTTTCACTGTATTCGTAGAATTTGTCGCCCAACAAGCTAAGATCAGAAAGGACCCTAGTTTTGACTTCACTCTGTCATGTTCCACTGCCCCCGGTGTCAAACCCAGTAGGACACCCGTGGTAGTCCACAAAACTAACATTGTTTCCAGAGGCCCTCCTCACAATGCGAGTACACCCACTCCAGACGAGAACAAGTCTCAGGATGTCAGTAAACAGTGTCCTCTACACAAGAAACCACATCCTCTACTAAAGTGCAGAGCCTTCAGGGAGCAGTCTTTGGAGGATCGCAAAGGTTTCCTCAAAGAGAACAACATCTGCTTCAAATGTTGTGCCACAACCTCTCACTTCGCCAGGAACTGTGAAGCTAGCATGAAATGTGCAGAATGCAGCAGCACGGATCACAATACAGCCTTGCACCCTGGACCACCTCCACGAGTGTTGTCACAAGCAGAGGAGCACGATGGGAAGGAGAAGAACACTGATGAAGATACCCCTGTGGTCAGCTCTCAATGTATGGAGATCTGTAAGGCTGGCTTCACACATCCGGCGGGCGCCTTGCGGCGCCCCCGGCATTTTCCCGCAGCGCCGCATCTGAAAATCTGATGCGCCGCATGCGGCTTTTTTCGCATTGACATGCATTAGCGCCGGATGGCGCCGCATGTCAATGCGTTGCATGCGGTTTTGTCCGGATGCGGCGCAAATGTACATTGCGGCGTCCGGAAAAAACGCTGCATGTAACGTTTTTTTTTTTTGCCGGATGGTTGCTTATCTCTCCAAGCATCAGCAACCATCCGGCAAAAAACTGCATTTTGGGCGCCGGAAGTGTGAAAGCTTTTCACATGCGGCGCTGCGGTAAAATGCCGGGGCGCCGCCAGGCGCCCGCCGGATGTGTGAAAGAGGCCTAAGGAGGAAGGTCCTGTTCAAAAATCTGCCTTGTCCGAATCTATCCTGCAGGCTGCAAGGACAAAAGCCCTCAAGATATATGCAATCCTGGATGACCAAAGTAACAGGTCTCTAGCCAGGTCCATCTTCTTTGACAACTTCAGCATCGTAGGCCCTGGTTCTCCGTACTCCCTGAGGACATGTTCAGGTACCGTTGAGACAGCGGGGAGAAAAGCAACCGGATACAAGGTGGAGTCCATAGATGTTCAAACCTGCCTATCGTTACCAACCATCCTGGAGTGCAACCAGATTTCCGACAACAGGTCAGAGATACCTTCACCAGAGGTGGCGACACATCACACCCATCGGAAGCGTATAGCCCACCTGATACCTGAGTTGGATTCAGAAGCCCCAATAGCTCTACTACTGGGAAGAGATATACTACGAGTCCACAAGACTAGAGAAATATAAATGGCTCCAGAAGTGCTCCATACGCTCAGAGGCTCGACCTTGGATGGGTCATCATAGGAGACGTCTGTTTAGGAGGAGCACACAAGCCAGCCTCAGTCAACAGTATGCTCACCAGCACACTAGAAAATGGACGTCCGTCTCTCTTCCAGCCATGTCACAATAGTCTGCTGGTAAAGGAATTAGCAAACAGCACTCCCCTACCTTGCCCTTTCTCAGTACCTACCAACGAAGACCACGCCTGTGAAGGTGAACAAGACCACATGGGATGTACAGTTTTCCACAGGACAAAGGAAGACGACAAGGTAGCGATGTCCACAGAAGATAGGATGTTCCTGGACATCATGGATAGACAAATAGACAAAGACAAATCGAACAGTTGGGTCACACCTTAACCATTTCGACCTAAGAGAAGGCGCCTACCCAACAACAGGGAACTGGTCTACAGCCGATTCATCTCCCTCAGGCACAAGCTTAAGAAGTCACCTGAGATGAAGGAACACTTCTTTACCTTCAAGGGAAGGATATTCCAGAACAACCACGCAGAGATTGCACCTGCACTTTGGCCCTCAGAGGAGTGTTGGTACCTGCCCATCTTCAGAGTATACCATCCCAAGAAGCAAGGTCAAATAAGAGTGGTATTCGACTCAAGTGCCAAATGTGAAGATGTCTCATTAAATGATGTCCTACTGTAGGGCCCAGACCTCAACAACAGACTTCTGGAAGTACTACTCTCTTTCCGCAGAGATAAGGTGGCATTTATGACTGATATTCAACAGATGTTCCACTGTTTTCTCGTCAAAGAGGAACACAGAAACTACTTGAGGTTCTTCTGGTACCGTGACAACGACCCAGACAAAGACATCACAGAGTACCGGATGAGGGTACACATCTTTCGTAACAATCCTTCCCCAGCAGTCGCTATGTACGGCCTCCATAATTCTGCCAAAGAAGACGAAGAAAGGTATGGGTCAGACGTCAGATCCTTCGTAGAAAAGGACTTCTACGTAGACGACTGTTTGAATTCCACACCAACAAATGAGGCTGCTATCAGTCTACTAAAAAGGGCTCAAGAAATTCTCGCTCAGTCTAACCTATGGTTACACAAGATTTCCTCCAACAGTCGAGGGTTGATGGAAGCATTTCCCTCTCAAGACTATTCCAGCGATCTAAAGGACCTAGACCTAAGCATCAACACTCTTCCCATGCAGCGGAGTCTTGGATTGCTTTGGGATCTGAAGACGGATACCTTCACCTTTCAGGTCAGTAAAGATGAGAAACCCTTCACATTCAGAGGAGTTCTTTCTTTCGTGAATAGTCTATACGACCCCCTGGAATTCGTAGCTCCAGTTACTGTCCAAGGGAAAATGATGCTAAGAGACTTCACCCAAGACACATCTGATTGGGACGATCCACTGCCAGCAGAAAAGGCCGACCTGTGGGCAGAGTGGAAGAGGTCTCTCGAGGCCTTGACCGACCTTCGTGTGAAATGACCGTATGCTCCTGTGCCATCCACAGAAGTCAAGACACAAAGACTTTGTATCTTCTGCGACGCATCAATCAAAGCAATCGCAGCAGTAGCATACCTCAAAACCATAGATGTCAATGAACAGAGCTACATCGGGTTTGTGATGAGACGGACTAAACTGACACAACTCCGTGAACACACGGTACCCAGACTGGAACTCTGCGCTGCTGTCCTCGCAGTTGAGTTGGCCGAGCTTATGTCAGGTGCGGTGAATCTGGAGACCAAAGAAGCAGAGTTCTACACTGATAGCAAGGTGGTACTGGGATATATCTGCAATGAAACACAACGCTTTTATGTCTACGTCAGCAACCTGATACTGAGGATAAGAAGATCTACCTGCCCTAGTCAGTGGCACTATATACCTACTCACCTCAATCCTGCGGACCATGCAACTAGATCCGTTGCTTCAAGTCATCTTATGGACACTACCTGGTTCACAGGCCCTGCTTCCTTGTACGGTTCAATGCCCCACATCGACAGGCCTGAAACGTTTGAACTGGTGGATCCAGATGCCGACGAGGAGCTCCGTCTTCGAGTGTCTGCTCTGCATAGAGGGATTTCAAGTCATTACCTGGAATCTCATCGGTTCAGCAGGTTCTCAACCTGGAAGTCACTTGTTCGAGCCGTTGCTTGTCTACTTCATGTGGCCCAGTCCTACAAGTCAGCATTACCTGCAAGCCAGAGATCTTGCAAAGGTTGGCATCACTGCAAGCATGCTTTTACCGCCCTCAACTTGGAAAGAGCCAAGGCTACAATACTTTGTATTGTGCAAAAGGAAACCTACCCCAGAGAAATAGACAACCTCAACAAAGTTCAACCTATTTCTAGAGACAGTGCCTTGAAAAAGCTTGATCCGACCATTCTCACTCCCGCCATGCTACTCACTCAGAAAAGCAACAAACCCAACGTTGCACTGGGAGAATTCAGCAACAAGGACCTCTACAGACGTCAATGGAGACAAGTTCAAAGTCTCTCCAACACTTTCTGGGACAGATGGAGAAAACAATATCTTTCTACCTCTAGTAAGATCAATATCTTCTCTAGCAGTGCAGTGTTTAGGAGGCTATTAACTGTATAGCAGCCAGTGCATAGGAGATGTTATTAGAATCCTGTGTTTTCTTATGTTATAGTTGCATCATACTGTATACTTTCTTGTTAATTGTAAATTGTCAGCTGTGTGATTATTGCCCAATACTTATCTATGTCATTTGTATTTTTTATAGTTTTACCGCGGCATGTTCTATACTGTTCACCAATAAACAAGTTAGACTACAGAGGACAGTCTGCTTATTTGGAAGATAGAATGATGGTTTAGCTGTATGCTAGATTGCACACCGTGTCAACGTGTATGAAGGCAGAACAATGCATAATGAGAGATAATGCTATACGTAGAAGAGGTCATGTAATAAGAGACAGCACTATACTTAAGTGAGGCTACTGTAATGAGGGAAAGCGCTATGCATAATAAGAAAGGATGCTATGTAGTAAGAGAGCACTATACATAATAGGAGAGATTGTCTTCCAAATTAGACACCCATCATTTCCCTGCATGCCATACAGTGTAGGTGCAGAATATATATATATATATATATATATATATATCCATCCAGTAACTTACTAGTAATGTCTTATCTGATCCTCATTTTTACTTTCGTCTCTACTCCACATGGTTAGACATTCAAGCCAACACCTTTCATCAATGACTCGTCACTGCAGAGTTTCCGTAGAGATCATTGAGCCCCTGAAAAGAATAAGATCACATATAATGTGCATATTTGCCTCCTGAATACAAAATGTCCCACGCTGTAACCTTAAATACAAATACACGCAGCATCAGTAATAAACACTGTCCACCCACCACATTTAAAATAAAAATTAATAAGCCCACCCAATAAAATTCTAAAAGATTAGCCACTGTCCCTCTCTTTGCACCATTTCATTACCCACTATCCTGTGTCTTCTCTACCCCCAAATTCAATGCCAGTCACCGTCCTCTATGTTCCTCCTTCCAACTGTGCTCCTATCCCAATTCAGTGCGCTCTACCCCAATTATGCTCCCCTCCACTGTGCTGTAGCCCTTAATTGTGCTCCACTTCAGTGTGTTCTACCCCGCCTCCAATTATGCTCTACTCAACCAAACTGTGCTTAACCACAATTTATGCTCCCCTTCAGTGCGCTCTACCCCCAATTGTGCTCCCCTTCTCTGAGCTCTACCTCCAATTGTGCTCCCCTTCTCTGTGCTCTAGCCCAATTGTGCTCCTCTTCAGTGTGTTCTACCCCGCCCACAATTATGCTCCGCTCAACCCAACTCTGCTTAACCACAATTTATGCTCCCCTTCAGTGTGCTCTACCCTCAATTGTCCTCCCCTCCACTGTGCTCTACCACAATTTATACTCCCCTTCAGTGTGCTCTACCCCAATTATGCTCCCCTCCACTGTGCTCTATCACAAACTGTACTCCCCTTCAGTATGCTCTGCCCCAATTATGCTCCTCTCCATTGCGCTCTACCCCAGTTGTGCCCTCCTTCAGTGCGCTCTACCCAAAATTATGCTCCCCTTGAGTGTGCTCTACTCCAAATTGTGCTCCCCTTCTCTGTTCTGTACCCCAAATTGTGTTCCCCTTCAGTGTGTTCTACCCTCAATTATGCTTCCCTCCACTGCGCTCTACCCCCAATTGTGCTCCCCTTCAGTGTGCTCTACACCAATTGTGCTCCCCTTCAATTTGCTCTACCCTCAATTATGCTCCCCGTCAGTGTGCTCTACTCACAATTGTGCCCCCTCAATGTGCTGTACCCCTAATTGTGCTCTGCCCCCAATTATGCTCCTCTTCAGTGTGCTCTGCCCCCAATTATGCTCCCCTTCAGTGTGCTCTACCCCCAATTTTGCTTTCCTTCAGTGTGTTCTATCCCGGCTCCAATTATGCTCCCCTCAACCCAACTTTCTTAACCACAATTTGTGCTCCCCTTCAGTGTGCTCTACCACCAATTATGCTCTCCTCCACTGTGCTCTACCCTCAATTGTGTGCCCCGTCAGTGTATTCTACCCCCAATTGTCCTCCCCTCTACTGTGCTCTATCCTCAATTATGCTTCCATCCACTTCGCTCTACCTCCAATTGTGCTCCGCTTCATTGCGCTCTACCCCAATTATGCTTCCCTTCAGAGTGCTTTACTCCAATTGTGCTCTACCTCCAATTGTGCGCCCCTTCAGTGTGCTCTACTCCCAATTATGCTCCCCTTCAGTGTGCTCTACCCCCAATTGTGCTCCTCTCCATTGTGCTCTACCCTCAATTTTGTTCTCCTTCTGTGTGTTCTACCCCCAATTATGCTCCCCTTGAGTGTGCTCTACCCCAGTTGTGCTCCCATTTCTGTGCTCTACCCCCAATTATGCTCCAGTTCACCTTGCTCTACCCCTAATTGTGTTCCACTTCATTGTTCTCTACCCCAATTATGCTCCCTTTCAGTGTGCTCTACCCCATTTTTGCTCCCCTTCAGTGTGTTCTGCCCCAATTATGCTCCCCTTCAGTGTGTTGTACACCCAATTATGCTCCCCTCAACCCAACTGTGCTCTACCCCAATTGTGCTCCCCTTCAGTGTGCTCTACCTCCAATTGTGCTCCCCTTTAGTTTGCTCTACCACAATTATGGTCCCCTCCACTGCACTCTACCCCCAATTGCGCTCCCCTTCAATGAGCTCTACCTCCAATTATGCTTCCCTTGAGAGTGCTCTACCCCAATTGTGCTCCACATCTTGTGCTCTACCCCAATTGTGCTCCACTTCTCTGTGCTCTGCCCCAATTGTGCTCCACTTCTCTGTGCTCTACCCCCAATTGTGCTCCTCTCCATTGTTCTCTACCCCCAATTATGCTCCCCTTCAGTGTGCTCTACTCCTAATTATGCTCCCCTTCAGTGTGCTCTGCCTCAATTATGCTCCCCTGCAGTGTGCTCTACTCCCAGTTATGCTCCCCTTCACTGTGCTCTACCCTCCCAATTGTGCTCCCCTCCACTGTGCTCTAGCCTCAATTATAATCCTCTCCACTGTGCTCTAGCCCAATTTTGCTCCGCATCTCTGTGCTCTACCCCAATTGTGCTCCGCATCTTGTGCTCTACCCCAATTGTGCTCCACTTCTCTGTGCTCTACCCCCAATTGTGCTCCTCTCCATTGTTCTCTACCCCCAATTAGGCTCCCCTTCAGTGTGCTCTACTCCCAATTATGCTCCCCTTCAGTGTGCTCTGCCTCAATTATGCTCCCCTGCAGTGTGCTCTACTCCCAGTTATGCTCCCCTTCACTGTGCTCTACCCTCCCAATTGTGCTCGCCTCCACTGTGCTCTAGCCTCAATTATAATCCCCTCCACTGTGCTCTAGCCCAATTTTGCTCTCCTTCAGGGCTTTCTATCCCCAATTTTGCTCTCCTTCAGTGTGTTCTACCTTGGCTCCCACTATGCTCCCCTCAATCCAACTGTGCTTAACCACAATTTGTTCTCCCCTTCAGTGTGCTCTTCTCCCAATTATGCTCCCCTCCACTGTGCTCTACCTCCCAATGTGCTCCCCTTCAATGCTCTCTAATTCAATTATGCTCCCCCTCGTGTGCTCTACCCCAATTGTGCTTCCTTTCAGTGTGCTTTACCCTCAATTATGCTCCCCTCCACTGTGCTCTACCCCAATTGTGCTCCCCTTCAGTGTGCTCTACCCCAATTAAGCTCCCCTTTAGTGTGCTATACCCCCAAATGTGCTACTCTTCGCTGTGCTCTACCTCAATTGTGCTCATTTTCTGTGTGCTCTATCCCAATTGTGCACCCCCTCAGTGTGCTCTACACCCAATTTTGCTCCCCCTCAGTGTGCTCTATCCTTAATTGTGCTCTACCCCCAATTGTGCTGCAGCCCTTAATTGTGCTCCACTTCAGTGTGTTCTACCCCGCCCCCAATTATGCTCTACTCAACCAAACTGTGCTTAACCACAATTTATGCTTTCCTTCAGTGCGCTCTACCCTTATGCTGCCCTTGAGTGTGCTCTACCCCCAATTGTGCTCCCCTTCTCTGAGCTCTACCTCCAATTGTGCTCCCCTTCTCTGTGCTCTAGCCCAATTGTGCTCCTCTTCAGTGTGTTCTACCCCGCCCACAATTATGCTCCGCTCAACCCAACCCTGCTTAACCACAATTTATGCTCCCCTTCAGTGTGCTCTACCCTCAATTGTCCTCCCCTCCACTGTGCTCTACCACAATTTATACTCCCCTTCAGTGTGCTCTACCCCAATTGTCCTCCCCTTCAGTGTGCTCTACCCCAATTATGCTCCCCTCCACTGTGCTCTATCACAAACTGTACTCCCTTCAGTATGCTCTGCCCCAATTATGCTCCCCTCCATTGCGCTCTACCCCAGTTGTGCCCTCCTTCAGTGCGCTCTACCCAAAATTATGCTCCCCTTGAGTGTGCTCCCCTTCTCTGTACTGTACCCCAAATTGTGTTCCCCTTCAGTGTGTTCAAACCCTCAATTATGCTTCCCTCCACTGCGCTCTACCCCTAATTGTGCTCCCCTTCAGTGTGCTCTACACCAATTGTGCTCCCCTTCAATTTGCTCTACCCTCAATTATGCTCCCCGTCAGTGTGCTCTACTCACAATTGTGCCCCCTCAATGTGCTGTACCCCTAATTGTGCTCTGCCCCCAATTATGCTCCCCTTCAGTGTGCTCTGCCCCCAATTATGCTCCTCTTCAGTGTGCTCTACCCCCAATTTTGCTTTCCTTCAGTGTGTTCTATCCCGGCTCCAATTATGCTCCCCTCAACCCAACTTTCTTAACCACATTTTGTGCTCCCCTTCATTGTGCTCTACCACCAATTATGCTCTCCTCCACTGTGCTCTACCCTCAATTGTGTGCCCCGTCAGTGTATTCTACCCCCAATTGTCCTCCCCTCTACTGTGCTCTATCCTCAATTATGCTTCCATCCACTTCGATCTACCTCCAATTGTACTCCGCTTCATTGCGCTCTACCCCAATTATGCTTCCCTTCAGAGTGCTTTACTCCAAATGTGCTCTACCTCCAATTGTGCGCCCCTTCAGTGTGCTCTACTCCCAATTATGCTCCCCTTCAGTGTGCTCTACCCCAATTGTGCTCCTCTCTATTGTGCTCTACCCTCAATTTTGTTCTCCTTCTGTGTGTTCTACCCCCAATTATGCTCCCCTTGAGTGTGCTCTACCCCAGTTGTGCTCCCATCTCTGTTCTCTACCCCCAATTATGCTCCAGTTCACCTTGCTCTACCCCTAATTGTGTTCCATTTCATTGTTCTCTACCCCCAATTATGCTCCCTTTCAGTGTGCTCTACCCCATTTTTGCTCCCCTTCAGTGTGTTCTGCCCCAATTATGCTCCCTTTCAGTGTGTTCTACACCCAATTATGCTCCCCTCAACCCAACTGTGCTCTACCCCAATTGTGCTCCTCTTCAGTGTGCTCTACCTCCAATAGTGCTCCCGTTTAGTTTGCTCTACCACAATTATGCTCCCCTCCACTGCACTCTACCCCAATTGCGCTCCCTGTTATGATTTGGTAGCTGAGGAGAGCAGGCAAAAAAGGCAATACACCAGAGAGGTTGGAATCTACTGGATTGCAGTACCCTGACTAACCACCACAACTAAAGGCAGCCGTGGAGCGTACCTACGTTGGTCCTAGACGCCTCGTCACAGCCTGAGAAGCTAACTACACCTAAAGATAGAAAGAGGAAAACTATCTGCCCCGGAGCAGATTCCCAAAGAACATAGGAAGCCCCCAAACATGTAATTGCTGTTAGACAAGAAGAAATACAGACACAGACAGAAAATAGATGAGCAAACGATGGGGCCCAATCTTCCTAGAAAGAAAAGGATAGGAAGGACACTTACTGCAATCCAAAAAACCCTAAAAAAATACCAACTCACTAATTGCAAAAACACCTGAGATCACACAACCTCTACCACCTAAATTAGTTCTCTAGTGTAACAAAACTAAGCAGCAGCCACTGAAAAAAACTGGAAAAGGCAAATGAACAAATAACAGTCGCTCAGATAAACTGAGAGGAGCACAAGCCCACGGAGGGGACCTGGCTGACCTCCACAGAAGTGCAGGACAAAATGCAAAAAGCAAGCACAAAAATAAAAGCAGAAAATATCTTATCTGTTAGCAGAAGATGCAGGCAAGACACAGCAAGCTTCCAAGTGAACCAGGAACCAAAGTTGAGACAAGAACAATTGATAACCGGCAACCCTGATGGGAGGGAACCTCCCTTATATAAGACCAGTCCGTAACACCTGATTGCCAATCTTCACAATCTTCATTGAATAGTTCAGTACTGTTTGTAATCACCAGAGGGAGCTTCTGCTCAGAATTCATTTCTAACACATTCACAACAGCTCCCCTTCAATGCGCTCTACCTCCAATTATGCTTCCCTTGAGAGTGCTCTACCCCAATTGTGCTCCTTGAGGAGGGGTCACCGAACCCTCATTTGGGCAACCAGGTCGGTCAGGATGAGCTCTGTGATACGCACGGATCAGTCTCCTAGCATGGATGTCCGAAGCAAACACCCAAGAATTGTCCTCCTGACCATAACCTCTCCACTTAACCAAATACTGGAGTTTCCGTCTAGAAAAACGAGAATCCAATATTTTCTCAACCACATACTCCAGATTTCCCTCAACCAAAACAGGGTCAGGAGGCACAGCCATAGGAACCACTGGCTCGACAAACCTCTTCAATAAGGACTTGTGGAACACGTTATGGATCTTAAATGTCCCTGGAAGAAGTAAACGAAAGGAAACAGGATTAAGAATCTCCATGATCTTATAAGGTCCAATGAACCTAGGCTTAAACTTAGGAGATGCAGCTCTCATAGGGATATTTCTTGAGGACAACCAGACCAAGTCCCCCACTTCAAACCGAGGACCATCAGTCCTATGCCGGTTGGCAAACCGCTGGGCCCTCTCCTGAGAGAGGGACAACCTCTCCACTACCTGGTCCCAAATCTGCTGCATACGCTCCACAACAGAGTCAACACCTGGACAGACAGAAGCCTCCGTCTGTCCCGAAGAAAATCGAGGGTGAAACCCAAAATTGCAGAAAAATGGAGACATCAAAGTGGCAGAGCTAGCCCTATTATTAAGAGCAAACTCAGCCAAAGGCAAAAAAGAGACCCAGTCATCCTGATCAGCAGACACAAAGCATCTCAGATAAGTCTCCAATGTCTGGTTTGTTCTCTCAGTTTGTCCATTGGTCTGAGGATGAAAAGCCGAGGAGAAAGACAATTGAACACCAAGTTTAGAAAAAAAAGTCCTCCAAAATCTGGAAACCAACTGGACTCCTCTGTCAGACACAATGTTCTCAGGAATGCCGTGTAACCAAACCACGTGCTGAAGGAACAAAGGCACCAATTCGGAGGAGGAAGGCAACTTAGGTAATGGCACAAGATGTGTCATTTTGGAAAACCTATCACAAATCACCCAGATAACGGTCATTCTCTGAGAAACAGGGAGGTCGGAAATTAAATCCATAGAGATATGGGTCCATGGTCTCTTGGGTACAGGCAATGGCATCAACAAACCACTAGAGCGAGAGCAAGGCATGGAGAGAGAGCAAGTCCCGCAGGACTGCACAAATTCCCTGACGTCACGAGACAAAGTAGGCCACCAAAAGGACCGACTAACCAAGTCTCTGGTACCAAAAATTCCAGGATGACCGGCCAACGCGGAACAATGAATCTCAGACATCACACTCTTTTTCTACCGGTCTGGGACAAACAATTTCCGAATAGGGCAGCGCTCGGGTTTATCCTCCTGACACCCTTCCAGAGCAAGTCTCAAATTGGGCGAGATGGCAGAAAGAACTACACCCTCTTTCAAAATAACAGCAGGATCAGATAACTCAGGAGAGTCCGCAAGGAAACTCCTCGAGAGGGCATCAGCTTTAACATTCTTAGTGCCAGGAAGAAAGAAAACCACAAAATTAAAACGTGTGAAAAACAAGGCCCACCTGGCCTGTCTAGGATTAAGTCGCTTGGCTGATTCCAGATAAACCAGATTCTTATGGTCTGTGAGGACCACCACCTGATGTTTGGCTCCCTCCAGCCAATGTCTCCACTCTTCAAAAGCCCACTTCATGGCCAATAACTCCCGATTACCCACGTCATAATTACGTTCAGTTGGAGAAAATTTTCGAGAGAAAAAGGCACAAGGGTTACTTTTAGAGGTCTCTGGATCTCTTTGGGACAAAACGGCACCTGCCCCAATTTCAGAGGCATCAACCTCCACCTGAAATGGCAGAGAAACATCAGGCTGCCGTAGAACAGGAGCAGAAGTGAATCTCTGCTTAAGTTCCTGAAACGCAGAGACTGCCTCAGGAGGCCAATTCACCACATCAGAACCCTTCTTTGTCAAATCAGTCAATGGTTTAACAATAACAGAGAAATTACCAATAAATTTACGATAAAAATTGGCAAAACCCAAGAATCTCTGAAGAGCCTTTAATGAAGTAGGTTGGACCCAATCACAGATGGCCTGAACCTTGACCGGGTCCATTTCAATAACAGATGGGGACAAAATGAATCCCAGAAATGAGATCCTCTTTATGCCAAAAAGACACTTTGATCCCTTCACATACAGAGCATTCTCTCTCAAAATCTGGAACACAGTCCGAACATGTTTCACATGAGAGTCCCAGTCATTGGAAAAAATCAAGATATCATCCAAATAAACAATCAGAAATTTATCCACAAAATCCCTGAAAATGTCATTCATGAAGGACTGGAAGACGGAAGGAGCATTAGTGAGCCCAAAGGGCATCACTAGGTACTCAAAATGCCCCTCTGGGGTATTAAATGCCGTCTTCCATTCATCCCCGTGCTTAATGCGAATAAGGTTATACGCCCCCCTGAGGTCAAGCTTGGTAAACCAAGTAGCACTTTTCACCCTGGAAAACAGGTCAGAAATCAAGGGTAATGGATATTGATATTTCACAGTGATATTGTTCAAGAGACGATAATCAATACACGGCCTTAATGAACCATCCTTTTTGGCCACAAAGAAAAAAACGGCACCCAAGGGTGAAGAAGATGGTCTGATATGACCCTTCTCCAATGACTCCTTGATATAAGACCGCATAGCGTCATGTTCAGGTACAGACAAGTTAAAAAGGCGACCTTTAGGGAATTTACTACCAGGCACTAATTCAATAGCGCAGTCATAGCTCCTATGGGGGGGCAAGGATGCAGATTTACTTTCGCTAAACACATCAGAAAAATCAGTCAAAAAGTCAGGAACATCCTGAGCCTGGGGAGTGGCAGAAAAAACAGGAGTGTTGGCATTAACACATTGGCAGCCCCAACTGGTTACAGACACAGATTTCCAATCCAAAACAGGATTATGAGACTGTAACCAAGGGAAACCCAGTACAATAATGTCATGCAGACCACACAGCACCAAAAATTTGCAACTCTCCTGATGATCAGGTTCAACCCTCATTATCACCTGAGTAGAGAACTGGGGTTTATTCTCAGCCAAAAGGGTAGAATCAATCCCCAGTAGAGGAATAGACTTCCGTAGGGGTATCAAGGGAAACCCACAACGTTTAGCAAAATCAAAATCCATCAGGTTAATAGCTGCTCCCGAATCAACAAAAGCCTGAGCAGAAAATGTGGACAGGGAGCAAATCAGGGTAACAGTCAACAGAAATTTAGTCTGAACACTACCCAAGACAACTGAGCGTGCAAAACGTCTTCCCCGCTTAGGGCAGACTGAAATAGCATGAGAGGCTTCACCACAGTAGAAACATAACCCATTGCGTTTTCGAAACTCATGACACTATGCCCCAGAAGCCACTCTATCACACTGCATGGGTTCAGAAGCTGGTTCACAAGGCAACACTATTCCAATCATACCTCTACGCTCACGCAAACGTCTGTCAATTTGAATCGACAATGACATAGAATCATTGAGACCAGAGGGAGCAGGGAAACCCACCATAAAATCTTTTACATTCTCTGACAGACCCTTCCGAAAAAGGTTTGCCAAAGCATCATCATTCCATTGAGAGAAAAAAAAATCCTCAGCACCCAGAGAAAAAGAGGGAAAGAAAAAAATATATATATATCTCTGACAACTCTAACAACTTTTTTTTTTTTTTACACTATCTTTCCCTTCTGTGAGTACCATATAATTTTCAGTTTGGCCGGTGATACTGTTATGATTTGGTAGCTGAGGAGAGCAGGCAAAAAAGGCAATACATCAGAGAGGTTGGAATCTACTGGATTGCAGTACCCTGACTAACCACCACAACTAAAGGCAGCCGTGGAGCGTACCTACGTTGGTCCTAGACGCCTCGTCACAGCCTGAGAAGCTAACTACACCTAAAGATAGAAAGAGGAAAACTATCTTCCCCGGAGCAGATCCCCAAAGAACATAGGAAGCCCCCAAACATGTAATGGCGGTTAGACAAGAGGAAATACAGACACAGACAGAAAATAGATGAGCAAACGATGGGGCCCAATCTTCCTAGAAAGAAAAGGATAGGAAGGACACTTACTGCAATCCAAAAAACCCTAAAAAAATACCAACTCACTAATTGCAAAAACACCTGAGATCACACGACCTCTACCACCTAAATTAGTTCTCTGGTGTAACAAAACTAAGCAGCAGCCACTGAAAAAAACTGGAAAAGGCAAATGAACAAATAACAGTGGCTCAGATAAACTGAGAGGAGCACAAGCCCACGGAGGGGACCTGGCTGACCTCCACAGAAGTGCAGGACAAAATGCAAAAAGCAAGCACAAAAATAAAAGCAGAAAATATCTTATCTGTTAGCAGAAGATGCAGGCAAGACACAGCAAGCTTCCAAGTGAACCAGGAACCAAAGTTGAGACAAGAACAATTGATCACCGGCAACCCTGATGGGAGGGAACCTCCCTTATATAAGACCAGTCCGTAACACCTGATTGCCAATCTTCACAATCTTCATTGAATAGTTCAGTACTGTTTGTAACCACCAGAGGGAGCTTCTGCTCAGAATTCATTTCTAACACATTCACAACAGCTCCCCTTCAATGCGCTCTACCTCCAATTATGCTTCCCTTGAGAGTGCTCTACCCCAATTGTGCTCCGCATCTCTGTGCTCTACCCCAATTGTGCTCCACTTCTCTGTGCTCTGCCCCAATTGTGCTCCAATTCTCTGTGCTCTATCCCCAATTGTGCTCCTCTCCATTGTTCTCTACCCCCAATTATGCTCCCCTTCAGTGTGCTCTACTCCTAATTATGCTCCCCTTCAGTGTGCTCTGCCTCAATTATGCTCCCTGCAGTGTGCTCTACTCCCAGTTATGCTCCCCTTCACTGTGCTCTACCCTCCCAATTGTGCTCCCCTCCACTGTGCTCTAGCCTCAGTTATAATCCCCTCCACTGTGCTCTAGCCCAATTTTGCTCCGCATCTCTGTGCTCTACCCCAATTGTGCTCCGCATCTTGTGCTCTACCCCAATTGTGCTCCACTTCTCTGTGCTCTACCCCCAATTGTGCTCCTCTCCATTTTTCTCTACCCCCAATTAGGCTCCCCTTCAGTGTGCTCTACTCCCAATTATGCTCCCCTTCAGTGTGCTCTGCCTCAATTATGCTCCCCTGCAGTGTGCTCTACTCCCAGTTATACTCCCCTTCACTGTGCTCTACCCTCCCAATTGTGCTCGCCTCCACTGTGCTCTAGCCTCAATTATAATCCCCTCCACTGTGCTCTAGCCCAATTTTGCTCTCCTTCAGGGCGTTCTATCCCTAATTTTGCTCTCCTTCAGTGTGTTCTACCTTGGCTCCCACTATGCTCCCCTCAATCCAACTGTGCTTAACCACAATTAGTGTTGAGTGATACTGCTCGATATCTAAAAATATCAGATCGGAATGGTATCGCCGATATCACTAAATATCGTCGATATCCGATTCCGATACCGGAAGTCCAATGTAAGTCTATGGGAACCAAATATCGACATTAAAAAAAACCATTCTTGCCTTGTTGGTTAATTGTACATGAAGGAAAACAACAAAGACTAATGTAGAATGTATTGGGGGAGGTTGAGGAGAAAATAAAGGCATACATGTTTAACCCAATGCATTGGAATAGCATTAATATATATTTTTTTGGAAATACGTTTGGATTGACTAACAAATTGACAATGTTGTTAACCTTTTTCTATTTTGGCAAATATGTATGTTTCACAACTTCCATGCTCTTCACCTTTTTAACTTTTGCCAGTGCCACACTTTCTCCTTCATAATCTTCAGCATCATCATCTTTCTCATCAAATTATTCTTCATCTTCACCTTCTTAATCTTCTTCTTAAACTTCTTGCTATTCATGTTTTTGTTTACATTACTCATATTGTTATTATTAAACTAATTAATCTTCTTCATATTCAAATTCTTCATCTTCTTCCTCTTCATCTTCTTCATCATATTCTTATTTGTGACAGAGATTCCTGTACTTGTAATCTGTAAAAGTATGAATTGTTCATCCTTCCGTTCTTGCTGTCACAAAAGATTTAAATTACAACAGTATTTGTCCGTGTTCAGTTTAGCCTGCAGCAGCAGCAGGCATTTTCCAGGGGCACCACGAGGAGGAACGGACTCACCCCCATACACTGCTTAAGGTACTGCCACACTAAACAATCCCGCTAGCGATCACGATAACGACGCATACTAATGCGATCGCTAGCGGGATTGTTTCTATATCGCTAAATGCGGCCACATTTAGCGATATAGTTAACGACGCTATCGCCGTTAGCGATCTTCTTAACGACTTTAGCGGTACAAAAGTACCGCTAAATCGCTAAGAAAAGGTGCCACACAGCGATTAGATACTCACCCAGCGGGAGCGCCGACGAGAAAATAGGGTCCGGAGCGATTCCAGCGACGAGCGAGATCACAGCAGGAAGCTCGTCGCTGGAAGCTGCCGCACTGAACAACATCGCTAACAGGATCGCTAAATAGTGACGTTTTTTAGCGATCCCGTTAGCGATATTGTTTAGTGTGGCATACCCTTTAGTCTTCTTCTGCTTAGAATTTAGAGCATATATTTTGCTCTTCATTTTGGTCTTATACTTCATGTTCTTCTGCTTTTTGATCTTTTGCTTATTGTTCTTCTGTCTCTTGTTCTGTATCTTGTAGTTTGCCTTAACCTTCTTTGTCCTGTTGGTGATCTTCTTCTGGGTAATCTTTTATTTTTTCTTTGTGATGGTGTTCAGGCTGGTTGGCTTCATGCTCGTCGTCCTTGTTGTCGTCATCTTCTTCTGGGTGGTCTTTAAGGTCGTCTAATTTCCGAGAAACAGCTGACGTTACTGGAACCCTGACGGGTATCAGATGGAGCAAGAGACAATGGAAGTAACGAGGACCAGCTGACTGTGCTGGACCCCGGACGGGTAGCAGAAGGAAAGAGGCAATGTCACAACCGAGTACCAGCTGACGTTACTGTGACACGGTTACTAAGCAGGAGGTACCTGTGCTCCAAAGCACTACCAAGGACCAGCAGACGTTGCTGGAACTCGGATACGGAGATGGAGGCACCTAGGCCAAAGGCACTGGGGAGAACCACTTGACGGTACTGGACCCCGGACGGGTAGCAGAAGGAAAAGAGGCAATGTCACAACCGAGTACCAGCTGACGTTACTGTGACACGGTTACTAAGCAGGAGGTACCTGTGCTCCAAAGCACTACCAAGGACCAGCAGATGTTGCTGGAACTCGGATACGGAGATGGAGGCACCTAGGCCAAAGGCACTGGGGAGAACCACTTGACGGTACTGGACCCCGGACGGGTAGAAGAACGCACCCATGAAAATGTAAGTTGACAGGACGCAAGCCGTCCGCAGTTACCGCATCACACAGTCCTACAGTGGGTGCTTATCCTATTGTCACAATGGAAACCGCCTTTATTTACATATCCCACAGCACACATAGGAATCACCTAAACTGCAGGCACCATAGAGTCGGCTAACCTGAATGCAACACGACAGCACAACTTATTGGAGGATAATTGACGTTCACACTGCCAGGAAACAGCTGTCGTGCTGTAACCAGGCTGGCCAGGAGTCAGTACCCCTGCCAATTACTTACGAGCAACAAATGGCGGTGTTGTAGCCCAGGGAGTAGAGTTCAGGTGGTAGAAAGATGAACATAACAGGAGACATGGAAAACGTTGCCAAACAGTTATTTAATCTGAAAACGGACAGGCAAATTCAGGTGAGATCCATGCCTTGTTCATTTTCAGAAAAGTAAGCCGGTCTACATTCTCTGAGGATAGTCGCATGCGACGGTCTGTTACTACACCACCTGCAGCACTAAAGACACGCTCAGATAATACACTGGCAGCAGGGCAAGCCAGC
>JARQOD010000001.1:512542515-512604667 GCA_033576555.1 Oophaga sylvatica
AAAAATGGACTTTTATTCATAAATTTACAACACTATATTTTGTAAAATAAATTTTGGGTGGTGTGTTGTTCCATTTCTTGTTGCCATGTGCTTATATGCGTTTATATTTTAAGGGTGTTTATTTTTATTCTTGGAATTGAAATTCATCATTTTATTGTCCTAGTAAACATTCATTTTTTCTTGTTTGAAGTACATACATTTGCAATGGCCACGTAACAAGGCAATAACTCAATATTTTATTTCGAAACCCTTCTTGACCCTGGGCTTCAACACCGCCAGTTGCTGCTCACAAGTGTTGGATGCACAGATCAAAACAATCGCTGATGTGTTTGTGGGGTTCAGTAACACCTGCTGTTCCCCTGCTGTGTGTCTGGCAAAAATTTATGCTGCTAACTACAAATTTAACTTCAAACATCTCATACTAGGCCTCTGCCTACACCCTCCTTGACCCTGGGCTCCAACACCACCAGTTGTTGCTCGGAAGTGCTGTTAGCACAGTCAACACTTGCTCCTGTGTTACTGGGGTTCAGTAATGTCAGCTGTTCCCCTGCTGTGTGTACGGCAACAAAAAGTCCTGCTGCCTCCACCCTGTTCTCTTCTCATCCCTGGGCTCCAACACCGCCAGTTGTTGCTCGGAAGTAATTGGCAGGGGTACTGACTCCTGCCTAGCCTGGTTACAGCACGACAGCTGTTTCCTGGCAGTGTCAACGTCAATTTGCCTCCAATAAGTTGTCCTGTCGTGTTGCATTCGGGTTAGCCGACTGTATGGTGCCTGCAGTTTAGGTGATTCCTATGTGTGCTGTGGGATAAGTAAATAAAGGCTGTTTCCGTTGTGACAATAGGACAAGCACCCACTGTAGGACTGTGTGATTCGGTAACTGCAGACGGCTTGCGGCCTGTCAACTTACATTTTCATGGGTGCCTTATGCTACCCGTCCGGGTTCCAGTACCGTCAGCTGGTTCTACGCAGTGCCTTTGGCCTAGGTGCCTCCATCTCGGTATCCGAGTTCCAGCAACGTCTGCTGGTCCTTGGTAGTGCTTTGGAGCACAGGTACCTCCTGCTTAGTAACCGTGTCCCAGTAACGTCAGCTGGTCCTCGGTTGTGCCATTGGCTCTTTTCCTTCTGCTGCCCCTCCGGGTTCCAGCACAGTCAGCTGGTCCTCGTTACTTGCATTGGCTCTTGTACCTTCTGCTACCCGTCCGGGTTCCAGTAACGTCAGCTGGTTCTCGGAAGTTAGTCAGCCTTCTTGTACCTTCAGCTACATTTACAAATTGAAGATTTTTTAAATGTTTTTTTGGGTAATCACTCTGGATCTCCAACAATGAAGACGACGACCCTGATGACCACCCCGAAGAAGATGACGACCACAAGGACGACGAGCATCAAGCCAACCAGCCTGAACACCATCACAAAGAAGAAATAAAAGATTACCCAGAAGAAGATCACCAACAGGACAAAGAAGTTTAATACAAACTACAAGATACAGAACAAGAGACAGAAGAACAATAAGCAGAAGATGAAAAAGCAGAAGAACATGAAGTATAAGACCAAAATGAAGAGCAAAATATATGCTCTAAATTATAAGCAGAAGAAGACTAAGCAGTGTATGGGGGTGAGTCCGTTCCTCCTCGTGGTGCCCCTGGAAAATGCCTGCTGCTGCAGGCTAAACTCAACACGGACAAATACTGTTGTAATTTAAATCTTTTGTGACAGCAAGAACGGAAGATGAAAAATTCATACTTTTACAGATTACAAGTACAGGAATCTCTGTCACAAATAAGAATATGATGAAGAAGATGAAGATGAAGTAGAATATGAAGAAGAATAATAGTTTAATAAGAACAATATGAGTAATGTTAACAAAAAGATGAATAGCAAGAAGTTTAAGAAGAAGATAAAGAAGGTGAAGATGAAGAATAATTTGATGAAAAAGATGATGCTGCTGAAGATTATGAAGGAGAAAGTGTGTCAAAAGTTAAAAAGGTGAAGAGCATGGAAGTTGTGAAATATACATATTTGCCAAAATAGAAAAAACGTTAACATTGTCAATTTCTTTGTCAATCCGAACATCTTTAAAAAAAATATATATTAATGCTATTCCATTTGATTGGGTTAAACATCTATGCCTTTAATGTCTCCTCAACCTCCCCCAATACATTCTACATTACTCTTTGTTGTTTTCCTTCATGTACAATTAACCAACAAGGCAAGAATGGGTTTTTTTTAATTCCAATATTTTGTTCCCATAGACTTACATTGGATTTCCGGTATCGGTATCGGGTATCGCCAATATTTTTTGGGTATCGGCGATACCATTCCAATTCCGATACTTTTGGATATCGGAAAGTATCGCTCAACTCTAATTACCACCCTTTCTATTCACACTTATCCATATGATCATTATCACTAATCTCTTATAATCCTATATTATAGGCCCTAATTAGGGATTACCACTCAGGAACGCACAAAATAACAAAACTATAAGAGGAACTCTCTCCCACTAAAGCCCCCGTCTCACATAGCGATATCGCTAGCGAGATCGGTGCTGAGTCACTAGTTTTGTGACGCAGCAGCGAGCTCACCAGCGATATCGCTGTGTGTGACATTCAGCGACGATCAACCCCCCTGCCGGGTATCGCTGATCGTCGCTGAAATGTCTGGACATTTTTTTGATCGCTGGTCTCCCGCTGACAGGCACGCATCGCTGCGTGTGACAGGCGGGAGACCAGCGATCCGCTGGTAACCAAGGTACACAGCGGGTTTCCAGGCGCGGGGCTGTGCCTAGAAACAAGCTGTGTACCTTGGATACCAGCTCCCTGAATCAGGGCGCTGGTATCCAAGGTACACTGCGAGTAACTAGCGATGTTTACCAGCAGTGTCCTTGTGCTGATCGCTGCCTGAGCTGCCTGTTTGGCAGCTCAGCAGCGATAATGTAGCGATACACCAGCGATCCTGATCGTTGTCGGGATCGCTGGTGTATCGCTATGTGAGACCCAGCCTTAAGGTATTTAGTGGCCAGTATCTATATATGATCAAAAACATACTTTGTGATATCTTACCTAGGACAATATAGGATTACACAAACAATACAGCACTTTGTCTTCCTCTTAGGCGAGCTGCCTTTTCATTCACACTATTCCCTCGCCACAAGCAGTCGGGTAAGTATTGGAACTTCTTTTTATCACATCTTAAGTACACCCTCTACTTAATAGAATGAATTCACCATGGATGTTCTCCTCCTTGTTATTCTTCCCTGGATAGGTCCATTGGACATAGGAATGTATATATGTTGTAAGCTTTTCAGGGGATATAGCTCTAGGATCGCTGTCTGGGTAGACAGAGTGGCACGAAAACAGTTCATTCAGACAGCAGTTCTGGTGAAAACTGGCCGCAACCAGCTTTATTAAAGTCCACAGCAAACAGATAAAAACAAATCATAAACAGAAGACCTAGGCTTGTCTAGCCACTAATTACACATAGATAGATTTCCCTATCTATCCGGGTCCAGACTCTACCAGTCTGTGCCCAAAACAACACATATGTTCAGCATTTACCAGCATTTACCAGCATTGAGGTTCACAGAGTCTCCTCCTTTTGTCTGAAGGCACATCCAACGTCCAGACTTGAGAGAGCTCCCCTCCTATTCAGCCGCTATTCGCACGGATTCTCACTGAGACTACTCCTGTGTCCGGGTACATCGAGAACCCAGACTGAGATAGCTCATACTCCTGGAGACTGCTTCTTGTGCCTGGACTCCCTGTCCAGACTAAGCGAGCTCTCTGACTGTGTTTGCAGACACCTACTTCTGGTCTCCTAATTAACAGCTGAATGGTTTCAGGCCTGAGCTGCAAGTGTGTGCTGAATGTAAGGTGTAGTGACCTTTCTCTACCACTAGGTTTACAAAGCCACACATTTCCCTTATACCATACAGCACAGTACCTAGGTGAAATGTACACCCCATTCGACACATATTCCTTCACTGTCTCACATATCCCCTCCCTCTTCTCCAGACCGGAGGGCTGGTCATCCAGACCGGAGGGCTGGTCAACAATCCAAAAGAGACAGCGAACTCTGGACCAGTCATGGCCTTCATCAGCTTCATCTTCACTACTGTCATCTGTATCTTCACCTGAGCCATCCGCACTACCCTGTACCCTCCCGGGCCTATGCTCTCTGCGGGCCTCAGGTGACCTGCACGGTTTCAGCTTGACCTTAGTTCCAGCCTCAGTCTCGGTATAGTGCCTCACCAGAGAAGTACGACCAGGCACGTCAGAACATCTCTGCTGATTCTTTCTCAGAACCTCTCGTACCTCCTGTCCTTGGTGCACTGACCCTGTGTCACCAACTATCCCAGGAGGTAAAGGGGGTTTTGCACCTATCTCTAATTCCCCCTGAACTTTCTTTAGCACATCTACTTTCTTAAATATCAGTTGATTCATGAATTCTATTTCACAGAACTTAAGCTCCTCTGCCATGGTCTTTGACCATTTCAAGCTACACTGTTCAAATGATTGGCACTGTAGAAGGAGCTGATTGTTCTTCCTTTGCAGTACACATAATTCATCCTCTTCTTGTACAGGCTCACTTTGCATAAGACGCAGAGCTCTTACTTCTTTCTCCAGGAGATCCACATCTTCTAACAAGTCAAGGCTCATCATCTTTTCTGCTTTCACCTCCTCGTGTAGTTGCGGCATTTGCTCTCGCAACGAAGAGACTCCCTGTATCCTTCCTTTTACTTCATTGTCCTTCTCAAGAAGGTGCTCATGGTTCTCATCACGCTCCTTCATCACAGTTTGAAATTTTTTCTGAGAAGTAATTAATTCCTCTGGTACCTGTGCAGCCATTTTTCCTTGATCTTGCAAGGTACTGTATACACTTTCCCTGTCACTTCGTACTCTCTGTAGCAACTGCTGGCACCGCTCACGTTCCCGGTGAAGAGATAACACATCCAGTTTACACTGTTGCAGCTGCTCGCGTAATGCAACAATATCAGTCTTCATGTCTTTGGTGGAGACCTCATGGAGACGCATCTTCTCCTGTAGCTGTTGGACGTCTTTTACTACTTCGGCCGCTTCTTCAGTCTTGTTCCTCACAGCCTCACTTGAGACCTCAGCTTCTGATGAGGCACCTGGCTTGGTGACCACCATTTCTATGGCTTTTTCCACCTCTGCAGCATCACCTTCAGAGTCCTTGGCATGATGCAGATCCACCCCACACACCGACAACTTCTCATCTTCAACAGCATCCACTTGTGCTGTGTTCAGTTTCAGAGTCCTGCCTTTAAAGCTCAGCTCTCCTCCTTTCACCTTAGTCTTCGCCAGGGAACCGGCCAACTGTAAAACATCTTCAGATGCCATCTTCTGTCTGGCTGTAAGGTCAGCATCAGCTTTCTTCTCAGGACTCTCAACCTCCTCTGCTACCATGCCTTCCTCATTTGCACTGGTTGCTTGATCGTCATCAGATGATTCACTATCACTATCCCTGTCTGACCCCTTTTTCTCAGCCACATCCGGCTCACCTTCAGGGTTATACAATTCATTCTCATTCTCATCCTGCTCACTGTCAGGGTTATACAATTCATTCTCATTCACATCCTGCTCACTTTCAAGGTTATACACTTCATTTTCATTCACATCCTGCTCACTGTCAGGGTTATACAATTCATTCTCATTCACATCTTGATCTGGAACCTTAGTTAACATGTCATCCACAACATTAACTTCACCATCTGGTCCCTCAAGTATGTGACTATGTGACAACCCCAGCACTATACTTCTATATAGCTCAGGTACCAGGAGCTGGCTCACGACCTCTCCCTAGACTTCAGTGTCCCTATACAACAGGTGAGTGTTTATGGCAACATGAGGTAACCTCTCCTCAGAGCCAGGCTCTTGGGAAACCTCATTTAGAACATTTATATTTCCTGGGCCGTTTTAAGAGAGGGGTCTCGCCACTGCTCACTCTCAAAATTGTCACAGGACACAGGTAAGTCAGGGACACTCGGTTCCCGAGAACCACCATCCTCGTCTCCCAACATCACCTGCAAAGGAATTTCATCACTATCACAGTCATCATTATTATCAATATCATTATCATGATTATGATCAGTATCATCATCACTATCATGATCACATCATACATTATCATTATCAGCATCAGCATCATTATCATGGTCATCATCATTATCATTATCATTATCATCATCATCATTATCATTATCATCATCATCATTATCATGGTCATCATCATTATCACATAAGTTTAACGGCCCACTAACATTGTGTTCCGCCCCTCGGGACTGCGCACCCTCAGTAGGAGCTTCATCACACTGTCCATCAGAAACATTTCTCCCCCAGAGCCCCTTAGATCGGGGAAAGTCATTACCCAATATGACGGGGTGCACCAGGTTCTTCACTACCCCCACTTCATATGAAACCTCCCCGAGTTTGGGGACCAAGTCCACGGCAGTCTCTGGGTAGACTTTGGTGTCTCCATGGATGCACACCATACTCAGGTGCTTATCAGGGATGAAGTCCCTATCAATCAGGCTGTCACATACGGAAGTCACTGGACTCTCTGAGTCCAAGAGGGCCTGTGCTGGGCAGTCATTTACAACCACCGGGGACACCTGTGGTCCAGTCTCTTCGCTGAGGTGGACACACACACAGGCTCTGCGCAGGGAGAGAGGGATCCGCCAACATCACAACACATAGGCTCCCCCTCTATTGGACAGTTGGCTGCAGTTTCACGCCAGCTCCAACACTGTCCATCACACTCTCCCACCCACATGTCCCCTCGGGCCTGAACCCGCTTATCAGCATACCCCATGTCCCCAACAGCTGGAACGCTCTTACCGCGAGAGTTCAGCGTTCGGGAACTCTGAAGTGACGACCTCTCAGACGGCTGGTCACGGAGACAGTTCTTTGCTGGCGAAGGCCTTCTCCATCAGGCTGACCAGACGATTGGCGTCCTGGTGGTCTCCTTGTCCGACCTCTGGCTGTACCTCAGGAGGACATGCTCGGGTGTAGCGGTTCACTATCACCTTTCCAACTCCATAATCAGGTTTGCTGACTGCAGACTCCCAACTGCATCTCCAGTCATGAACTCCCCTGGCACGGGCTGTCACCGTAACACCCGGCCGGGTAAAAATCTCCGCTTTCAGTTTGGCATAGTCTTGGCTGTCCTGCTCGCTCAGGTCAGCATAGGCCCTTTGGGGTTCTCCAATCAGATAGGGTGTGACCATCATGGCCCATTCAGATAGGGGCAGATTCTCCTTCTCTGCCAGTCTCTCAAACCTAGTGAGATATACCTCCACATCATCACGAGGTGTCATCTTTTTCAAAGACCGTCTTACCGCCTTCTTTACAGCGGACAAGGCAGGTGCCTTCACAACATTACTCTGGGACGAGGTGCTGAGAGCTGCAATCTGCTCCAACAACCGGTTATTCTCCTGCTGCTGCTGCTGGCACCGCAGCCGCATGCTCTGCTGGGCCTGTACCAGGTACTCAATGAGCTCCTCCATACTGCCGGACTTATCTGTCTCAACCACGGCAGTCTTATGTTGCACATCAACTTGCGCCATTTGTTCAAACAGCGCCTCCATGCTGTCATCCATGCTGTCAGACTTCTCTGTCTTAACAACGGCAGTCTTCACACAAGACATACACACTCCACAGTCTTTTCCACAGAAATTTCAGCTCTGCTGTGCAGACACTTTTTTTTTTTTTTTTTTTCTCTGCAAACTCTATTAGGGCCACTGTCTCTTTAAGACTGCTCCAATAGACGTTTCTCTTTGCTGCTGCACACTCCACAGTCTTTTCCACAACAAGTTCAGCTTTGCTGTGCAGACACACTTTTTTTTTTTTTTTTCCTCTGCTGCTATTTCAACAGACTTCACCTTTATTGCTGTCTCTAAGCCACTGTGCTGCATGCACATTCCAGCACCATTTGTATCAGCCACTGTGCTGCCCCAGCATTCTCCGCCAATTGTAAGCTTTTCAGGGGATATAGCTCTAGGATCGCTGTCTGGGTAGACAGAGTGGCACGAAAACAGTTCATTCAGACAGCAGTTCTGGTGAAAACTGGCCGCAACCAGCTTTATTAAAGTCCACAGCAAACAGATAAAAACAAATCATAAACAGAAGACCTAGGCTTGTCTAGCCACTAATTACACATAGATAGATTTCCCTATCTATCCGGGTCCAGACTCTACCAGTCTGTGTCCAAAACAACACATATGCTCAGCATTTACCAGCATTTACCAGCATTTACCAGCATTGAGGTTCACAGAGTCTCCTCCTTTTGTCTGAAGGCACATCCAACGTCCAACTTGAGAGAGCTCCCCTCCTATTCAGCCGCTATTCGCACGGATTCTCACTGAGACTACTCCTGTGTCCGGTGTACATCGAGAACCCAGACTGAGATAGCTCATACTCCTGGAGACTGCTTCTTGTGCCTGGACTCCCTGTCCAGACTAAGCGAGCTCTCTGACTGTGTTTGCAGAGACCTACTTCTGGTCTCCTAATTAACAGCTGAATGGTTTCAGGCCTGAGCTGCAAGTGTGTGCTGAATGTAAGGTGTAGTGACCTTTCTCTACCACTAGGTTTACAAAGCCACACATTTCCCTTATACCATACAGCACAGTACCTAGGTGAAATGTACACCCCATTCGACACATATTCCTTCACTGTCTCACAATGTATATAAGAAAAAATCTTTTTGCTTTTGTTGTGTTTTAAGTTATGTTTTCATTTTCTAATTGTAATATATTGTAATATATTCTATGTTGCTGTCAGATTGAGGAAGGCCCTTGTTGGACCGAAACGTCTCTATCTGTTTTTTGACTGCAATAAATCTGGAATTAATCGTCTAAAAGTTGAGTGCCAAGTTTATCTATTCAATGTCTGCACTTAGTCTCATACTGTAAAGCTTTCTTAATAAAAATAACTTGTGATTTAAGCTGGGTCTGTTATGTTCTGCTACAAGTACTAAGGAAAGAAGGGAAATCTGTCCCTACGATAGAACTAAGCTAGATCCCTACGATGTACGATGTAACGGGAACCTGATCCTGCGATCAGACCCGCTAAAGTCCTCAGCTAGTCTGTACGAAGACCTATAGATGCGAGGGAGGGATCCCTACAAGAACTAGGGACTGAGAGAAAGATGGACACCTCCTAACAGAAGTTGTAGCAGTAAAAGACAAACAAACAACATAGAACATAGAGGTCCGAAGACCAAGCAAAACTAATTGAGTAAGGTAACAAAGCTTAAGAGTAGAAATTACAATGAAGTCCAGCAAAGCCAGAAGGGCGGAGCAGGATTAAATAGGCAAAAAAGGTCATGTGACCAGCAAAATAGAAAAAACCTAACAGGAGAGTTCTAAGGCTGTGTTTCCACGCTCCGGAAACACAGCGCTTTGGACGGAGCGGAAAGTCCGCTCCGCCCAAATCCCCGCCCCCTTTTGAACGCGCGGTCATTCTTGATGTGTTCATGGAACACATCCGGAACACATCCGGAATGACCGCAGGGCTACATAGCCCTGTGTTATTTCCCTTGCGGCGACGCAGCGTCGCCGCAAGGGAATAGGACATGCTGCGGTCTAAAAAGACGCGCCGCATGTCCGGAAACGCAGGTCTTCCGCCTGCGTGTTTTGAAGCATAGTGGAGACGGGATTTCTTGAAATCCCCTCCACTATGCTGTAACATCTGGACGCTGCGTGTTTGACGCTGCGCCAACGCACAGCGTCAAACACGCAGCTAATCCGGACTGTTTCCTGAACGTGGAAACATACCCTAACAGTACACCCCCTTCGAAGAGGATCCTCCGGATCCCCTAGGCCCAGGCTTACCCGGAAACCTCTTGTGAAACGCTCTCACAAGTCTGGACGCAGAAACATCATCCGTCCTCACCCATGAGTTATCCTCGGGTCCAAAACCCTTCCAAGTGACGAGATACTGCAAACTCCCTCTATACCAACTAGAATTTAGGATGCGGGAAATTTCATATTCCCCGTCCTCCACCACCGGAGGAACAGTGGCAGAGGCGTCTCCATCCGACACATCAGCTCTTTTCAACAGAGAAACATGAAACACCGGATTAATCTTCCAGGAGGTAGGAACCTCCAACCTAACAGCCGATTGGTTAACAACCTGAAGCACCTTAAAGGGCCCTACAAACTTGGGACCCAATTTTTTAGAAGGAATCCTCAACCGCAGATTCTTAGAGGACAACCAAACCATGTCACCAATAGCAAACAAAACCTCTTGCAGTTTCCTATCAAAGTACCTTTTAGATTTTCTGTTAGCCTCCTGAAGATTACCACGCACATCCGTCCAAACTCTCTCCAAATCACCGGAAAAATTCTCCTCTTCAGGCACGGCCGATACCAAATTTGGAGAATGACCCAAACGACGGATGTCTCCCAGTACAACAAAAAAAAGGGGAACAACCAGCAGAAGAGGATGTATGGTTGTTAAGAGCAAATTCAGCAAGTGGCAGAAACTCAGACCACCCCTCTTGATTGTCTGCCACAAAAGAACGCAAGAACTACTCAACATCCTGGTTTTTCCTTTCTGTCTGGCCATTAGACTCAGGATGAAAACGACAAATGAACTCACAACCTGTCACAAAAGGCGCGCCAAAAACGAGCCACGAACTGAGGTCCCCTATCAGAAACAATGTCAGTAGGAACGCCATGTAGTCTGACAATTTCCTTGACAAAGGCCTTAGCGAGAGTCTTAGCGCTGGGCAGTTTGATGAAAGGAACCAAGTGACACATCTTGCTAAAACGGTCCACGACCACCCAGATGACAGTGAAACCCTCAGAGGGGGGAAGGTCAGTAATAAAGTCCATAGCCAAATGTGTCCAAGGTGCACTAGGGATCTCCAGAGGGCAAAGCAACCCCGCAGCAGGAGTATGTGAAGACTTAGATCTAGCACACACAGTGCATTGACGCACCCACTTAATGACTTCCTTCTGCCATCCAGGCCACCAAAAACTGCGACCCACAAGTCTCTTGGTCTCAGAGATTCCAGGATGACCTGCCAACCGAGACTCATGACACTCAACAAACAAATCTCTCCTAAAGGTCCCAGGCACAAACAACCTCCCATGGGGAGTGTTAGATGGGGCATTCTCCTGTGCTTTAAGAATCTCATCTTCCAACACAAATCCAAAGCAGCAATCACAACCCCTTCTTGTAAAATGTTCTCCTCCTCAGCACCAACCATGGGAGAAAAGCTGCGAGACAAAGCATAGGCTTTAACATTCTTAGTACCTGGGATGTAAGTAACGGAAAAATTAAACCGTGAGAAAAACAGTGACCACCTAGCCTGACGGCATTCAAGCGTTTGGCAGCATCAAGATAGATCAGATTTTTACGATCAGTGAAAACCTGAACGGGAAATTCAGCACCTTCCAAGAGATGATGCCAGTGTTCAAATGCGAGTTTAAAGGGAATCTGTCACCCTAAATTGGCGGGATATTTAAATGATGGCAGTCAGGTCAGATGGGCGGTGTTTTGGGTACTTGCCTTAACATGTTGTTCGCCGCTGTCTCCATTATTTCTGGGAATTGTAGTCGTTGCCCTCCATATAACGCGCCTGCGCATTGCAATCTGCAGGCAAAGCATACTGCGCGTGCGCAATTCAAGATTGCAATGCGCAGGCAGGTTATATGGAGGGACAACGACTACAATTCCCAGAAATAATGGAGACAGCGGCGAACAACATGTTAAGGCAAGTACCCAAAACACCGCCCATCTGACCTGACTGCCATCATTTAAATATCCCGCCAATTTAGGGTGACAGATTCCGTTTAATAGCCAACAATTCCCGATTACCAATATCGTAATTCAGTTCAGTCTCAGAAAATTTCTTTGAAAAAAAAGGCACAGGGATGTACTCCATCCCTGTTTTCCTGAGACAACACCGCGCCGACCCCCACAGAAGAAGCATCAACCTCAACCAAAAACGGTTTAGTCACATCAGGCTGCATAAGGATGGGAGCAGAGCTGAACCTCTCCTTTAGAAACACAAAAGCTTCAATGGCCTCAGTAGTCCACTGAACCGCATTAGAACCTTTCCTGGTGAGATCGGTCAGTGGTTTGACAATAATAGAAAATTTTTTAATGAATTTTCTATAATAATTGGCGAAACCCAAAAACCTCTGTAACGATTTCAAACCAATAGGCCTAGGCCATTCCTGCACAGCTTGAACTTTCACCGGGTCCATCTCAAAACCTTCGCTGGAGATAATGTAGCCCAAAAAACTAATTCTCTGTACAGATAACTCACATTTCTCCAGCTTAGCAAAAAGCGAATTGTCAATCAATAACTGTAATACCTCACGAACGCTCCGCCAATGAGACTCCAGATCCGGCGAATAAATCAAAATGTCATCCAAATACACAACCACATTTTTGCCGATCAAAGGTCTAAGGATGTTATTAATAAGATTCTGAAAAAATGCAGGAGCATTGGTAAGACCAAAAGGCATAACCAGATTCTTAAAATGACCCACAGGAGTGTTAAAAGCAGTCTTCCATTCGTCACCCTCCTTCATGCGCAACAAATTGTATGCCCCCCGAAGATCAATTTTAGAGAACCACTTGGCCCCCGCTAACTGGTTAAACAAATCAGGAATCATCAATGGCAGTGGGTAAGGATTGCGTACAGTAATTTTATTAATCTCACGAAAGTCCAAACAAGGACGTAAACCGCCGTCCTTTTTTTTAACAAAAAAAAAATCCAACAGCAACAGGAGACTTGGAAGGCCTAATGTGACCGGCGGCCAAGCTTGTCTGTATGTATTCCTCCAAAGCCTTTCTCTCAGGAATAGTAAGATTAAACAAACGACTTTTAGGAAGAGTTGCTCCAGGAACAAATTCAATAGTACAATCATAGTCTCTATGGGGAGGTAAAATCTGCGATTCCTTCTCAGAAAAAACTTTTCAAAAATCCTTAATAGGTACAGGTAATTCCGCTTTATCCACAACAGCAATACGCCCGTTAGAACACTTGTCATAACACTTAGGGCTCCAGGACTTAATTTCATTGGTAGACCAATCCAGTACAGGATTGTGCAATTTTAACCAGGGTAACCCCAAAACCACTGGAGAAGGCAAATTATTCAATACTACCAAATCCAAATTCTCTTGGTGAACACCATTAATAGTGAGGGGAAATTCACAGACCTTGAGAGTAACATTCTTCAAGGGAGAGCCATCAACAGAAACCATGGCAATAGGGGATGACAAAGGTTTGGGTTTTAATTTAAGTTTTTCCAAGAATCCCCCATCAATCACATTCAGAGTAGAACTACAATTGACACATACCCGAAATTCCATTAATTCTTCCTGAGCAGCAGTAGAGGCAGAAAGAAAGACACCCTTAGTGTTTAAACAGGCTATACGGGCGGAACTGACCTCTTTTTTTTTTTCTTTGTTCATAGGAAGCACACAGTTCTTAATGAAATGGTCAGTTTTGCCTTAATAAAAGCACAAACCTTCAGAAAACCTGCGGTCTTTTTCCTGAGAACGGGGTGCCATCGCTCCAATCTCCATCGGCTCTCCAATGTCAGTACAGACCCTCTCAAGACTTGGAGCTGACATGGCAGAGGATTTACTCTCATTAACCCTTGCACGCAGTCTCCTATCCACCCGTATAGCTAATTGCATAGCCTCCTGCAAGTTACCAGGTATGGGATAAGCAATCAGCAAATCTTTAACCCTTTCACCTAGCCCTTGCAAGAAACAAACTTTTCAAAGCTGAATCATTCCACCCCACCTGAGTAGACCACCGACGGAAGTGAGTACAATATTTTTCCACATTACCTGCTCCCTGCCTCAAACGTCTCAATTCTGTCTCAGCTGATGAGACACGATCAGGATAATCATACAATAACCCCAAAGCAGAAAAAAAACTAGCCACTGATCTAAAGCATGGATCACTAGGTTGCAGAGAAAAGGCCCATTCCTGAGGTTCTTTGCGCAAAAGTGACATTATGAACCCTATGCGCTGCGATTCATCACCAGAGGATCTTGGTCTCAAACAAAAATACAACAAGCAAGCATTTTTAAAAGAAAAAAAAATCTTGTTGTTCACCAAAAAATAAATCAGGCAAACGTACCTTTGGCTCCACGAAATGTGCCCCAGAACAGCTACTCACGTGTTGCTGGAGCTCAGCCACCTCCAGAGAGAGTCCCTGCAGGCGTTGAGCCAAGTCCTGAATCAACACCATGATGGAAACTGGAAATCTTTCCTTAGAGATATTTTTGGGCTGGACTTACTGTTATGTTCTGCTACAAGTACTAAGGAAAGAAGGGAAATCTGTCCCTACAACAGAACTAAGCTAGATCCCTATGATGTAACGGGGAACCTGATCCTGCGTTCAGACCCGCTAAAGTCCTCAGCTAGTCTGTACGAAGACCTATAGATGCGAGGGAGGGATCCCTACAAGAACTAGGGACTGGGAGAAAGATGGACACCTCCTAACAGAAGTTGTAGCAGTAAAAGACAAACAAACAACATAGAACATAGAGGTCCGAAGACCAAGCAAAACTAATTGAGTAAGGTAACAAAGCACCTGGCTAGCTTAAGAGTAGAAATTACAATGAAGTCCAGCAAAGCCAGAAGGGCGGAGCAGGATTAAATAGGCAAAAAAGGTCATGTGACCAGCAAGATAGAAAAAACCTAACAGGAGAGTTCTAACAGGGTCTCTCATATAGCTTTCTTAATGCTTCCCACATTCCTTTTGCTGTTTCTTCATTTCTTATATGTATTAATTGAGCATCATCCACCAATAAGCTAATGGTGGCTCTTGCTTGTCTATTCTTTTTATTCCATGTCTGATTATCCTGATCAGGTCTATCTGTAGTGATTACTTCCCATAAATCATCTTTAGAGAATAACATCTCTACTTTGAACTTCCATAGCTGATAGTTCTCATCATTCAGTTTAGCTACTGTGAGTTTTAACTCTGTGCTACTTGTAATTTTTAACTTATCTTACTTGTTTGGAGAGACTTGCACTGAAGAATTCTTCTGTATTCACCAGGGTCTTGCTGAGAGTTCCAGTGTCCTGGGTATCTGGTATTCTTGGTGCTTGTGATCTGTGGTGTCTGGATTCTCTGGTGCCTGGATCTGGGTGTCTGGGTACGCTGTATCTGGGCACGCTGTTTCCTGGGTGCCTGTGTCTGGGTGTCTGGGGTGACTGGGTCTGGGCCCATAACCTTTTGCACAGCTTCCGAATCCACACCTTTTGCAGTAGAAAACTTCACAGAGCAGGCTGCATGGGATAACAAGCTTTTACTTGTAACAACATGAGGTAAAGGAAGAATGCACAGTCATTTTAGCATTGCATCAGGAAACAGGAACAAAACGAAAGTGAAACTACAAGTGAGACTATCTCTTATACAATACATTAAACAGAAGGAAACGTTACACAACATCGCCATCTACTGTCAGGTCAGCATAAAGTACTCCTTTTACTTATAATAAGTCCTAATCTGTTGCATATGGTGGCAACAGTTATCAGTAGCACATCTGCAGTTTTCACCGGGTGATGTGCTGCTGAGAAAAATGATTTTTGTTCCGGCATAAACAATCCAATCACTCGATGAATATGCAGCATTTTGCTTGTTGAATATAATGCACCCCATAGTCCTCCATATAGCACAATGTGCACCACAGTCCTCCATATTGTATAATGCACACCCCATCGTCCTCCATATAATATAATGTGCCCCATAGTCCTCCATATAGTATTATACACTCCCCATACTTCTCCATATAGTATAAGACACTCCTCAGTTCTCCATATAGTATAATACACTCCTCATAGTCCTCCATATAGTATTATATACTCCCCATAGTCCTCCATATAGTATAATACACTCCTCAGTCCTCCATATAGTATAATACACTCCTCATAGTCCTTCATATATTAAAATACACTCAGTCCTCCATAAAGTATAATACACTACTCAGTCCTCCATATATTAAAATACACTCCTCAGTCCTCCATATAGTATAATACACTCCTCATAGTGCCCCATATAGTAAAATGCACCCCCATAGTCCTTCATGTAGTACAATTCACTTCCTATTGCATAATGCACCCCATAGTTCTTCATATAGTATAATGCATTCCCCATAATCCTCGATACAGTATAATGCAGCCTCCCATATAGTATAATGCAGCCACCCCATAGAGCATAATGCATCCACTCCACAGAGTATAATGCAGCTACCCCACAGAATATAATGTAGCCCCCTCAGAGTATAATGCAGCCCCACCATATAATATAATGTAGCCCACATAATAATAATAATAATAATAATCTTTATTTATATAGCGCCAACATATTCCGCAGCGCTTTACAGTTTAACAGTTTCAAAACACAAGTCATAAGTAGCAATGTTAACAATACAATAATTAAAGCAAAATAAGATGACCCTGCTCGTGAAAGCTTACAATCTACAATGAGGTGGGGGAGATACAAAGTACAGGTGTGTATATACAATGGTGTATTTACAATGATGGTCTAGCCATCTTGAGGGACTGAGGATGGATGGAGATAGTGAATGGGTTACACACACACTTACACCTAGAATGACTTTGATTAGTGAACGTGATAGGCCGCTCTGAACAAATGTGTTTTGAGGGAGCGCCTGAAACCATGCAAATTGTGGATAGTCCTAATTTCTTGGGGTAGAGCATTCCAGAGGATTGGCGCAGCGTGGGAGAAGTCTTGGAGTCGTAAGTGGGAGGTATGAATTAGTGCAGAGGTTAGTCGAAAGTCATTTGCAGAGCGCAGAAGTTTGTTAGGCCGATGGATAGAAATGAGGGAGAAGATGTAGGGGGGTGCTGCACTGTGGAGAGCTTTGTGGGTGAGAACAAGTACTTTGAATAGGATCCTATAATGAATGGGCAGCCAATGTAAGGACTGCCGAAGAGCGGACGCGTCCGAGTACCGATTAGCCAGATGGATGACCCTGGCTGCTGCATTAAGTATGTGCATACATATTAGTCCATAGAAACCTTCACAAGAGGTCACACTCCGTAATAAATCATTCAACCAATACCCTTTAAGAAATACCAAAAAAGGCACAGGAGTGTATATATAGAAACAATTTTTATTGAAACACATACAAAACACTTAGTAAAAAGGGTTGCCTCATATCCAGGAATGACACAGTGAGTTCACCCCACCCATATCTATCAAAAAACATCTGTGATGTATATAGAATATAATAAAAATTGGCTACAACAAATATATTTATTGATGGCAAGGCAATATGTTCATAAATTGCCAACAGAGATTGTTTAGTAAAGTGCTCTTCGTGCCTAATAGGTTGAACAAAAGGAGACAGACCATAGGCTATTGCAAATATAATCCTATCTCCTATATCCCATATAAGTAAGGAAAAATGCCTGCTGACTCCAAAAGGATAACTCAAATCACTATTTTCTCTTTCATGAATGGTAACATACCCTATATTAAAGTGCCATCATGGCTACTGTAGAAAGAAAAAAGTATTTAGAACACAATAACAATCATAATATTTACCAAAGTGGCTGGGTGAAGGAACGCTGAGTCACTGACCCCAACGCACGTTTCGAATGCTCTTCTTCCGAGGGTTTTTATTGTTTCCACAGTGAGAAAAGGGCGGATTCTAGAGATGTTCTTTAGGTGTAGGCGGCAGGAGAGGGCAAGAGATTGTATGTGGGAGGTGAAGGAGAGATTGGTGTCAAACATAACACCCAGACAGAGAGCCTGCTGCCGTGGTGTTATTATGGTGCTGCCCACGGAGAGGGTAATGTCAAATTTAGGGAGGTGAGTAGACGGCGGGAGCAGAAGAAGTTCAGTTTTGGAGAGGTTGAGTTTCAGATAGAGAGCAGACATGATGTTGGAGACTGCGGACAGTCGGTGGCGTTCTGTAGTACAGCGGGGGTAAGGTCGGGGAATGACGTGTATAGTTGTGTGTCATCAGCATAAAAATGGTACTGAAAGCCAAATCTGCTGATGGTCTGTCCAATTGGGGCCGTGTAGAGAGAGAAGAGAAGGGGGCCAAGGACTGAGCCCTGAGGTACCCCGACAGCGAGAGGAAGAGGAGATGACGTGGAACCATTGAACAAAACACTGAAGGAGCGGTCAGAAAGATAGGAAGAGAACCAGGAGAGAGCTGTGTCCTTAATGCCTAGTGACTGGAGCCTAGAGAGTAGTAGACGGTGGTCAACCATGTCGAAAGCTGCAGAAAGGTCGAGAAGAATGAGCAGAGTGGTCACCTTTACATTTTGCTGTCAGAAGGTCATTGGTCACTTTGAAGAGTGCAGTTTCAGTCGAATGTAGGGGGCGGAAGCCGGACTCTGAAGGGTCTAGGAGGGAGTGAGTGGAGAGGTAACGGGTAAGGTGGGAGTAGACTAGGCACTCCAAAAGTTTAGAGATGAAAGGGAGATTGGAGACTGGTCTGTAGTTGTTTGTGCAGGAAGGGTCGAGAGCGGATTTCTTTAGTATTGTAGTAATGAAGGAGTGTTTGAAGGAGGATGGGAAAATGCCAGACGAGAGTGAGAGATTAAAGATTGTAGTTAGGTGACTTGTGACAACTGGAGAGAAAGACTGGAGGAGATGAGATGGGATGGGGTCGGCAGTGCATGTAGTCGAAAAAGAGGAGATTGGGGACAGTTATAAGTGTAGGGAGTCTGAAAGTGTCTGAGGGTTAATGGCTTGTACTGTAGATTTCTGAATGTGTGGTAGGTAGGAGTGTGCTGGGGTGGTCGAGGATCTGTGAGCGTGAAGGAGAGAATGTTGTGGTCAGAGAGTGGAATATAGAATATAATGCAGTCCCCCTAATATAGTATAATGCAGTCCCTCAATAGAATATAATGTAGCCCCCTCATAGAATATAATGTAGCCCCCTCATAAGGTATAATGCAGACCCCCATAGAATATAATGCAGCTCCCTTATATAGTATAATGTAGCCCCTCCATAGAATATAATGCAGCCCCCCTCATATAGGATAATGCAGCCACACATAGAATATAATGTAGCCCCCTCATAGAGTATAATGCAGACCCCCTCATATAATATAATGCAGCCCCATAGAATACAATGTAGCCCCCTCATAGAGCATAATGAAGCCACCCCTTACATTATAATGTAGCCCCAATAGAATATAATGCAGCCCCCCATTGAATACAATGTAGCCCCCTACTAGAGTATCATGCAACTCCCCTCAGAATATAATACAGCCCCCTCAGAATATAATGTAGCTCCCCCCAGAGAATATAATTCAGCCCCACAGTCCAGTACTCACTGATATATTAAAAAAAACACACACACATAATCCTCACCTCCTCCTAGTTCCCCTTGCTGCGCTCTAGTCTCAGTGGCTGCACTGCCCGGCACACCGTGAGAGCGCAATGAAGTTACGTCATCTGTTATGTTTCGGTAGCTGAGGAGGACAGGAGCAAAAAACCGCCAAAGCAGCAAGACACCAGAGAGGCTGGAACCTAATGGGTTGCAGATCCCTAAACTAACCACACAACTATAAGTAGCCGTGGAGCGTACCTACGTTAATCCTAGACACCTCGGCACAGCCGGAGAGTTAGCTACACCTGAAGATAGAAAGAGAAAAGCTAACTGCCCCGGAGTAAAGCCCCCAAAGAAATAGGAAGCCCCCAAACATGTAATGGCGGTTAGACAAGAGGAAAACACGAACACAGGCAGAAAATAGAATGAGCAAATGCTGGGGCCCAAATCTGTCTAGAAAGTAAAGTACAGGAGAGAAATTCTGTCTGCAACCCAGAAAAACCCTAATAAAAATACCAGCACTTCTGATTGCAAAAAACCTGAGACCACACGATCTCGACCACCTATATCAGATCTCTGGTGTGACACACAGCTACCCAGCAAATAAAAATTTCAATGGAACAAAGAACAAGTGCAAATACAAAATGAGAACAGAGGGCAGCACAAGAACCCAAAGGGGACTCGGCTGAAGTCCAAGGCAAGACTGTAAGAAGCAAGGGAAATCCAACCACAGAAAAAAAAAACAGAAAGTCACTTATCTGAATGATAGCAGGAAAGCAAGTTGAAATTCCAGCAAAGACCTGGAAGAAACAATTGATTACCAGTGAGGATCATGGGAGTTCAGCTCACTTATATCAAGCCAGTCATCTCTACCTGACACCCATTCCTTAATTGGTTCAATACCCTCAGCAACCACCGGAGGGAGCCTCAGCTCCGAAGTCATCTCCAAGGCATTCACAACAGTCATCGTGCACCCACAGTGTCAGAGGCAGAGGGGAATGTTGGGAGAGGGAGCATCATTTAACGCTCTCTCCTCCATCATAGCTTTCAACTGTATCGGCGTAATGATGCCGATATAGTTGAATGCGGCGCGTGGGGTTGGAATCGGCGCTGGTGCCAGGCGGGCCCCCCCTGACTCACGGGCCCCATAGCAGCTGAGTGGTGTGCCGCTATTAGCGGTGCACCGCTGGCTGGGGTTTCCTGATGGAGTGGGGGCCCTAGGCAGCTGTCTAGTCAGCCTGCCGCTAACGCCGGCCCTGCTCTCAGGGTGGGTCCCACTCTCTCAGGGCGGATCCCACTCTCTCAGGGTGGATCCCACTCTCTCAGGGCAGATCCCACTCTCTCAGGGTGGATCCCACTCTCTCAGGGCAGATCCCACTCTTAGGGTGAATTCTTCTCTCTCAGAGTGGATCTCACTCTCGCAGAGCGGATCCCACTCTCTGAGAGCAGATTCGACTCTCTCAGGGCGGATCCACTCTTAAGGCGGATTCTTCTCTCTCAGTTTCTGTTATTGGTGAGAGGAAAATCAAATAACAATAAGAAATTATCATTTTTTTCCCATTTTGCCACAAAAAAGGAAAGTTTTACACCCACACAAAAATTGCTAATAAAAAAAATCCCTACACCTTTGGCATGCAAAAACAAGTTCGGGGACATATCCACTGACAGAAAAAGAAAAGATTTTGTAAAAATATTTTTTCTCCACTTTGTAAAAGTAGTCACACTAGCCATATAAAAAATAATCGTGCTTAGCACATGCTGAACGTCACAATGGTGAAACCTAAAATACAACCGTGGCTTTTTCTTTTTAGCAATTAAGGATTTTTTCTTTTTCTAGCCCTAAATATATATAATCTTTTATTACAGCCATCAAAAGTTAAGTGTTGCCATTAAAACAAAAACTCTACAGCTCTGGGAAGGCAGGAATGAAGAACTGAATGCAATAAAGAAGTGATAACAGTGGCAGGAAAGGGTTAAGAATTATATTAAAGGGGATGTCCAAAACCAGGCCGACAACCCATCCTTTTCAGATCCATGCCACTCTTGTCCATGGGCTGTGTTTAGAATTGCATCCCCGCCATAGTTGGATCGCCCTTCAGGGCAGTGGGGATACTCGGTACCGGGCCGCTTCTTAAGTCACAGTGGCAGTGACCCGGTCCGTGGCCCTGGGCGTCCAATAAAAGAAGATATTTACAAGGGATCAATAAAAAGTTTGTAAAGTGTTCGTGACGCCACCTGTGGTTTCTAGTCAGAGGTGACCAGCACTGCGGTGCAGATCCTTTGGGACTGGTGGTGATGCAGCAGAGTTGGTATAGCTCTCCACAGGCAGAGCTTAATCCCAGGGAAGATGTAAAATGTAGAAGATGGTAATGTTGGTAGATTTAGCACTGTTGGATGGGTGACGCAGGAAAGATTAGAGGACACAGCTGGGTGCAGTTTCCAAAGCTTTACTCACAGTTCTGGTGCGCACAGATGCCCGCTTGGTGCCGTGTCCTCCAGGTGAAGGGCTCAGCAAACTCCCAGGTAGATCAGGATGCACCTTTTCAGGATTCCCTTCAATATGTTCCTTTCTCGGTCGTCTCACTGTGCTGACTTTCCACCTTTCCTTCCTGTCCAACACCTCACAATCCGTGTCCCAAGCTAGTAGCCGCGGACCTTTTCGGATGACGTCCTCTCTGCGTCCCTTTGCTCCCTTATGGCTACCTTTTCAGAGAAGATAACTGTGGCTTGTAGCTGAGCACCTAAAGATGCCACTGCCTCCGGTTTGCTAGCTGAGTCTTGAAGTTCTCCTCTAGACTAGGGGCCGGTATCCCTTCTGCGTCCTGGTCCCTCCACTATTGGATCGGGCCCCATGGATGGACTACTCACTATCTGTGCCCCAAGGACCCCTTCTGTCCTTCCGGAAGCTTCTCTCTGTACCGTACTTAATCTAACTTTCTCCGTCTGGGGACAAGCTGCTACCAGCTTGAGCTCCCCTCACACTATATCTGACTCTACAGTCTCGTTCCCGCTCTCTAAGCTTCACTCCCCTCCTTCTACTTACTCCACCCATCTCCAAACACTCTTTCTTAACCAGCCTGGGATGAGACCATCCTCCCGTAGGGTACGTCCAGGGTGCCTGGCTGCTATAGTCTGTTTTGGGTGCAAGTGTTAGAGTCCTGGGTGGTGCTGCCTCCTTACCTGGGAGTGGGGTACCACACCTCTGGATGAGGTGCAATACCTCTGTGACGACTGAACCCTCAGTGGCGCCACATATTCACTTGACTTGATTGAGAACAGCTGCAGGACCAGACACGGCCTAATGACAAGAGTGGCGCTGTTTATAGAAATATGTACTTTTTCTTTGTATCTGGCACTAAAGTGATTGACAGCTGGCAGCTCTTTAGACTATGATGGAGTGTCTACCATTTCAGGAGGAGTTATCCAAAGAAGTATATTGTCAGGTAGACCCCTAAAAATGTGACGAATACCTGATAAACGTGTTGTGCCAGGATAAAGTGGGCTGCCCCTAATGACCTGTCTGCAGAAATCAGTCTATTTCAAAGGACAGAAGGAATTACCCCAATTAAGACTCCACTCCATTTACAGCATTAGATATCTCTATGTCCAGGGGCAATTGCAGAGAAACTCTCCTTGTGTTACTGGTAGAGGTACTCTAGCAGTATTTTGGGGGTCTCTTTTGGAGTATGGTCTGTACTTCTGGGTGAGATTTATATGGAGGAAAACAAATTAAGCCCTTTAACATCTCAAACCTTTCTAAATTTCGACTGTAAAGCTCTTTGGGGGTGAGGTCTGAACTCCTGGGTGTGGTTCATAGAGTAGAGAAAAAAACCATTAGCCTCACAAATCATCCTAAAGTTGGACTGCAACCCCCAAGATATTATTGTGAGGCTACTGCTTGTTTACCACTGATGTGGGTACAGTTTGTGTAGCGCCTCTGTCCCGTTCCCGGTCCGCTACCCTGCTCTCACCTGTTGCCTCGGGGTCGCCACTTCAGCGCGGTGCCTGGCGGGACGCCGGTCTCCTGGGGCTACTATCCCATATCCCACGCTGCCTGCTCCTGCTTCCTGAACTCTGCACGCGCCCCGCAGGTCTCTGAGCACGTCACTGAGGCCGCGCGCGCACGCGTGCACTCCCGGTCTCTTAGACAGTGCGCCAGTTTCAAAATAGGTTTCAGCCAATGGCTGAGTGTCTCGTATTATTTCACGCACCTCTGCCTTTAGGGAGGTGACTGAGCAACAAGTGTTTCCTGTTGCTATTCCCAGGTTCCCGCACCCTCATGCCAGTGTTCCGCGATTATCCTGCTAACTCTGGTTTGTCTTCCCAGTGTGCCAGCCGTGTCTTCCTACATCTGACCACCGCTCTTGTTTAGTTTGTAAACAGTGCGCTGAAGCTGGCCAGGATTAGGAGGTAACGGCGCTCAACAGCGATCCTGGACAGCTTCAGGACAGTGCTTACAAGCTCAACAGAGAAGGACTTGTAAGAAGTTCATGGGTTCTTTTGCCTTGTAGTGGTCGGACTCCAAGCTGTAAAGAAAAGTGTTAATATCTCAAGAACGGATGAAAACTTTAACAAGCAGTAAATTGCAAAAGTGCTTCTTTTTACAAGCTCTATCTAACAGTACTCTCTTTATGAAGATGGGAATACACAGTCTATCATTAGCGACTATCAGAATAGGACGGGACATGCCTCATTCACGGGGGAAAATGTAAAGCCAAGCTGTCAGCCTGGGTGTCAGAGTAAAGGGTATACCACACTAAGCGATCGCACCAGCGATCACGACAACGACACAAGCTGACGAGATCGTTGGTGTGATCGCTATAAGGTCGCTAGTAGCTTCCAAACAGGAAGATCTCATCAACGACGCATCAGCGATCAGCGATCTGTATAACGACTTCGGCGGTCGTTAGGACGTGACACACAGTATGTATTGTTAAAGATCATGACCTCGATAGGCGTGATTGAGCGCAACCTTTTCCACGCCCCTCAGCACAGATTGGTGGTCACTATATGTCATGATTGTTTGTCACAGCTCTCTCGCTTTGTGATTGGATGACCGCGTCATAAAAGACGACGTATCAGCGCTCCCTTCCATTGCTCTCGAGCAGAAGCGGTTCATTCAAATCTCCAGCATCGTTCCAGTGCGTCCTGCTAGCCTTTGCAGCTACTGCGATCCAGTCTGTGCCACTATTGCGTTTGCTGCAATCCAGTCTGTGCCGTTATTGATTTTTTTTTCTGTGATCCAGTCTGTGCCTCTAGTGCATTTGCTGCGATCCAGTCTGTGCCGTTATTTATATAATTTTTTCTGCGATCCAGCTTGTGGCGCTATTGCGTTTCCCGCAGGTTTTTTTTATTCAGGATCACAAACAAGTCTTGTAAGGTAGGTAGTTTTTTTGTCACATTTAATTTAATTTTTTTTTTTATTTAATTTTACAGATCCATTTTAAGATCCCAGCTGTTGTTAACCGTTGTCATCCATCAATTGTTTTTTTTTTGCCATTGTTTTTTGTTTGCCATTGTTTTGTTCTGGCGCGCCCACCACCACCATTTTATGATCCCTGCTGTTTTTACCGTAGTTGTCCATCTATGATTTTTATTTTGGTCTGCCATTGTTTTGCTCTGGCGCGCCCACCACCACCATTTTATGATCCCTGCTGTTTTTACCGTAGTTGTCCATCTATGATTTTTATTTTGGTCTGCCATTGTTTTGTTCTGGCGCGCCCACCACTACCATTTTATGATCCCTGCTGTTTTTACCATAGTTGTCCATCTATGATTTTTATTTGGTCTGCCATTGTTTTTCTCTGGCGTGCCCACCACCACCATTTTATGATCCCTGCTGTTTTTACCGTAGTTGTCCATCTATGATTTTTATTTTGGTCTGCCATTGTTTTCTCCTGCTGCGCCCACCACCACCATTTTATGATCCCTGCTGTTTTTACCGTAGTTGTCCATCTATGATTTTTATTTTGGTCTGCCATTGTTTTGTTCTGGCGCGCCCACCACCACCATTTTATGATCCCTGCTGTTTTTACCATAGTTGTCCATCTATGATTTTTATTTTGGTCTGCCATTGTTTTGCTCTGGCGCGCCCACCACCACCATTTTATGATCCCTGCTGTTTTTACCGTAGTTGTCCATCTATGATTTTTATTTTGGTCTGCCATTGTTTTGCTCTGGCGCACCCACCACCACCATTTTATGATCCCTGCTGTTTTTACCGTAGTTGTCCATCTATGACTTTTATTTAGGTCTGCCATTGTTTTCTCCAGCCGCGCCCACCACCACCATTTTATGATCCCTGCTGTGTTCTATGTTGTAGGCTATGTAAGCATTTTATTTAACCATTCTGCCGTTCTCACATAATCCTTTTTTTATTACAGATGGCCGATAAGCATGAATTTCTGCGGGAATTCATCGAGATGTACAGCTCGATGCCTTGCCTGTGGAAAATAAAGTCGGCTGATTACTGCAACAGGCTTAAAAAGAAGGAGGCGTACCAAAAACTGGTGGAGCTGTGCAAGAACAGTAACCCCGATTAACCAGCGGATGAGTCATCGGTCAAAAAACGAATTCAGGCCCTCCGCACTGTTTACAAAAAAAAATTAAGCAAAGTACAAAATTCTACCAAGTCTGGAGCCGGGGCCAAAGATGTTTATGTCCCCAAATTGTTTTACTTTGAGCTGTTTTCTTTCACAAGGGACCAAGAAGTACCCATACAAGCGACATCCATGTTGGAACCAGACCCCGTGATCCAGCCGGACTCCCCTGTCGTACATGTAAGTACCTTTGTATTAAAACACATTTTAATGTACATGCCAAAGTGGACTTGAAATTAAAAATATAATTGTGAAATGTAGATAAAATGGCAGAATTTATCCCTTCATGTACAGTCATGGCCAAAAGTTTTGAGAATGACACAAATATTAATTTTTACAAAGTCTACTGCTTCACTTTTTCTAATGGCAATTTGCATATACTCCAGAATGTTATAAAGAGTGATCAGCTTAACAGCAATTACTTGCAAAGTCAATATTTGGCTAGAAAATGAACTTTATCCCCCAAAACACATTTCAACATCATTGCAGCCCTGCCTTAAAAGGACCAGCTAACCTCTTTTCAGTGATTGCTCCATTAACACAGGTGTGGGTGTTGATGAGGACATGGCTGGAGATCAATCTGTCATGATTAAGTAAGAATGACACCACTGGACACTTTAAAAGGAGACTGGTGCTTGGCATCATTGTTTCTCTTCTGTTAACCATGGTTATCTCTAAAGAAACACGTGCAGTCATCATTGCAATGCACAAAAATGGCCTAACAGGGAAGAGTATCGCAGCTTGAAAGATTGTACCTCAGTCAACAATCTATCGCATCATCAAGAACTTCAAGGAGAGAGGTTCCATTGTTGCCAAAAAGGCTTCAGGGCGCCCAAGAAAGACCAGCAAGCGCCAGGACCATCTCTTAAAAGTGTTTCAGCTGTGGGATCGGGCTACCAGCAGTGCAGAGCTTGCTCAGGAATGGCAGCAGGCAGTTCTGAGTGCATCTGCACGCACTGTGAGGCAGAGACTCTTGGAGCAAGGCCTGGTCTCAAAGTGGGCAGCAAAGAAGCCACTTCTCTCCAGAAAAAACATCATGGACAGACTGATATTCTGCAAAAGGTACAGGCAGTGGACTGCTGAGGACTGGGGTAAAGTTATTTTCTCTGATGAATCCCCTTTTCGATTGTTTGGGACATCAGGAAAATGCCTCATTCGGAGAAGACAAGGTGAGCGCTACCACCAGTCTTGTCTCATGCCAACTGTTAAGCATCCTGAAACCATTCATGTGTGGCGTTGCTTCTCAGCCAAGGGAATCGGCTCTCTCAAAGTCTTGCCTAAAAACACAGCCATGAATAAAGAATGGTACCAGAATGTCCTCCAAGAGCAACTTCTCCCAACCCTCCAAGAGCAGTTTGGCGATCAACAATGCCTTTTCCAGCATGATGGAGCACCTTGCCATAAAAGCAAAGGTGATAACTAAATGGCTCAGGGAACAAAACATAGAGATTTTGGGTCCATGGCCTGGAAACTCCCCAGATCTTAATCCCATTGAGAACTTGTGGTCAATCATCAAGAGACGGGTGGACAAACAAAATCCTAAAAATTCTGACAAAATGAAAGCATTGATTGTGCAAGAATGGACTGCTATCAGTCAGGATTTGGTCCAGAAGTTGATTGAGAGCATGCCAGGGAGAATTGCAGAGGTCCTGAAGAAGAAGGGTCAACACTGCAAATATTGACTTGCTGCATTAACTCATTCTAACTGTCAATATAAGCTTTTGTTACTCATATGTTTGCAATTATTATATTTCTGTCTGTGATAAAAATATCTGTCAAACACACATAAAAACCAGAAGGCAGCAGATCATGTGAAAATATAATATTTGTGTCATTCTCAAAACTTTTGGCCATGACTGTACTGATAATTTATCTAGCTCAACGGTTGAGGCCTATCCATTTACAAGTGTCGTTTTCACATTTTTGCTGTATTTGGGTGTTATAGTGATGAAGATAAATTTCTTTTTCTTAGTGATTTAACATTCGTTTTTTGTTCATGCAGGACACAGAAGAGGCTGTCTCCACACCTCCGACTGAAGAAGACAGCATGGCGTTGGTCCAAGAGGACGAAGCAGTTGAGCCACCATCCTCATCTGTGCGGAGCCGGCTTACATTTTCTGGCAGAAAAAGGAAGGCTCCCACCTCGGCTACTCCAGAATTGATAGAAATTGCCAAAAAAGTGCTTTGGCGGAAAAAGACCAACCAAAAATAACTGGCTTTGCATACTATGCTAATGAGAAGCTCCCAACACTGGATCCAATACAGCGGGTTCATGTAGAGAGACTCATGCTTGACGTCCTGAGTCAAGCGTCATTAGGAAACCTTAACAACACGTCTGTTGTCACGGCCAGACCGCACTACCCGGAGTACTCATGGCTGCACAATCCTGTGCCAAACCCAATTGGGATAAATCCACCAAACCCAAACGTTGTTACACCACCTTATTTTTATACACCGCAGAGGCAACGTGGTAATGGCAACCATCCATGTTACCAGCAGTTGTAGTTTTTAAAATATTTTCAAAAGTTTTTTGTTGTCTATATTTTTTTTACATTGTTACATTTTTTTAATAAAAATCTTATTTATCTAGTGAATTGTGGTCTTTTATTGTTATTAATGTCAACAATATCTACTTGTTTCTACTTGTCACACACGGGGTCATGGGAGTACCAGCATTGGTAAAATAAATGAAATGAAAAAAATTTCAAAAATTAACAACATTTCTTTTAAAGGCCCTGGTCACACTAGCGCTAAAACCTTATAATAAAAAATAATACACCACAGCTGCGTATATAAGGCCTGTTTCACACATCCGGTGTGCGCCTGACGGCGCCCCCGGCATTTTGCCGCAGCGCCGCATCACAAAACCGGATGCGCCGCCTGCATTTTTTTGCCGGATGGTTTTTGATGCCCGGAGACAACAGAAACCATCCGGCAAAAACAAAAAACGTTACATGCTGCGTTTTGTCCGGCCGCCGGAATGTACAATTCCGTCCGCATCCGGACAAAACCGCATGCAACGCACTGACATGCGGCGCCATCTGGCGCTAATGCAAGTCAATGCCAAAAAAACCGCAAGCGGCGCATCAGGTTTTGTGATGCGGCGCTGCGGCAAAATGCCGGGGGCGCCGTCAGGCGCACACCGGATGTGTGAAAGAGGCCTAAACTTAAAATATATCATATATATTTGTTGGCATCTATATTTTTTTTGTAAAAAATAAACCAAAAGAAAAAAAACCAATACAATAATACAAATAAAAATAAAAAAACAAAAAATTATGACTGCACCCCCGTTTGGAGGCCAGCCACCAAAAAAAAAAAAAAAAAAAACAACAATACAATAATACAAATAATAAAAAAACAAAAAATTAATGTGTGCCCCAGAGTCCAGCCACAACCCTCTCCAGCATCACCCCATGGTCATGCAGAGCTGCCATGGCGGTGTGCATTGCTGCCATTGCAGTGTTCATGGCGCCCATCAGCCGACGGTGTGACATCCGCAGGTCCTGGGCAGTGGGGATTTCTGTGGAGGTAATGGTAACAGTTAACAGTGAATTCTGTTGCAACATCAACATGTACATGTTACATGTTTGTTAACACTTACGGTTTTCCTCCGACTGCGGTTCACCTGAGGACCCGCTGACTGCCCACCCAGAACCTGTTGCACCGCCGGCTAGGGAAACACAGAAAAAAAATATATCACAACAGCCATTACACATAAGACCTAACAAAGTTCTCAAATTTGTCTGAAGCTTATATAATGTGCGTAAATTACCTGAAGGCGAGCCTGCATCCATGTCACGGGGTGACACTGGAGAGAAGCCATATCCAGGTGAAGGGCTGGATGACCCCAAATCTGGAGGGGGGGTTGCTGCTGGTGAAGGGGTAACCAGGTAAGGTGATGCAGGTGGAGGGATAGCTGGGGAAGGTGATGCAGGTTGAGGGGTAGCTGGGGAATGTGATGCAGCTGGAGCTGGTGAAGGTGGTGCTGTAAATAAAAAATACAATTCAGTCAAATAATCCTACTAACCCCGTCACTGCCAGTACTTCCATCAATGCCTGTAACCCCCTCTCTACTGATACTCCCATCACTGCCTGCCCCATCACTGCTAGTACTCCCGTCACTGCTGGCACTCCCGTCACTGACAGTACTTCCATCAATGCCTGTAACCCCCTCACTACTGGTACTCCCACCAATGCCTGTAACCAGGGCCGGCTCCAGGTTTTTATGGGCCCCGGGCGAAGGAGCCTCAGTGGGCCCCTTTAACACAGACCACGATTCATGATGCACAGATACAGCAGAGAAATATAGGTACAGTACAAGGCCAAATACTTCTCTTCTTACATTACATGACTGATACCTATTGTGAATTGCACAATAGCTCAAAAACCGCCAAATCCTTACAGCGCACAGAACAGACTGGACAGTACAGTCCTCCATACAATATTATGGGCACCACAGTCTCCCCCTCATCACCCATATAATACCCCATGCAGGATGTCACCCCCCATATAATGCTCCATACAGAATACTGGACCCAATATAATGCTCCATACAGGATACTGGTCCCCATATAATGCTCCATACAGGATACTGGTCCCCATATAATGCTCCATACAAAATATGGAGCTCTCCTCTGCGCTGTACTGCGTTCTGCACTGTTACGGCTCAGGAAAGGGCTCTGTGGAAAGACTCCCCATTATCATCATGATTGCCTCCCCATCATCATCATTGTCTCCTGATCATCATCATTGCCTCCCCATCATCATCATGGCCTCCCCATTATCATCAATGCCTGCCCATCATCATCATCTCCTCCCCATCATCATCAATGCCTGCCCATCATCATCTTCTCCCCATCATCAATGCCTGCCCATCATCATCAATGCCTCCCCATTATCAGCAATGCCTGCCCATCATCATCTCCCCATCATCATCAATGCCTGCCCATTATCATCATCTTCTCCCCATCATCATCAATGCCTCCCCATTATCAGCAATGCCTGCCCATCATCATCTTCTCCCCATCATCAATGCCTGCCCATTATCATCAATGCCTGCCCATTATCATCATCTTCTCCCTATCATCATCATCAATGCCTCCCCATTATCAGCAATGTCTGCCCATCATCACACACAGACAGCACACAAGCACTCTCTCACATACTTATACACACACATACACACACACCACACACACACACAAAGCACTGCACTACATACACACAGACACACACAGAGACACACACACACAAGTCTTACCTGTCTGACGTCCGCGCGCTCTCTGCCACAGCCGGCCGCTGAATGATGACGTCATTCAGCGGCGCTGCTGTGAGAGGAAGCGCCGGCACCCCCTGGAGTCCGGAGCTGCGGCAGCGGAGGCACGGGAGAGGTAAGTATTGTGCCAGCTGATGCTGGGGCCCTGAGCAAGCGGGGGGGCCCAGTGGCGGCGCTGACACCGCTCTCCTCCACTAACGGGCGCGGGGGTGCCAGACGGCGAGTGGGCCCCCCCGCCTGCTCAGGGCCCCGGCACTTGCCCGGGTGTGCCGGGTGCTGACGCCGGCCCTGCCTGTAACCCAATCACTGCCTGTAACCCCCTCACTATTGGTACTCCCATGACTGCCGGTACTCCCGTCACTGCGGGTGCATTGATATAGGTAGATAACCCACAAAACATAACCTCTCCATATACCATCATCAATACTCACTCAGATGCCTGCCGAACTGGGCCCGGATGCTGGCGACCCTCTCGCTGGAGCTGTAGCGAAGGTCTGCTAGCTTTTTGCGGATCTGGGTGGTGGTCTGCTCCACCCCAAAGCGTCTCGCCAGGCCCCTCTTGATTTTTCGCAGGACTACCCTCTTGTGGCGCATAGGTAGCCTGCAATCATAATCCCAGCGTTCCACTTTAAAAATGAGGTACCGGACCTCAGCATCACCTCACAGAGCACCACGCTGTCTCGCCATCGCCGCCATTTCCTCAAACAAAGCTGCATGAACGACGCCAGCGCCATGATGTCACAGCGTATGTGCGGTTGCACTTTCGACGCGAGATGCTATTGCGACCTCAAAGTGACCGCAGCAGCCATGCGCCCAGCCACGCACAGATATGAGACGCTGTTGCGATCTCAAGATTATGGTTCCTAGCTAGGCGCCCCTGTCTATGAGCAAGGACGATGCGATTAATTGGCCTACTTGGCAGCATCAGATCTAGTGGGCTACTGACCGCTTACTTTTTAAACATGTTTACAAAAGTTTACATTCATTTTGATTACTTCTGTAATAAAAGTCATTTCATGAACCGTCCCTTTGCGATCGCAATGGCGTCTCACCTCTGTGAGTGGGAGGGGCACCATGCTGATAACCGTCACTTTGTGATCGCAGTGGCGTCTCATGTCTGTGCGTAGCAGGGGCACCATGCTGATAAGTCACTTTGCGATCGCAGTGGCGTCTCATGTCTGTGCGTAGCTGGGGCACCATACTGATAACCGTCACTTTGCGATCGCAGTGGTGTCTCATGTCTGTGCGTGGGAGGAGCACCATGCAGATAACCATCACTTTGAGATCGCAATGGCGTCTCATGTCTGTGCGTAGCTGGGGCACCATGCTGAGAATCGTCACCTTGCGATCGCAGTGGCGTCTCATGTCTGTGCGTGGGAGGAGCACCATGCTGATAAGTCACTTTGGTATCGCAATGGCGTCTCATATCTGTGCGTAGCTGGGGCACCATGGTGAGAATCGTCACTTTGCGATCGCAATGGCGTCTTGCGTCGGATTCGAGCACGCAAGTGCGACACAAAGGATTCCCTGGTCAATGTAGATCTTTACCTCCAAAGATCTTTTTTTATTTTTATCACTATTTTTAATCTCATATGTATGACTAAAAATTAATATTATGTATTATATATTTTTACTTTATATACACAGCTGTGTTGTATTATTTGTTATTATTTTTAATTATAAGGTTTGAGCGCTAGTGTGACCATGGGCCTTTAAAATAAATGTTGTAAATTTTTGAAATTTTTGTAACAATGCTGGAACTCCTATGACTGATGGTATCCCATGACCCCGTGTGTGACAAGTAGATACAATGTAAAAAAAATATAGACAACAAAAAACATTAGAAAATATTTAAAAAACTGCAGCTGCTGGTAACATGTCTCGTTGCCATCCCCATTACTCCCCTCCCCTCATCTCACCCATCATTAGCCATTCTCCCATAGTGGTAAAATAATTGAAAGAACACGAAGGCATTTTTAAAATAAACATTTTTTATTATTAAAAGATAGTTAAAAAAAGGCAAAAGTAAAACATTATCAAAAGCAAACTATATCTGCTGCTGCCAACTCACTGCACCAGGCCCATTAAAGTAATGGCAGTACTTGTCTCGGCCGGCCTTCGCATCGTCCTTGCTCCTGCCTTGATTGACAGGTTGAAGGACTGCAATAGCGGGATCATTCTCACGCCATTCTCCAAGCACCACGTCACCATTGCTGTCCGAGTCCATGAAGCCTGGCGCATCGCGTTTTCGTAGAAAATTGTGCAGCACACAACAGGCCAACACCACAGAGTCTATCGATTCCAGCTTCATGTTGATTGGAGTGTGGAAAACCCTGAAGCGGTTGGCCATTATGCCGAAGGCATTCTCCACAACGGCCGTGCCCTAGACAGTCTGTAGTTAAAAATCCGCCTTTCCCCTGTCAAAGTCTTTTGTGGGTACGGTTTCACGAGATGCTCATGAAGGGGGAAGGCTTCATTGCCCACAAAAACAAAGTTTAGGTTGGCGATGGTGTCCATGTTGGTTGCCAAGTTAAGTTTATTATTCAACAACCGTTCACCAAAATTGTGTGCTCCAAAACGCCACCGTCAGAAACCCTTCCATTAATGCCAACATCAACGTTTATAAACTCATAATTGGCATTAAAAGGGCCATGAGGATCATGCTGAAGTAGCCCTTGTAATTATGAAAAAAGGATCCGCTTTTGGCTGGTTGCGTGATCCGCACATGTTTGCCATCCAAGGCACCACCACAATTTGGGAACTGCCAAATCCTTTCAAAATCAGAGGCAATAATTTGCCATTCCGCCACTGATTTGGGAAAAGGCATGTAGCTCCGTAAACTGCGGACGATGGCGTTGCATGTCTCTGGAATTAGTACACCAAGGAGTGATCGAGAAACAGCAGCAGAAAATTGCAAATCCTTCATTGAACGTCCGGTTGCCAGAAATCGCAGCGTTACTGCCAAACGTTCCTCTGCTGAAACAGCTGCACGCATCCGGGTATCCTGCCGTTCAATGAGTGGCCTCACACATTCCAGTAGGAGCTTGAATGAATCCTCCGACATCCGTAGATAATTCCGGAAATCCTGCGGATTCTTCTCCTGCAACTCCCTCACTAGATGCATGTGGGTGAATCTGGACCTCTGCTCCAGCCATTCCCTGGTCCACATGCGACGCTTTCGTTTGGAGCGCCTCTCTTCCACCCGTGCCTCTTCTTGTCGATCTGCCTCCATCAGTAATGCAACCGCCACAATCATACGCTCCGCGGTGGACAGGTTCATTATGTGCAACCTGTACGGTAAAGAAGAGAAAAGTTAATTACTATTACTAAAGTGTTTAAACAAAATAAAATAAAGACTAAAAAAAAAAAATAATTGTTTATTGTTAACTTTTCAGTTTACAAAATCCTAAAATGGTGGGGGTGTAAAATAAAATAAATAAAGCAGACAAAAATAAAAGGTGTAACAAAAAAACGCATCACACAACATCACAAACAATATGTACCTTGAATCCAATACCAGAAATCAATCCAAATGGCAAGATGAGCTCAGCACTTGACAGATCGCAAACCACACACGAACTAACCTGCAACAACGCACAAGACATCGTAGCGACTCTGACAGGATCGCAAAACCCACACACGATACTATCCTCGCAACAACGCACAAAGGACACTGTAGCGACTCTGACAGGATCGCAAAACCCACACTCGATACTATCCTCGCAACAATGCACAAAGGACACTGTAGCGACTCTGACAGGATCGCAAAACCCACACACGATACTATCCTCGCAACAACGCACAAAGGACAGAACGTTAGAGTCATCCACAAAGCGCTCTGGAACAATGGATGGGGGCGCAGTTATTATTGCTGAGGTGATGTTGTGGTCACCAATCAGAGCTGAAGGGCGTTACTAAAGAAAAACTAGTCCCGCCTGCGCCGCTGACATATACGTCGTCAACGAGGTCGCACATCGTTCACAAAAGGTGTCAAACACAGCGATTCAGGCTCACCAGCGGGACGCCAACGATCAAAATACGGCCAAAACCGTTCGTGCACGATCAGCGACATCACAGCAGGGCCACATCACCGCTACATGTCACACACAGCGACGTCGCTAACGATGTCGCTGCTGCGTCATAAAATCTATGTCGCTTGCGCAATCTCGCTAGCGATCTCGCTTAGTGTGGCATACCCTTAAGTAACGGGCAGAATCTGGGGTGCTGTGTTGTGGGATAGCACGAGGAATCCGGAGTCACAACCAGAGTCGCGCTCCTCTTGGCATCAAGACTCTTTCCAATCAAACTAATTATGTAAATAAGTCTTTACTAGTTGTACCAGAAGCTGCCAGCAGGGGGAAGAACATTCCAGGATTTCTCCACTGGAGTCTTTTACACTGCCTGAAATTCTTCTGGAGTTGTACAATGTACCACTAGATGGCACCAGATGACCTTTTTGTATATTGTGCAGTGAAGGTTTTATATACATACACATAAATAATGACCAGTTTAACCCCTTCCTGACCATAAGTTTTCAATTTTTCTAATATTCTGATGCACAGAAATCTGGGCTGCAGTTCAGTGATGAGATGTTCCCAAGCAGCTGCCTATCATGGGAAAGCTGGGTTGATGCTCAATAATATGTTCTAAAATGGTTGCTGATGCCGGGAAAGCTGAGTTGTTGCACAGTGGTTATATGTACTAAGGGTATGTGCTGACGATCAGGAATGGCTCAGTATTTTCTCAGGATTTGACACAGGTGAAATCTGCACCAAATCTGCATCTGAGGTCACTGGCAGGTCACCTGCGTTTTTAACATGTTTTTCCACATGCGTTTTTGATGCGTTTTTTCATTGCATGCGTTTTTTTTGTCACTTGAAATAAAGGTAATTGAAAGTTGGCTTCTGGGAAGGAAAAAAAGTGATTTCCTGTTTGCAGATATATTGGGGTATGTGCCCACCGTCAGTAAAGGCTGCGGGTTGGATGCTCCATACATCTGCAGCATCAAACCCGCAGCGTCCAGATGTTACCGCATAGTGGAGGGATTTCAAGAAATCCCATGCCACTATGTGTTCAAACACGCAGGCGGCATTACTCATTCACTATCATTAGATGCGGTAAAACTGCATTATCTTCCTAGTCACATACGTATTAAGTGCGGAAACAAGGCTTACTACACATGTGTACTAATTTAACTAATGGTGAATCTTGTGACACAGCCGGAAGTACACGATACAGGAAGTGGAGGAAAGCACAGAGAATGGTCCTCTCCTTTTTAATAAATAAATAATAATTTTTAAAAATGTTGTGGGTCCCCCCTATATTTGTTAACCAGTCAGAGTAAAGCAGACTACTTGGACTGGTATTTCAGGCTGGTAAGGATCCAATATCCATGAACATTACCAGCCTGATAATACCAGGCCACAGCAGTCTGCTTACCTTGGATGGTTAGCAAAAATAGTGGGATCCCCTCCAAAAGAAAATAACATGGGGTCCCCCTATTTTTGTTAACCAGCCAAGGAAAAAGCAGACAGCTGCGGCCTGGTATTCTCAGGCTGGCGAGGCCCATGGATTTTGGCACAGCCGTCCCACATCCAAAGAAGCGCCAATTGTGGCACTTTACCCGGCTCTTCCCACTTGCCCTGCAGCTGGGGTAATATTTGTGGAGTTGATGTCACCTTTGTATTGTCAGGTGACATCAAGCCCACGGTTTAGTAATGGAGAAATGTCTATAAGACACCGATCCATTACTAATCCTATAGTTACATGGTAAATACACAGCCAGAATAAAGTATTTTAATTGAAATAATGACACAGACTCCTTTAATAGATCTTAATTAAACCATACTTACTGCATTTCCTATCCAGGAAGAGAATTAAAATAAAAGCGCAACAATATCCTTACCAGTCCGCCAACATACTGTCCCACGACGAGTCCAGCTCTGCTACATCTGGATGTCTTTAGCTGAACGGTGGCATTATGCCACCACTCAGCCTGACATCCAGACACAGGGGAGCTTGAAGATGATGACCGGAGATAACTCCGTCCCCTGCGGTCACGTGCACGTAGTTCTCGCGATCAGCTCAGCTCATTGTGAGAACTGCAGTGTACGCAAACTTCCAGCTGAAACAAGGTACGACATTATTTAAATTAGCACACATTAGTAGTAAGCTGCGTTCCCGCACTTAGTACGCATGTGACTAAGAAGATAATGCGGTTTTACGACATCTAATGATAGTGAATGGGTAATGTATACATCAGCGACAGAGCGTCTCCGCTACATAAAATGACATGCTGCGGTCTGGAAAGACGCGCCGCATTTGAGTCTCCACAGGGAAGCAGGAGTGTTGTGAATGTTTTAGAAATGAATTCTGAGCAGAAGCTCCCTCTGGTGGTTACAAACAGTACTGAACCATTCAATGAGGATTGGCAATCAGGAATCACAGACTGGCTGGATATAAGGGAGGTTTCCCCCATCATGGTTGCCGGTGATCAATTGTTCTTGTCTCAACGTTGTTTCCTGGTTCACTTGGAAGCTTGCTGAGTCTTGCCTCTTCTCCTGCTCTCAGATAAGATATTTTCTGTTTTTTGTTTTTTGTGCTTGCTATTTGCATATTTCTCTGCATTTCTGTGAGGTTGGCCAGGTTCCCCTCCCCGGGGGGCTTGGGCTCCTCTGGAGCTACTGTTGTTTGTTCATTTGCCTTTTCCAGTTTTTTCAGTGGCTGCGGCTTAGTTTTGTTACACCAGAGAACTAATTTAGGTGGTAGAGGTCGTGTGATCTCAGGTGTTTTTGCAATTAGTAGCGTTGGTTTTTTTTTAGGGTTTTTTTGGATTGCAGTAAGTATCCTTCCTATCCTTTTCTGTCTAGGCAGATTGGGCCCCAGCGTTTGCTCATACTATTTTCTGTCTGTGTCTGTATTTCCTCTTGTCTAACCGCCATTACATGTTTGGGGGCTTCCTATGTTCTTTGGGGATCTGCTCCGAGGCAGATAGCTTTCCTCTTTCTATCTTTAGGTGTAGTTAGCCTCTCAGGCTGTGACGAGTCGTCTAGGACCAACGTAGGAACGCTCCACGGCTGCCTTTAGTTGTGGTGGTTAGTCAGGGTACTGCAATCCAGTAGATTCCAACCTCTCTGGTGTATTGCCGTTTTTGCCTGCTCTCCTCAGCTATCAAAACATAACAGTATCACCGGCCAAACTGAAAATTATATGGTACTCTCAGAAGGGAAAAATAGTGTGGAAACAAAAAATGTCAGGGTTTTCAGAGATTTTTTTTTTCTGTTTGTTGCATTTTTTCCCTCTTTTTCTCTGGGTGCTGATGAGGATTTTTTTTTTTTCTCAATGGAGTTTGCACAGTTGTCTGGCCGTGTGGATCAGCTTGCCACTGAGGTTCGGAGTATTGCTACCTATCTTGCTAGGTTGCCAGTTGTGGAACCCAGGATCCCCATGCCAGATTTGTTTTTGGGGGATCGAGCTAAATTTCTGAATTTCAAAAATAACTGTAAGTTGTTTTTTGCCTTAAAACCTAAGTCCTCAGGGAACGCAGCACAGCAGGTTCAAATTGTCATCTCTCCCTGCGCAGCGATCCTCAGGATTGGGCTTTTTCCCTGACACCTGGGGACCCTGTTTTGAGTAATGTTGATGCATTTTTTCCGGCTCTGGGGTTATTGTACGATAAACCTAATGTCACTGAACAAGCTAAAAAAACCTTGTTGGCATTAAATCAGGGGCTTGAGTACGCTGAGTTGTACTGTCAGAAATTCCAAAAGTGGGCAGTCCTGACCAAATGGAATGATGATGCTTTGGCAGCCCTTTTTCGGAAGGGTCTGTCAGAGAATGTAAAAGATGTTATGGTGGGTTTCCCTGCTCCCTCTGGTCTCAATGATTCTATGTCATTAACGATTCAAATTGACAGACGTTTGAGTGAGCGTAGAAGTATGCGTGGAATATTGTTGCCTTGTGAACCAGCTTCTGAACCCATGCAGTGTGATAGAGTGGCTTCTGGGGCACAGCGTCATGAGTTTCGTAAACGCAATGGGTTATGTTTCTACTGTGGTGATGCCTCTCATGCTATTTCAGTCTGCCCTAAGCGGGGAGGACGTTTTGCACGCTCAGTTGTCTTGGTAGTGTTCAGACTAAATTTCTGTTGACTGTTACCCTGATTTGCTCCCTGTCCACATTTTCTGCTCAGGCTTTTGTTGATTCGGGAGCAGCTATTAACCTGATGGATTTTGATTTTGCTAAACGTTGTGGGTTTCCCTTGATACCCCTACGGAAGTCTATTCCCCTACTGGGGATTGATTCTACCCCTTTGGCTGAGAATAAACCCCAGTTCTCTACTCAGGTGATAATGAGGGTTGAACCTGATCATCAGGAGAGTTGCAAATTTTTGGTGCTGTATAATCTGCATGACATTATTGTACTAGGTTTCCCTTGGTTACAGTCTCATAATCCTGTTTTGGATTGGAAATCTGTGTCTGTAACCAGTTGGGGCTGCCAATGTGTTAATGCCAACACTCCTGTTTTTTCTGCCTCTCCCCAGGCTCAAGATGTTGATGACTTTTGACTGATTTTTCTGATGTGTTTAGCGAAAGTAAATCTGCATCCTTGCCCCCCCATAGGAGCTATGACTGCGCTATTGAATTAGTGCCTGGTAGTAAATTCCCTAAAGGTCGCCTTTTTAACTTGTCTGTACCTGAACATGACGCTATGCGGTCTTATATCAAGGAGTCATTGGAGAAGGGTCATATCAGACCATCCTCTTCACCCTTGGGTGCCGGTTTTGTCTTTGTGGCCAAAAAGGATGGTTCATTAAGGCCGTGTATTGATTATCGTCTCTTGAACAATATCACTGTGAAATATCAATATCCGTTACCCTTGATTTCTGACCTGTTTTCCAGGGTGAAAAGTGCTAGTTGGTTTACCAAGCTTGACCTCAGGGGGACGTATAACCTTATTCGCATTAAGCACGGGGATGAATGGAAGACGGCGTTTGATACCCCAGAGGGGCATTTTGAGTACCTAGTGATGCCCTTTGGGCTCACTAATGCTCCTTCCTTCTTCCAGTCCTTCATGAATGACATTTTCAGGGATTTTGTGGATAAATTTCTGATTGTTTATTTGGATGATATCTTGATTTTTTCCAATGACTGGGACTCTCATGTGAAACATGTTCAGACTGTGTTCCAGATTTTGAGAGAGAATGCTCTGTATGTGAAGGGATCAAAGTGTCTTTTTGGCGTACAGAGGATCTCATTTCTGGGATTCATTTTGTCTCCATCTATTACTGAAATGGACCCGGTCAAGGTTCAGGCCATCTGTGATTGGATCCAACCTACTTCATTAAAGGCTCTTCAGAGATTCTTTGGTTTTGCCAATTTTTATTGTAAATTTATTGGTAATTTCTCTGTTATTGTTAAACCATTGACTGATTTGACCAAAAAGGGTTCTGATGTGGTGAATTGGCCTCCTGAGGCAGTCTATGCATTTCAGGAACTTAAACAGAGAATCACTTCTGCTCCTGTTCTACGGCAGCCTGATGTTTCTCTGCCATTTCAGGTGGAGGTTGATGCCTCTGAAATTGGGGCAGGTGCCGTTTTGTCCCAAAGAGATCCTGAGACCTCTAAAAGTAACCTTCTTTTTCTCTCGAATTCTCCAATGAACGTAATTGACGTGGTATCGGGAATTATTGCCATAGTGGCTTTTGAAGAGTGGAGACATTGGCTGGAGGGAGCCAAACATCAGTGGTGGTCCTCACGGACCATAAGAATCTGGTTTATCTGGAATCAGCCAAGCGACTTAATCCTAGAAAGGCCAGGTGGGCCTTGTTTTTCACACGTTTTAATTTTGTGGTTTCCTTTCTTCCTGGCACTAAGAATGTTAAGGCGGATGCCCTCTCGAGGAGTTTCCTTGCGGACTCTCCTGAGTTATCTGATCCTGCTGTTATTTTGAAAGAGGGTGTAGTTCTTTCCGTCATCTCGCCCAATTTGAGACTGGCTTTGGAAGGGTGTCAGGAGGATAAACCCGAGCGCTGCCCTGTTGGGAAATTGTTTGTCCCAGACCAGTGGAAGAAGAGTGTGATGTCTGAGATTCATTGTTCCGCATTGGCCGGTCATCCCGGAATTTTTGGTACCAGAGACTTGGTGAGTCGGTCCTTTTGGTGGCCTACTTTGTCTCGTGACGTCAGGGAGTTTGTGCAGTCCTGTGGGACTTGCTCTCGCTCCAAGCCTTGCTCTCGCTCTAGTGGTTTGTTGATGCCATTGCCTGTGCCCAAGAGACCATGGACCCATATCTCTATGGATTTTATTTCCAACCTCCCTGTTTCTCAGAGAATGACTGTTATCTGGGTGATTTGTGATAGGTTTTCCAAGATGATATATCTTGTGCCATTACCTAAGTTGCCTTCCTCCTCCGAATTGGTGCCTTTGTTCCTTCAGCACGTGGTTCGGTTACACGGCATTCCTGATAACATTGTGTCTGACAGAGGAGTCCAGTTTGTTTCTAGATTTTGGAGGACTTTTTGCTCTAAACTTGGTGTTCAATTGTCTTTCTCCTCTGCTTTTCATCCTCAGACCAATGGACAAACTGAGAGAACAAACCAGACATTGGAGACTTATCTGAGATGCTTTGTGTCTGCTGATCAAGATGACTGGGTCTCTTTTTTGCCTTTGGCTGAGTTTGCTCTTAATAATAGGGCAAGCTCTGCCACTTTGATGTCTCCATTTTTCTGCAATTTTGGGTTTCACCCTCGATTTTCTTCGGGACAGCCGGAGGCTTCTGTCTGTCCGGGTGTTGACTCTGTTGTGGAGCGTATGCACCAGATTTGGGACCAGGTAGTGGAGAGGTTGTCCCTCTCTCAGGAGAAGGCCCAGCGGTTTGCCAACCGGCATAGGACTGATGGTCCTCGGTTTAAAGTGGTGGACTTGGTCTGGTTGTCCTCAAGAAATATCCCTATGAGAGTTGCATCTCCTAAGTTTAAGCCTAGGTTCATTGGACCTTATAAGATCATGGAGATTCTTAATCCTGTTTCCTTTCGTTTACTTCTTCCAGGGACATTTAAGATCCATAACGTGTTCCACAAGTCCTTATTGAAGAGGTTTGTCGAGCCAGTGGTTCCTATGGCTGTGCCTCCAGAACCTGTTTTGGTTGAGGGCAATCTGGAGTATGTGGTTGAGAAAATATTGGATTCTCGTTTTTCTAGACGCAAACTCCAGTATTTGGTTAAGTGGAGAGGTTATGGTCAGGAGGACAATTCTTGGGTGTTTGCTTCGGACATCCATGCTAGGAGACTGATCCGTGCGTATCACAGAGCTCATCCTGACCGACCTGGTTGCACAAATGAGGGTTCGGTGACCCCTCCTCAAGGGGGGGTACTGTTGTGAATGTTTTAGAAATGAATTCTGAGCAGAAGCTCCCTCTGGTGGTTACAAACTGTACTGAACCATTCAATGAGGATTGGCAATCAGGAATCACAGACTGGCTGGATATAAGGGAGGTTTCCCCCATCATGGTTGCCGGTGATCAATTGTTCTTGTCTCAACGTTGTTTCCTGGTTCACTTGGAAGCTTGCTGAGTCTTGCCTCTTCTCCTGCTCTCAGATAAGATATTTTCTGTTTTTTGTTTTTTGTGCTTGCCATTTGCATATTTCTTTGCATTTCTGTGAGGTTGGCCAGGTTCCCCTCCCCGGGGGGCTTGGGCTCCTCTCGGTTCCTCTGGAGCTACTGTTGTTTGTTCATTTGCCTTTTCCAGTTTTTTCAGTGGCTGCGGCTTAGTTTTGTTACACCAGAGAACTAATTTAGGTGGTAGAGGTCGTGTGATCTCAGGTGTTTTTGCAATTAGTAGCGTTGGTTTTTTTTAAGGTTTTTTTGGATTGCAGTAAGTATCCTTCCTATCCTTTTCTGTCTAGGCAGATTGGGCCCCAGCGTTTGTTCATACTATTTTCTGTCTGTGTCTGTATTTCCTCTTGTCTAACCGCCATTACATGTTTGGGGGCTTTCTATGTTCTTTGGGGATCTGCTCCGGGGCAAATAGCTTTCCTCTTTCTATCTTTAGGTGTAGTTAGCCTCTCAGGCTGTGACGAGGCGTCTAGGACCAACGTAGGAACGCTCCACGGCTGCCTTTAGTTGTGGTGGTTAGTCAGGATACTGCAATCCAGTAGATTCCAACCTCTCTGGTGTATTGCCGTTTTTGCCTGCTCTCCTCAGCTATCAAAACATAACAGTATCACCGGCCAAACTGAAAATTATATGGTACTCACAGAAGGGAAAAATAGTGTGGAAACAAAAAAGGTTGTCAAAGTTGTCAGAGATTTTTTTTTTTCTGTTTGTTGCATTTTTTCCCTCTTTTTCTCTGGGTGCTGACGAGGATTTTTTTTTTCTCAATGCAGTTTGCACAGTTGTCTGGCCGTGTGGATCAGCTTGCCACTGAGGTTCGGAGTATTGCTACCTATCTTGCTAGGTTGCCAGTTGTGGAACCCAGGATCCCCATGCCAGATTTGTTTTTGGGGGATCGAGCTAAATTTCTGAATTTCAAAAATAACTGTAAGTTGTTTTTTGCCTTAAAACCTAAGTCCTCAGGAAATGCAGCACAGCAGGTTCAAATTGTCATCTCTCTCCTGCGCGGCGATCCTCAGGATTGGGCTTTTTCCCTGACACCTGGGGACCCTGTTTTGAGTAATGTTGATGCATTTTTTCTGGCTCTGGGGTTATTGTATGATAAACCTAATGTCACTGAACAAGCTGAAAAAACCTTGTTGGCATTAAATCAGGGGCTTGAGTACGCTGAGTTGTACTGTCAGAAATTCCGAAAGTGGGCAGTCCTGACCAAATGGAATGATGATGCTTTGGCAGCCCTTTTTCGGAAGGGTCTGTCAGAGAATGAAAAAGATGTTATGGTGGGTTTCCCTGCTCCCTCTGGTCTCAATGATTCTATGTCATTAACGATTCAAATTGACAGACGTTTGTGTGAGCGTAGAAGTATGCGTGGAATATTGTTGCCTTGTGAACCAGCTTCTGAACCCATGCAGTGTGATAGAGTGGCTTCTGGGGCACAGCGTCATGAGTTTCGTAAACGCAATGGGTTATGTTTCTACTGTGGTGATGCCTCTCATGCTATTTCAGTCTGCCCTAAGCGGGGAGGACGTTTTGCACGCTCAGTTGTCTTGGGTAGTGTTCAGACTAAATTTCTGTTGACTGTTACCCTGATTTGCTCCCTGTCCACATTTTCTGCTCAGGCTTTTGTTGATTCGGGAGCAGCTATTAACCTGATGGATTTTGATTTTGCTAAACGTTGTGGGTTTCCCTTGATACCCCTACGGAAGTCTATTCCCCTACTGGGGATTGATTATACCCCTTTGGCTGAGAATAAACCCCAGTTCTCTACTCAGGTGATAATGAGGGTTGAACCTGATCATCAGGAGAGTTGCAAATTTTTGGTGCTGTATAATCTGCATGACATTATTGTACTAGGTTTCCCTTGGTTACAGTCTCATAATCCTGTTTTGGATTGGAAATCTGTGTCTGTAACCAGTTGGGGCTGCCAATGTGTTAATGCCAACACTCCTGTTTTTTCTGCCTCTCCCCAGGCTCAAGATGTTCCTGACTTTTTGACTGATTTTTCTGATGTGTTTAGCGAAAGTAAATCTGCATCCTTGCCCCCCCGATAGGAGCTATGACTGCGCTATTGAATTAGTGCCTGGTAGTAAATTCCCTAAAGGTCGCCTTTTTAACTTGTCTGTACCTGAACATGACGCTATGCGGTCTTATATCAAGGAGTCATTGGAGAAGGGTCATATCAGACCATCCTCTTCACCCTTGGGTGCCGGTTTTTTCTTTGTGGCCAAAAAGGATGGTTCATTAAGGCCGTGTTTTGATTATCGTCTCTTGAACAATATCACTGTGAAATATCAATATCCGTTACCCTTGATTTCTGACCTGTTTTCCAGGGTGAAAAGTGCTAGTTGGTGTACCAAGCTTGACCTCAGGAGGGCGTATAACCTTATTCGCATTAAGCACGGGGATGAATGGAAGACGGCGTTTGATACCCCAGAGGGGCATTTTGAGTACCTAGTGATGCCCTTTGGGCTCACTAATGCTCCTTCCGTCTTCCAGTCCTTCATGAATGACATTTTCAGGGATTTTGTGGATAAATTTCTGATTGTTTATTTGGATGATATCTTGATTTTTTCCAATGACTAGGACTCTCATGTGAAACATGTTCGGACTGTGTTCCAGATTTTGAGAGAGAATGCTCTGTATGTGAAGGGATCAAAGTGTCTTTTTGGCATACAGAGGATCTCATTTCTGGGATTCATTTTGTCTCCATCTGCTATTGAAATGGACCCGGTCAAGGTTCAGGCCATCTGTGATTGATCCAACCTACTTCATTAAAGGCTCTTCAGAGATTCTTGGGTTTTGCCAATTTTTATCGTAAATTTATTGGTAATTTCTCTGTTATTGTTAAACCATGACTGATTTGAACAAAAAGGGTTCTGATGTGGTGAATTGGCCTCCTGAGGCAGTCTATGCGTTTCAGGAACTTAAACAGAGATTCACTTCTGCTCCTGTTCTACGGCAGCCTGATGTTTCTCTGCCATTTCAGGTGGAGGTTGATGCCTCTGAAATTGGGGCAGGTGCCGTTTTGTCCCAAAGAGATCCTGAGACCTCTAAAAGTAACCCTTGTGCTTTTTTCTCTCGAAAATGTTCTCCAACTGAACGTAATTATGACGTGGGTAATCTGGAGTTATTGGCCATGAAGTGGGCTTTTGAAGAGTGGAGACATTGGCTGGGGGGAGCCAAACATCAGGTGGTGGTCCTCACGGACCATAAGAATCTGGTTTATCTGGAATCAGCCAAGCGACTTAATCCTAGAAAGGCCAGGTGGGCCTTGTTTTTCACACGTTTTAATTTTGTGGTTTCCTTTCTTCCTGGCACTAAAATGTTAAGGCGGATGCCCTCTCGAGGAGTTTCCTTGCGGACTCTCCTGAGTTATCTGATCCTGCTGTTATTTTGAAAGAGGGTGTAGTTCTTTCCGTCATCTCGCCCAATTTGAGACTGGCTTTGGAAGGGTGTCAGGAGGATAAACCCGAGCGCTGCCCTGTTGGGAAATTGTTTGTCCCAGACCAGTGGAAGAAGAGTGTGATGTCTGAGATTCATTGTTCCGCATTGGCCGGTCATCCCGGAATTTTTGGTACCAGAGACTTGGTGAGTCGGTCCTTTTGGTGGCCTACTTTGTCTCGTGACGTCAGGGAGTTTGTGCAGTCCTGTGGGACTTGCTCTCGCTCCAAGCCTTGCTCTCGCTCTAGTGGTTTGTTGATGCCATTGCCTGTGCCCAAGAGACCATGGACCCATATCTCTATGGATTTTATTTCCAACCTCCCTGTTTCTCAGAGAATGACCGTTATCTGGGTGATTTGTGATCGGTTTTCCAAGATGATACATCTTGTGCCATTACCTAAGTTGCCTTCCTCCTCCGAATTGGTGCCTTTGTTCCTTCAGCACGTGGTTCGGTTACACGGCATTCCTGAGAACATTGTGTCTGACAGAGGAGTCCAGTTTGTTTCCAAATTTTGGAGGACTTTTTGTTCTAAACTTGGTGTTCAATTGTCTTTCTCCTCTGCTTTTCATCCTCAGACCAATGGACAAACTGAGAGAACAAACCAGACATTGGAGACTTATCTGAGATGCTTTGTGTTTGCTGATCAAGATGACTGGGTCTCTTTTTTGCCTTTGGCTGAGTTTGCTCTTAATAATAGGGCAAGCTCTGCCACTTTGATGTCTCCATTTTTCTGCAATTTTGGGTTTCACCCTCGATTTTCTTCGGGACAGACAGAGGCTTCTGTCTGTCCGGTGTTGACTCTGTTGTGGAGCGTATGCAGCAGATTTGGGACCAGGTAGTGGAGAGGTTGTCCCTCTCTCAGGAGAAGGCCCAGCGGTTTGCCAACCGGCATAGGACTGATGGTCCTCGGTTTAAAGTGGGGGACTTGGTCTGGTTGTCCTCAAGAAATATCTCTATGAGAGTTGCATCTCCTAAGTTTAAGCCTAGGTTCATTGGACCTCATAAGATCATGGAGATTCTTAATCCTGTTTCCTTTCGTTTACTTCTTCCAGGGACATTTAAGATCCATAACGTGTTCCACAAGTCCTTATTGAAGAGGTTTGTCGAGCCAGTGGTTCCTATGGCTGTGCCTCCCGAACCTGTTTTGGTTGATGGCAATCTGGAGTATGTGGTTGAGAAAATATTGGATTCTCGTTTTTCTAGACGCAAACTCCAGTATTTGGTTAAGTGGAGAGGTTATGGTCAGGAGGACAATTCTTGGGTGTTTGCTTCGGACATCCATGCTAGGAGACTGATCCGTGCGTATCACAGAGCTCATCCTGACTGATCTGGTTGCACAAATGAGGGTTCGGTGACCCCTCCTCAAGGGGGGGGGTACTGTTGTGAATGTTTTAGAAATGAATTCTGAGCAGAAGCTCCCTCTGGTGGTTACAAACAGTACTGAACCATTCAATGAGGATTGGCAATCAGGAATCACAGACTGGCTGGATATAAGGGATGTTTCCCCCCATCATGGTTGCCGGTGATCAATTGTTCTTGTCTCAACGTTGTTTCCTGGTTCACTTGGAAGCTTGCTGAGTCTTGCCTCTTCTCCTGCTCTCAGATAAGATATTTTCTGTTTTTTGTGCTTGCCATTTGCATATTTCTTTGCATTTCTGTGAGGTTGGCCAGGTTCCCCTCCCCGGGGGGCTTGGGCTCCTCTCGGTTCCTCTGGAGCTACTGTTGTTTGTTCATTTGCCTTTTCCAGTTTTTTCAGTGGCTGCGGCATAGTTTTGTTACACCAGAGAAATAGTTCAGGTGGTAGAGGTCGTGTGATCTCAGGTGTTTTTGCAATTAGTCAGCGTTGGTTTTTTTAGAGGTTTTTTGGATTGCAGTAAGTATCCTTCCTATCCTTTTCTGTCTAGGCAGATTGGGCCCCAGCGTTTGCTCATACTATTTTTCTGTCTGTGTCTGTATTTCCTCTTGTCTAACCGCCATTACATACCCTAAGGCTAGTTTCACATTAGCATTGCACTGACCTGCGTCGGTCAGCGCACGCCCACCGCTAAGCTCCGCCCCTGGCCACGCCTCCTCCCGATCGCTCTGCCTATGGACGCATGACCGTCAAAAGGAAGCATGCGCTGGTAAACGCATACCTGCGCACGACCTGCGTACGGCCTGCGAACCCAATGTTAAAGATAGGCTGCGCAGGTCGCATGCGGCGTCATGCATCCATAGGCGGAGCAGCCGGGAGGAGGCGTGGCCGGGGACAGAGCTTAGCGCCAGCCGTGCGCAGACCGACGCAGGTCAGTGCAACTCTAGTGTGAAACTAGCCTAAGGCTGCTTTCACACATCAGTTTTTTTGTGTCAGGCATAATCCGTCGAATACCTGAAGGGATGGATCCGGCGCTAAAATGAAAAAAATGATGCAACAGATCAGTTTTTTTGCTGAATCCGACCTGAACTTTTGAACCCGGAAAAAGAAGTTTTGCAGGCAGAAAATGCAGGTTTGCATGTCCGGAGACAGTGGAAAATGTGTAGTAGTAGTAGTAGTAGTGTGTAGTAGTAGTAGTTTTCCAGAATCCGGATCAGTCTTTTGACGAATTGCACAAAAGACTGGTCCGGTTCCTTAGACTTTTATTATTTCCGGCCGCCTGATGCGTTGATTCAGTCACTATCAGGCGGGTCCGGAAGAAAAAAAAAAACGTTGCAGTAACCGTTTTGTCCGGCCGCGGTAATGTACATTTTCGCCGGATCCGGACAAAAACGGATGCAACACAACGACATCAGGCGCGATCCGGCGCTAATGAAAGTCAATGCCAAAAAAACGCATCCGGTACCGATCTGTTTTTTTAAAAACACGCCGGATCGCGCCTGACTTAAAAAAACTGATGTGTGAAAGCAGCCTAAGACTGCTGTTGGGAAAGCTGGGTTGCAACTCAATGATGTGTTCTGAGACTGTTGCTTACTCTGGGAAAGCTGAGTTATAGCTCAGTAATTACATGTACTTAGAATGATGATGGGAAAGCTGGGTTACGGCGCAGTCAGGGCCGGCGTCAGCACCCGGCACACCCGGGCAAGTGCCGGGGCCCTGAGCAGGCGGGGGGGCCCACTCGCCGTCGGGCACCCCGGCGCCCGTTAGCGGTGTCAGCGCCGCCACTGGGCCCCCCCAGCTTGCTCAGGGACCCGGCAGAAGCCGGCGCAATACGTACCTCTCCCCGTGCCTCCGCTGCCGCAGCTCCGGGCTCCAGGGGGCGCCTGCGCCGTAGCTTCCTCTCAGCAGTGCCGCTGAATGATGTCATCATTCAGCGGCCGGCTGTGGCAGAGAACGCGCGGACCCCGGACAGGTGAGATGTGGATGTGTGTGTGTGTGTGTGTGTGTGTGCCTGCCTGTGTGTATGTGAGAGAGTGCATGTGTGATGGTGGTGGGGGGAGGCAGGCAGTGATGGTGGTGAGGAGGCGATGATGATGTGATGGGGAGGCAATGATAATGGGACGGCAATGATGATGATGATATTAATGGGGAGGCAATGATAATGGGAAGGCAATGATGATGATATTAATGGGGAGGCAATGATGATGATATTAATGGGGAGGCAATGATGATGATATTAATGGGGAGGCAATGATGATGATATTAATTGGAAGGCAATGATGATGATATTAATGGGGAGGCAATGATGATGATATTAATGGGGAGGCAATGATAATGGGAAGGCAATGATGATGATGATATTAATGGGGAGGCAATGATAATGATGATATTAATGATGATGATGATATTAATGGGGAGGCAATGATAATGGGAAGGCAATGATGATGATATTAATGGGGAGGCAATGATGATGATATTAATGGGGAGGCAATGATGATGATATTAATGGGGAGGCAATGATAATGGGAAGGCAATGATGATGATATTAATGGGGAGGCAATGATGATGATATTAATGGGGAGGCAATGATGATGATATTAATGGGGAGGCAATGATAATGGGAAGGCAATGATGATGATATTAATGGGGAGGCAATGATAATGATGATGATGGGGAGACAATGATAATGGGAAGGCAATGATGATGATGATATTAATGGGGAGGCAATGATGATGATAGGGAGGCAATGATGATGATGATGGGCAGGCAATGATGATGAGGGGAGGAAATGATGATGATAATGGGGAGTCTTTCCACAGCGCCCTTTCCTGAGCCGTAACAGTGCAGAACGCAGCACAGTGTAGAGGAGAGCTCCATATTTTGTATGGAGCATTATATGTGGTCCAGTATTCTGTATGGAGCATTATATTGGGTCCAGTATTCTGTATGGAGCATTATATGGGGGATGGGGGGGTGACATCCTGCATGGGGTATTATATGGGTGATGAGGGGGAGACTATGTGGTGCACATAATATTGTATGGAGGACTGTACTGTCCAGTCTGTTCTGTGCGCTGTAAGGATTTGGCGGTTTTTGAGCTATTGTACAATTTACAATAGGTATCAGTCATGTAATGGAAGAAGAGAAGTGTTTGGCATTGTGCTATACCCATATTTCTCTGAAGTATCTGTGCATCATGAATCGTGGTCTGTGTTAAGGGGCCCACTGAGACTCTTTCGCCCGGGGCCCATAAAAACCTGGAGCCGGCCCTTGGCGCAGTGATTATGTTATGAGATGGATGCTGGGAAAGCAGGGTTACAGCACAGTGATTATTTGTACTGAGATGGAAAAAAAAATTTGATGCATTCTTTTGTAGCCCGCAGCAGAAGAGGCGACTATGAGGACAAGATGTCTGTCTGACAGCTGCACTTTGCGTTTCTACATTCTATTTTTCAAAAGATGATAAATGCATTGAGTAAGTGCCCTGCTTTTGGCAGATGTTTTCTGCTTGTGTAGACAGTTCCTTATATGTCCACAAGATGGCAGACTTTCTTTAGTACTTTAGCACACATAGCGGGTTATTCTGCTGTAGATGTCATCTTTGTGATCACTGTGGGCATGTTACCTGGGACACTGCAAAGTAAGAGGTTCTTGACATTGTTTTATCTCCCTGCAGCGCCACCACAGGTAAAATGAAGCATTACACAATTAGCATTCTATACTATCTAGAATATAGGCAGCAGAAAAGGGACGTAGACTTATTTTACATGCTAAGCTTAGATACACGGGTTCCTTGCCCCCTCCTCTATACTCTTCTGTTTATCCCATTATGTACGAATACAGCATCACATGACCCTATGATCATCCTCCATCTATGTTCTCCTACAAAGGCTAAGATATAAGTATACAGTCAGGTAGGCTCTGATCTCCTACATTAGGCCCCTTTCACACGTCAGTGGCTCCAGTACGTGTAGTGACACTTTTCTCACGTACCGGAGACACTAACACACGTAGGCCCCTTTCACACGTCAGTGGCTCCAGTACGTGTAGTGACACTTTTCTCACGTACCGGAGACACTAACACACGTAGACCCATTCAAATGAATGGGTCTATGCACATGTCAGCGTGTTTTCACAGACCGTGTGTCCGTGTGCAAAACACATAGACATGTCCGTTTTTCTCCGGCAGCACGGTCCTCAAAATTGCAGCACACGTGCACACGGAGCACAGTTCACACTGTCCTCCTTGCGCATGGACAGCCGCCGGAGAAGAAGCGCTACAGTAAGCGCTGTTCCCCTGCCTGTGGTGCTGAAGCTGGCTTTCATTATTCTCTCCTGCTCTGCCGGCAACAGTGCGAACAGGAAGAATAAATGAAAAACAAAATGACATGGGATCCCCCTTATTTTTGAACCAAAACTATACAGCTGGGGCTGCTATTCTCAGGCTGGTAAGGGGCCATGAATATGGGCCCCCCAGCCTAAAAACTATTAGATGCGCCTATTCTGGAGCTTTTTAGGGTTCTTCCCACTTGCCCTGCAGAGGTGGCAAGTGAGGTTAATAAGGGGTTAATGTCACCTTTCTATTGTAAGGTAACATTAATCCTGGCTTAGTAAAGGTACTGCCACACTACACAATCCCGCTAGCGATCTCGTTAGCGTCGCATACTAATGAGATCGCTAGCGGGATTGTTTCTATATCGCTAGTAGCTACCTAACTTAGCGATGTCGTTAAGGACGCTATCGCGGTTAGCGATCTCCTTAACGACTTTAGCGGTACAAAAGTACCGCTAAATCGCTAAGAAAAGGTGCTACACTTAGCGATTATACTTACCCAGCGGGAGCGCCGGCGATAAAATAGGGTCCGGAACGATTCCAGCGACGAGCGAGATCACAGCAGGAAGCTCGTCGCTGGCAGCTGCCGCACACAACAACATCGCTAACGGGATCGCTAAATAGTGACGTTTTTTAGCGATCCCGTTAGCGATGTTGTTTAGTGTGGCATACCCTTTATGAAGAGTTGTCAATAAGACATCTATTCATTACTAATCCTATAGTAAGTAAAGGGTTAAATAAACACACAATAAGAAGAAAGTATTTTAATGAAAGAATACACTACACAGTTTTAACCCCTTCCCGACCTGTGACACAGCGTATGCGTCATGAAAGTTGGTGCCAATCCGACCTATGACGCATACCCTGTGTCATGAAAGGATCGCGTTCCCGCGGGGTCACTAAAAGGTCATCCGACCTGCAGGCACAAGACCCTTTCTGCTTCACCACAGGGGGTTGACTTAACCCCCACGTGGCTACGATCGTTCTGATTGGCTGTTAAAAGTGAAACAGCCAATCAGAGCGATTTGTAATATTTCACCAATGAAATTTGGTGAAATATTACAATCCAGCCATGGCCGATGCTGCAATAGCATCTGCCATGGCTGGAGACCGAGATCTGACCCCCCCACACCGAGTCACGGCGGCGATCGGCCGCCGCCACCGAAAGATGGCGGTGATCGGTCACCGCCGTCACTATCTGCTCCCCTCCTCCTTGCCTCCGTTGCCCCTCCTTTTGATCCCCCCCTTACCTTCCGACGCCCCTACTCACCTCTCCCGGTCCTCCGATGTCCCTCGGTCCGTCCCGGCGTGCGCCCGGGATTCTTCATGGGCGCCGCCATCTTGGAAAATTGCGGGCGCATGCGCAGTGCGCCAGCCGGCCGGTGCATGCGCAGTGCGCCCTCCAGAGTCCAGAAATTTATTTTGATCACTGTGATCTAAAGGCAGCCGTGGAGCGTACCTACGTTGGGCCTAGATGCCTCGTCACAGCCTGAGAAGCTAACTACACCTAAAGATAGAAAGAGGAAAACTATCTGCCCCGGAGCAGATCCCCAAAGAACATAGGAAGCCCCCAAACATGTAATGGCGGTTAGACAAGAGGAAATACAGACACAGACAGAAAATAGTATGAGCAAATGTTGGGGCCCAATCTTCCTAGAAAGAAAAGGATAGGAAGGACACTTACTGCAATCCAAAAAACCCTAAAAAAATACCAACACACTAATTGCAAAAACACCTGAGATCACACGACCTCTAACACCTAAATTAGTTCTCTGGTGTAACAAAACTAAGCAGCAGCCACTGAAAAAACTGGAAAAGGCAAATGAACAAATAACAGTGGCTCAGATAAACTGAGAGGAGCACAAGCCCCCGGAGGGGACCTGGCTAACCTCCATAGAAGTACAGGACAAAATGCAAAAAGCAAGCACAAAAATAAAAGCAGAAAATATCTTATCTGTTAGCAGAAGATGCAGGAAAGACACAGCAAGCTTCCAAGTGAACCAGGAACCAAAGTTGAGACAAGAACAAATGATCACCGGCAACCCTGATGGGAGGGAACCTCCCTTATATAAGACCAGTCTGTAACACCTGATTGCCAATCTTCACAATCTTCATTGAATAGTTCAGTACTGTTTGCAACCACCAGAGGGAGCTTCTGCTCAGAATTTATTTCTAACACATTCACAACAGTGCTCCCTTTATTCCGAGCCCCGACGTGTGCCCAAACAGTGGTTTACCCCCATATGTTGGGTATCAGCGTACTCGGGAAAAATTGCACAACAAATTTGGGGGTCTAATTTCTCCTGTTAACATTGGGAAAAAATTGGGGACTAAAAATATTATTTTTGTGGAAAAAAAATGATTTTTTCTTTCCACAGTTCTGCGTTATAAACTTCTGTGAAGAACTTGGAGATTCAAAGTGCTTACCACACATCTAGAGGAGTTCCTTGGGGGATCTAGTTTCCAAAATGGGGTCACTTGGGGGGGTTTCTACTGTTTAGGCACATCATGGGCTCCGCAAACGTAACATGACACCCGCAGACCATTCCATCAAGTCGGCATTTCAAAACGTCACTACTTCCCTTCCGAACCTCGACGTGTGCCCATACAGTAGTTTTCTCCCACATATGGGATATCAGCGTACTCAGGACAAATTGGACAACAACTTTTGGGGTCTAATTTCTCCTGTTACCCTTGGGAAAATAAAAAAATTGGGGACTAAAAGATCATGTTTTTTTAATTTTCATGCCCGGGCGTTATAAACTTCTATGTAGCCCTTGGGGGTTCAAAGTGCTCATCAGTGATGAGTCATCACACATCTAGATAAGTTCTTTGCGGGGTCTAGATTCCAAAATGGGGTCACTTGTGGGGAGTTTCTACTGTTTAGGCACATTAGGGGCTCTGCAAACGTAACATGACACCCGCAGACCATTCCATCAAAGTCGGCATTTCAAAACGTTACTACTTCCCTTCTGAGCCCCAACGTGTGCCCGAACAGTGGTTCCCCCCCACATATGGGTACCAGCGTACTCAGGACAAACTGTACAACTTTTGTGGTCCAATTTCTCCTGTTACCCTTGGGAAAATAAAAAATTACGGGTTAAAAAAATCAGTTTTTGAGGAAAAAAATGATTTTTTATTTTCACAGCTCTGCATTATAAACTTCTGTGAAGCACGTGGGGGTTCAAGGTGCTCACCACACATCTGGATAAGTTCCTTGGGGGTCTAGTTTACAAAATGGTGTCACTTATGGGGGTTTCTACTGTTTAGGCACATAAGGGGCTCTGCAAACGTAACAAGATGCCCGCAGACCATTCCATCAAGTCGGCATTTCAAAGCGTCACTACATCCCTTCCGAGCCCTGACGTGTACCCGAACAGTGGTTCCCCCCACATATGGGGTACTAGCGTACTCAGGACAAACTGGACAACAACTTTTGGGGTCCAATTTCTCCTGTAACCATTGTGAAAATAAAAAATAGTGGGCTAAAAAATCATTTTTTGAGAAAAAAAATGATTTTTTATTTTCACGGCTCTGCGTTATAAACTTCTGTGAAGCACCTGGGGGTTCAAAGTGCTCACTGTGCATCTAGATAAGTTCCTTAAGGGGTTTAGTTTCCAAAATTGGGTAATTTGTGGGGGAGCTCCAAAGTTTAGGCACACGGGATCTCCAAACACGACATGGTGTCCCCTAACGATTGGAGCTAATTTTCCATTAAAAAAGTCAAATGGCGCTCCTTCCCTTCTGAGCCCTGCCGTGCGCCCAAACAGTGGTTCCCCCACATATGGGGCACCAGCATACTCAGGAAAAACTGGACAACAACTTTTGGGGTTCAATTTATCCTGTTACCCTTGTGAAAATAAAAAATAGTGGGCTAAAAAATTATTTTTGAGAAACAAAAATGATTTTTTTATTTTCACTGCTCTGCGTTTATAAACTTCTGTGAAGCACTTGGGGGTTCAAAGTGCTCACTGTGCATCTAGATAAGTTCCTTAGGGGGTTTAGTTTCCAAAATTGGGTAATTTGTGGGGGAGCTCCAAAGTTTAGGCACACGGGATCTCCAAACACGACATGGTGTCCCCTAACGATTGGAGCTAATTTTCCATTAAAAAAGTCAAATGGCGCTCCTTCCCTTCTGAGCCCTGCCGTGCGCCCAAACAGTGGTTCCCCACATATGGGGCACCAGCATACTCAGGAAAAACTGGACAACAACTTTTGGGGTCCAATTTATCCTGTTACCCTTGTGAAAATAAAAAATAGTGGGCTAAAAAATGATTTTTGAGAAACAAAAATGATTTTTTTATTTTCACTGCTCTGCGTTTATAAACTTCTGTGAAGCACTTGGGGGTTCAAAGTGCTCACTACACATCTAGATAAGCTCCTTGGGGGGTCTAGTTTCCAAAATGGGGTCACTTGTGGGGGATTTCTACTGTTTAGGCACATCATGGGCTCTGCTAATGTAACATGACGCCCATTGAAGATTCCATCAAGTCTGCATTCCAAAATGGCTCTCCTTCCCTTCTGAGCTCTCCCATGCGCCAAAACAGTGGTTCCCCCCCCACATATGGGGTACCGGTGTACTCAGGACAAATTGCACAACAACTTTTGTGGTCCAATTTCTCCTGTTTCCCTTGTGAAAATAAAAGATAGCGGGCTAAAAAATAATTTTTGAGGAAAAAAATGATTTGTTTATTTTCACTGCTCTGCGTTATAAACTTCTGTGAAGCACTTGTGGGTTCAGAGTGCTCACAACACATCTAGATAAGTTCCATAAGGGGTCTAGTTTCCAAAATGGTGTCCCATGTGGGGGTTTTTCACTGTTTAGGCACACAGGGGTTCTCCAAACGCGTCATGGTGTCCACTAAAGATTGGAGCTAATTTTCCATTCAAAAAGTCAAATGCCGCTCCTTCCCTTCTGGGCCCAGCCGTGCGCCCAAACAGTGGTTTATGACCACATATGAGGTATCTGTGTACTCAGGAGAAATTGCCCAACATATTTTACGATCCAATTTATACTGTTGCCCATGTGAAAATGAAAAAACTGAGGCTAAAAGAAAATTTTTGTGAAAAAAAAGTACTTTCTTTATTTTGCGGATCAATTTGTGAAGGACCTGGGGGTTCAAATTGCTCACAAGCATCTAGATAAGTTCCTTGGGGGGTCTAGTTTCCAAAATTGTGTCACTTGTGGGGAAGCTCCAATGTTTAGGCACACAGGGACTCTCCAAATGCGACATGGCAACCGCTAAATATTCCAGCATATTTTCCATTCAAAAAGTCAAATGGCGCTCCTTCCCTTCTGAGCCCTGCCGTGCGTCCAAACAGTGGTTTATGACCACATATGAGGTATCTGTGTACTCAGGAGAAATTGCCCAACAAATTTTAGGATCCAATTTATACCGTTGCCCATGTGAAAATGAAAAAACTGAGGCTAAAAGAAAATTTTTGTGAAAAAAAGTACTTTCTTTTTTTACGGATTAATTTGTGAAGCACCTGGGGGTTCAAAGTGCTCACTATGCATCTAGATAAGTTCCTTGGGGGGCCTAGTTTCCAAAATGGGGTCACTTGTGGGGGAGCTCCAATGTTTAGGCACACAGGGACTCTCAAATGTGACATGGCAACAGCTAAATATTCCAGCATATTTTCCATTCAAAAAGTCAAATGGCGCTCCTTCCCTTCTGAGCCCTGCCGTGCGCCCAAACAGTGGTTTATGACCACATATGAGGTATCTGTGTACTCAGGATAAATTGCCCAACAAATTTTAGGATCCATTTTATCCTGTTGCCCATGTAAAAATGAAAAAATTGATGCTAAAAGAACATTTTTTTGGGAAAAATTAAAATGTCCATTTTTTCCTTCCACGTCGCTTTAGTTCCTGTGAAGCACCTGAAGGGTTAATAATCTTCTTGAATGTAGTTTTGAGTTGCTTGAGGGGTGCAGTTTTTATAATGGTGTCACTTTTTGGTATTTTCTGCCATATAGACCCCTCAAAGTGACTTCAAATGTGAGGTGGTCCCTAAAAAAAATGGTTTTGTAAATTTTGCTGTAAAAATGAGAAATCGCTGGTCAACTTTTAACCCTTATAACTTCCTAACAAAAAAAATTTGTTCCCAAAATTGTGCTGATGTAAAGTAGACATGTGGGAAATGTTATTTATTAACTATTTTGTGTCACATAACTCTCTGGTTTAACAGAATAAAAATTCAAAATTTGAAAATTGCAAAATTTTCAAAATTTTCGCCAAATTTCCTTTTTTTTCACAAATAAATGCAAAAATTATCATCCTAAATTTACCACTAACATGAAGCCCAATATGTCACGAAAAACATTCTCAGAATTGCTACGATCCATTGAAGCGTTACTGAGTTATTACCTCATAAAGGGACACTGGTCAGAATTGCAAAAAATGGCAAGGTCTTTAAGGTCAAAATAGGCTGGGTCATGAAGGGGTTAAAATCTTTATTATACTCCTAATCCCATATCGAATCCGTTGTTCTCCTGGAAGAAATCCAAAATAAAAAAGCAACAATATACCCATACCTGTCCGCCATACAGTCAAGTCCCAAGGCGCAATCCATCTTGGGGGATTAATCAGTTTACAGCCGGAGCGCTGCTAATGCAGCCTCTTGGACTGTAAACTACTGGGAAGCAGCGTGCACAAGCTCAGTGCCAAGCGGTGACGTCACTGAGTCTGTGCTCGCTGACAGCTGAACTCCTGTGACCTCAGCATCGTGGGAAAATGGTGCCAAAGCGGTGCATCCAAAAATAATTGTATGCAACAGAGAGCCCCTACACAGTTCCCAGGGTCAATGTCTGCACCCGGGCAAGTGCGGGGGCCCTGAACAGGTGGGAGGACCAATTCGTCATAGGGGACCGGAGTCTGCAAGTGGGCCCCCTCACCCCGCTTGCTCAGGGCCCTGATACTTGCAATACTCACCTCTCCCTGTTCCTGCGCCACGGCGTCTTCTGCATCCACTGACTGTGATGTTCAGGACAAAAGGCGCAATGACGCCACTAGTGTGCGCCCTCTGCCTGAACAGTCACAGTGCAGAGAGCTGTAAGACAGCGACGCTGAGGATTCTGGGGCAAAGCAGCAGCCAGCGAGGAGAGGTGAGAATTTAATTTTTGTTTTTTGGGGGTGGTTTGGGTGGGGGGGGGTCTGGGGGGGTGGGGGGGGGGGGGGGCTGGGGGGGGGGGGTGTTCTGGGGTTTTGGGGCGGTGGGGGCTGGTCTGGTGGGGGGTGGGTTGGGTTCTGCCGGGGTGGGTGTGGTTCTGTTGTGGGTTGTGGGGGGGGGTTGGGGGGTGGGGTTGGTCTGGTTTCTGGGGGCTGGCTGGTCTTGGAGGGGGGGGGGGTCTGGTTCCTGTTTGGTCTGGGGAACGGGTCTGGGGGGGGTCTGGGTGGGGGTCTGGGGGTGGTGGTCTGGTGTCTGGGTCTGGGGGGGGGTGGGGGTGGGGGGGGGTGCTGTTGTGGGGGGGGGGGTGGGGGGGGGTGGGGGTGGTCGGTGGGGGGGTTTTGGTGGGGCTGGGGGGGGGGTGCTGGTGGGTTGGTGTGGGGCTCTGGTGGGTGGGGGGGTGGTCTGTGGGGCTGGCGGGGGGGTTGGGCTTGTCTGGGGGTCTGGGGGGGGGGTCTGGTCTGTGGTCTGGGTCTTGTCTGGCTGGGGGGTTTCTGGGTTTCCCCCCCCTTTGGGTCTGGGGGGGGGGGGGGGGCTTGTGGTGGGTGGGGGGGTTGGTGTGGCGTGGGTTCTGGGGGGGGGGTCCTCCCGGGTTCTGGGGGGGGGGGGCTGGTGGGGTGGGTGGGGGTGGGGGGGGGTACTGGGTCTGGTGAGGGGGGGTGGGGCTGGGGGGGGGTCTGTCTGTGGGGGCTGGGGGGTCTGGGTCTGTGGGGGTCTGGGGTGGGGGGGTGTCTGGGGGGTCTGTCTGGGGGGGGGTTTTGGGTCTGGATTCTGGGGGTGGCTGCTGGGTCCCGGCTGGGGGGGGGGGTCTGTCTGGGGGTGGGCTGGTCTGGGGGGGGGGGGGGTCTTGCTGGTGGGTGGGGGGTTGGTGGACTGGGGTCGGGGGTGAGGTGGTTGTCTGGGCGGGTCTGGGGCTGGGGTCTGGGTCTGGGGGCTGGGGGTGTGGGGGGGTCTGGGGGTGGGGGGTGGGGGATGGGGGCTGGTGGGGGGTTCTGGGTCGTCTGGGGGGGTGGGGCTGGGGGGGGGGGGTTCTGTGGGGGCAGGGGGGGTCTGGGGGGCTGGGTCGGGGTGGGGGGTGGGGGGGGGGGTCCCGGCTGTGGGGGGGGGGTCTGGGGGGGGGTCTGGGTTGGGGGGGGGGGTTTTCTGGGGGGGGGTGGTCGGTGGGGGGTCTGTGGGTCCCCTTTTGGGGGCAGGGCTGTCTGGTCTGGGGGGGGGTTCTGGGGGGGCTGTCTGGTGGGGGGGGGGGGGGGTGCTGGGGGGGGGGGGGGTTGGGGGGTTTGGATCTGGGGGTGGGGGGTCTGTCGGGTGCTGGGGGGGGGGTGGCGGGTGGGGTCTGGGCTGTTTGGGGTCTGGGTCTGTGGGGTGGGGGGTGTCTGTCTGGGTCTGGTTGGGTGGGGGGTGGGGGTTGGGGTGGGGTGGGGGACTGGGGTGGTGTGTCTGGGGGGGGTGGGGGGGGTCTGGTCTGGGGTGGTGGGGTGGTGGGGGGGGGTGCTGGGGGGGGTTGGTCTGGTGGTGGGGTGGGGGGGTCTGGTGGGTGGGGGGTTGGGGGTCTGGGGGTGGGTGGGGGTGGGTGGGGTGTGGTGGGGCTGGGGGTCTGGGTGGGTCTGGGGGGGGTCTGGGTCTGGGGGGGGGTGGGTGTGGGGGGGCTGGCTGGGGGGTGGGGGTCTGGGGGGGGGTGGGTGATGTGGGGGGTCCTGGGGGTCTGGGGGGGGGGGGGGGTCTGGGGGTGGGGGGGTGGGGGGGGGGGGGGGGGTGGGGGGGGTTGGGGTGGGGGGGGGGGGGTGGTCTGGTGTCGGGTGGGGTGGGGGGGGTGTGGGGGGTGGTGGGGGGGGGGGGGGCTGGTGCTGGGGGTGGGGGTTGGGGCTGGGGGGTCTGGGGTGTTGGGGGGCGGGGGGGGGGTGGTGTGTGGTTCTGGTGGGGGTGGGTTGGTGGGGGGGGTGGGGGGGGTCTGGGCGGGGGCTGGGGGGTGGGGGGTGCTGTCTGGGGGGGGGGTGGGTGGGCTTGGGGGGTGGGGGTGGTCTGGGGGGGGGGGGGGGTGGGGGGCTGGTGGGGGGGTTGGCTGGGGCTGGTCTGGGTTGGGGGGGTGTGTCTGGGTGTGGGGGGGGGGGGGGGGGTCTGGTCTGGGGGGGGCTTTGGGGGGTGGGGGCTGGGGGGGGGGGGTGGGTGGTGGGGGGGGGGGTGGGTCTGGGTGGGGGGGGTGGGGGTTGGGGGGGGTGGGGGGGTCTGGTGGGGGGGGGTGGGGGTGGGTCTGGGGGTGGGTGGGGTGGGGTGGGGGGGGGGGGGGTGGGGGGTGGGGGGGGGGGGGGGGGGGGGGTTTGGGGGGGGTCTGGGGGGGGGCTGGGGGGGGGTCTGTGGGTGTGGTGGGGTGTGGTGGGGGTGGGGGGGGGGGGGGGCGTGGGGGGGGTCTGGGGGGGGGGTCTGGGGGGGGTGGGGGTGGGGGGGGGTGGGCTGTGGGGGTCTGGGTGGGGGCCTGGGGGGGGTGGGGGGGGTGGGGGTCTGGGGGGGTGGGGGGGTCTGGGTCTGTGGGTGGGGGGGTCTGGGCTGGGGGGGGTGGTCTGTCTGGGGGGGTGGTCTGGTCTGGGGTTGTCGTCTGGGGGGGGGGTTGGGGTCTGGTGGTGGGGGTGGGTGGGGGGGGCTGGTCTGGGTGGGTCTGGGGGGGGGGTCTGTGGTGGTGGGTGGTGTCTTTGGGGGGCTGGGGGGTGGTGGGGGCGGGGGTTGGTGGGGGCTGGGGTGGGGGGTGGGTCTGGGGGGTGGGGGGGGGGGGTCTGGGGGGGGGGTGGTTCGTGGGGGTCTTTGGGCTGGGCTGGGGGGGGGGGTCTGGTGGTCTGGTGGGGGGGGGGGGGGTGGGGGGGTCTGGGGGGGTGGGGGGCTGTTGGTTGGGGGTGCTGGGGGTGGGGGGTGTCTGGGGGGTCTTGGGGGGGGTTCTGGGTGTGCGGGGGGTCTGGGGGTGGGGGGGGGGGGGGTGGGGGGGGGCTGGGGTGGGGGATGGGGGGGGGCTGGGGGGTTTTGGGGGGGGGGGGGTTGGGGGGGGGGTGGGGGGGGGGGGTGGGGG
>JARQOD010000001.1:512604767-512782499 GCA_033576555.1 Oophaga sylvatica
TCAGATTTTGCATGGTGCCCCAAATCGATGTCGATTGATAGTCATTTCGTATTTCTTCCATTTTCTTACTATTGCACCGACAGTTGTCTTCTCACCCAGTGTCTTACTTATAGTTTTGTAGCCCATTCCAGCTTTGTGCAAGTCTATGATCTTGTCCCTGACATCCTTATAAAGCTCTTTGATCTTGTCCCTGTCCTATAAGCTCTTGGTTTCATGTTGTAGAGGTTAGATTAATTGAGTCTGTGGACAGGTGTCTTTTATAAAGGTGACTATGTAAGACAGCTGTCTTTAATGCAGAGTTGATTAGGAGCATCTAACTGGTCTGTAGAGCCAGAACTCTTGATGGTTGGTAGGGGATCAAATACTTATTTCTCACTGCAAAATGCAAATGCATTTATATAATTTATACAATGTGATTTTCTGGATTTTATTTTTGATATTCTATCTTTCAATGTTAAAATTAACCTATCCTTAAAATTATAGACTGTTCATGTCTTTGTCAGTGGGCAACTTACAAAATCAGCATTGGATTAAATACTTATTTCCCCACTGTACCTGTTCCCCCTCTTATATAACAATGTCCCCCATCCTGCAATAACATCCCATCCTGGGCTCCTTCCTAGTATAATGTCCTCCATCATGGGCTCCTTCCAGTAATATATGTCCCTCATCCTGTGCCCACTTCAGTAATATATGTTCCCCATCCTGGGCTCCTTCCAATAATAATGTCCGCCCCCCCATCCTGGTATAATGTTCCCCATCCTGGACCCCTTCCAATAATTATGTCCGCCCCCTCTTCCAATAATAGTGTCTGCTCCCCCATCCTGGGCCCCTTCCAATAATAATGTCTGCCCCCCATCTTGGTATAATGTTCCCCATCCTGGGCCCCTTCCACATCCTGGGCCCTTTCCAATAATAATGCCCCCCATCCTGATATAAAGTTCCCCATCCTGACCGCAACTCGTCCACTGACCGCAAATATGGTGAATCGATCGGCAGGGAGAAGGCTCACGATTGAGGATCACCCTTGAGAAGGGAGACTATAATCCCCACACGCTGTTCCTTACTCCCTGAAGAACGAGGGCGGAGCCTGAGAGCGGAAGGCCCTACTGATAGGGAAATGAGATGGACACCTCCTGTTCAAACCTGAGCCTGACTCTGCACTCCCCTAACACCCTAAGTGGGTCCTTCCATCCACCGCCATCAGGAACCTCTTCCCTTGCTGTCACCTAGCACTGCCCTGGCGGCTAGTGCACTGGCCGGCAAGGGTGCTAGCCTCACCACTGCAGATGGAACAACACAGGGGACAGTGACAAACACGAGACAGACAAGGAAAAAACACCAGACTTAGCTTGATAGCCTCCTCTGCTGCAAAGCACCTCACTGCAGAAGGCACCCAGACCACGGACTCCATAAAACCAGCAGTTACACCACAGCAGCCAGAGATTTCATTACTCCAGGCTTGGTTAATATAGATTGCTCTATCACCGAAAGTCAGCTGATGCATCAGGTGACCATTTAAAGGATGGTGGGAGTGGTCACCACCCACATCAACTGACCTAGCAACTCTGCAGTTTCAGCAAGCTGCCAGCAAGGGAAACTGACATTAACCCTTGCTGGTCTAAAAGGAAAAAAGCAATGTTTAAATCATAGTGGAACCAGAGCTGCCACGAATTCAAAAATGGATCGTGACATATATGTTCCCCATCCTAGTATAATGTTCCACATCCTGTTCCCGCTCCAGTAATATACATTCCCCACCCTGGTATAATATCCCACACCCTTTGCTCCCTACATATATATTCCCCATCCTAGTATAATGTCCCACATTCTGTGCCCCATATGTGAATATATGTTCCCTATCCTGGTATAATTCCCCACATTCTGTTCCCCCTACAGTAATATATGTTCCCCATTCTGGTATAATGTCCCACATCCTGTTCCCCCTACAGTAATATATGTTCCCCATCCTGGTATAATGTCCCACATCCTGTGACCCCTACAGTAATATATGTTTCCCTTCCTGGTATAATGTCCCATATCCTGTGCCCCTTGAAGTGATATATGTTCCCGATCCTGGTATAATGTCCCACATGCTGTGCCCCCTACAGTAATATGTGTTCCCCATCCTGGCATAATGTCCCACATCCTGTGCCCCCTACAGTAATATATGTTCCCCATCCTGGGCCCCTGATTCTTCCACTTTCACTCCGTGCGGCGTCTTCTATAGCTGGTGCAGAAGCCAGCATCTGACTTCCATGTTCAAGCGGTGGGCAGCGCATGATGCCACTGCTGTGCACAGCTTGTGACTTGCACACCTACGATTGATTGGGCATCAGCATGTATTGCAGTGCAGGGACCCTATGGTACCTGAGCCTCAACACATTTCAGTTGAATTTGTGTCCTCGGATGCACATCCAGCTGAAATAGCTACTGGCGTTAGTGTCCCCCCCAACACCCTCACCTGAATGGCCCTCTTCGCACTCACTATGATCATGTTGTGAGTGTCGTTGGGCACCTGCATTGTCACGCCAATGGAATTTGGATTTAAATGCTGCTGATCCTGAGATCACTAGGTGTTTAAGAACATATCACAATCTATGCTTAAAAAAAATGAAATCTTGCTATTCTCCCAGGGTACTGGGGCTTTTTTAGACACTAAACTTCCAGTTCTTTCAGGAAGTGCACACATACATTAGCAGCCATAAACTGACTCTGCCTCATCTTGTCTATTGAAGCATCTAATGAGCGTGTAAAGGGAGGAGGAGAGCTGTGACATCACCTACTGTGATTGGTAGATCCCATGTTATGAGCTGTGTATAGAGGTCTTATCAGTCATTGTACAGGAGGAGGAGAAGGTGAGCTGTGACATCACCTACTGTGATTGGTAGATCCCATGTTATGAGCTGTGAATAGAGGTGTTATCATTCATTGTACAGGAGGAGGAGAAGGAGAGCTGTGACATCACCAATTGTGAATGGCAAATCCCATGTTATCTGCTGTGTTCAGAGGTGTTACTCATCTCTGATGATAATGAGACTGCTGAAAACTCTTCTGCAAAGGACATGAAATTGAAGTCTACAATAACATTTGAAAGTTTTTTTTTTTTCAAATAGATTTTTTATATAAAAAAACACATTTAACACAAAGAAACCTTATTTAAAAAATAGGTAATTTTCTGATGACAAATTCCCTTTAAGGGTAAAGCTTCACATGACTAGTCCAGGCGTGAGGATGTTACTCTTACCCGTGTAGGGAGCAGCTCTATAATCAACCTGCTACCTCTGCTGGCCTGGATTTTGTGTCTCACCATAGGGAACCATGTTTTACAGCGAGTTCCTATGGATGAATCACGATTTAGGGCTGAACGAATTACATTTTCTGCTAATGAATGTTTAGTGTGTAATGTCTGAGTCAGGCCTCCTGAATGCATTTCTATGTGCTATATCAAATATATATTAGGCTAATGAAAGATAAATACTGGCACAGGCGAGCACACAGGAATATCCTCAGCTAAACCAGTTTTGGGGAAATGGTTTCTTCATTGTCCTTTAGGTTGACACAAAGGATTAGTTTTATTTTTGGAGACATGGTGTTATTTTAGGGAATGGGGCAATGTTTCTATTAATTAACAAAACATAGCAAATTTGCAGATGTGGTAGCACCAGAATAGCAGAGATGAGTTCATGTTGCAGCAGATTTTTGATGTGAACAACAGCAGTATAGCAGAGATTAGTTCATTTTGAAGCATTGATATAGATGTGAACAGCATCAGAGTAACATACTGTAGATCAAGGTTCCCCAACTCCAGTCCTCAAGGCCCACCAACAGGTCATGTTTTCAGGATTTCCTTTGTATTGCACAGGTGATGCAATTATCACCTGGGTAATACAAAGGAAATCCTGAAAACATGAACTGTTGGCGGGCCTTGAGGACTGGAGTTGGGGAACCTTGCGTAGATGATTTCATGTTGCAGCAGAGTTCTTGGTGTGAACAGCACCAGTATAGAAGAGTTCCTGTTTTACGTTACAGCAAAGTTGTAAGTTTGAACAGCACCAGAGTAGCAGAGATAAGTTCATGTTGCAGCAGAGATCTAGATGTGAAGAACACCAGAGATTAGTTCATGTTGCAACAGAGACATAGATGCGAACAGCAGCAGTATAGCAAATATATAGATGTGAAGAGCAGCATTATAGCAGACATGAGTTCTATGGGATTCAGGTCTGGACTCATTGCTGGCCACCTTAGAAGTCTCCAGTGCTTTCTCTCAAACCATTTTATAGTGCTTTTGGAAGTGTGTTTTGGGTCATTGTCCTGCTGGAAGACCCATGACCTCTGAGGGAGACCCAGCTTTCTCACACTGGGCCCTACATTATGCTGCAAAATTTGTTGGTAGTCTTCAGACTTCATAATGCCATGCACACGGTCAAGCAGTCCAGTGCCAGAGGCAGCAAAACAACCCCAAAACATCAGGGAACCTCCGCCATGTTTGACTGTAGGGACCGTGTTCTTTTCTTTGAATGACTCTTTTTTTTCCCTGTACACTCTATGTTGATGGTTTTTCCCAAAAAGCTCGACTTTTGTCTCATCTGACCAGAGAACATTCTTCCAAAACGTTTTAGGCTTTCTCAGGTAAGTTTTGGCAAACTCCAGCCTGGCTTTTTTATGTCTCGGGTAAGAAGTGGGGTCTTCCTGGGTATCCTACCATACAGTCCCTTTTTCATTCAGACGCCGACGGATAGTAGGGGTTGACACTGTTGTACCCTCGGACTGCAGGGCAGCTTGAACTTGTTTGGATGTTAGTCGAGGTTCTTTATCCACCATCCGCACAATCTTGCGTTGAAATCTCTCGTCAATTTTTCTTTTCCTTCCACATCTAGGGAGGTTAACCACAGTGCCATGGACTTTAAACTTCTTGATGACTCTGCGTACGGAAGACACAGGAACATTCAGGTCTTTGGAGATGGACTTGTAGCCTTGAGATTGCTCATGCTTCCTCACAATTTGGTTTCTCAAGTCCTCAGACAGTTCTTTGGTCTTCTTTCTTTTCTCCATGCTCAATGTGGTACACACAAGGACACAGGACAGAGGTTGCGTCAACTTTAATCCATGTTAACTGGCTGCAAGCGTGATTTAGTTATTGCCAACACCTGTTAGGTGCCACAGGTAAGTTACAGGTGCTGGTGATTACACGAATTAGAGAAGCAATCACATGATTTTTCAAACAGTGCCAATACTTTTGTCCACCCCCTTTTTTAGGTTTGGTATGGAATTTTATCCAATTTGGCTTTAGGTCAATTCTTTTTGTGTTTTTTCATTGAAGACAAATTAAATGAAGATAATAATACCAAAGAATTTGTGATTGCAATCATTTTCAGGAAGAAGCTGAGAATTATCTGACAGAATTGCAGGGGTGCCAATACTTTTGGCCACCACTGTAGATGTGAACAGCAGCAATATAGCAGAGATGAGTGTGTTGCAGCAGAGATATAGATGTGAACAGTAGTAGTCAGCAGTATAGCAGAGATGAGTGTGTTGCAGCCTAGATATAGATGTGAACAGCAGCAATATAGCAGAGATGAGTGTGTTGCAGCAGAGATATAGATGTGAACAGTAGTAGTCAGCAGTATAGCAGAGATGAGTGTGTTGCAGCCTAGATATAGATGTGAACAGCAGCAATATAGCAGAGATGAGTGTGTTGCAGCAGAGATATAGATGTGAACAGTAGCAGTATAGCAGAGATGAGTGTGCAGGCAACCTCTGTGAAGTGACTTTCTGATCTTTGAAAACATGTCCATATCCCATAGTACAAGTCACACATGGTATGTCTCTTATCTCCATTGCACCTTGGCTAACCCCTGTCCATTTCTATCTCAGAAAGGATTGTGTTTCTCATGCTGGGCATCACATGCAATACAGTGCAATGTCTACAGCGCAGACAAATAATAATCATTAAGAGTAATGCGTGCAGCTGTAAATAGTGGCACAGTCTGTTATAGGGGTACAGAATCATGGGAACTTTAGTCTTTTCTATTAGCAACCCTACTCACAGCAAGTCCTGGTGGAATCAAATCAAAGGTGCAGTGCAGAACTGTACAGAAACCTCTTCAGGCTAGGGATGAGCGGACCTGTGGATGTTCGGGTTCAGCCAAACTGTAGTTCAAAGTTCGGTTCACCATCTGAACTTGACCCTGAACCCAATAGAAGTCAATGGTGACCAGAACTTCAGTGCTTTAAAATGGCTGTAAAATGGTCATCGTTGGGGTAGGGGGCTGAAAAATGAAGCTAAATGAGGGTAAGAGCAGGACACTCACCCTACAAGCAAATGTGGATAGGGAAATGGTTTAAAATAACATGGCATAAAAAAAAAGAATAAGAATCATGAACCAGGAGGCGGAGGTCAAAGTGGAGGAGGTGGAAAAGGCAGATGAAGAGATATCCAACACTGTTTTTGTGTTTTTAGTTTTGTTTTACTTTCGTTTTTTTATTTGGGGAGGCCCCAAAATTAAACGAGAGGCAAATAGAGTTGAAGACTGGCTGGGTGAGGCTGGTAGACTTCTCTAGTCAGCCAAAAGGTATGGATAAGTCCTGTGGCATCCATGCCTAGTTCATTTTAATGAATGTTATCTTCCCCACATTGGATCTGGGCAGGGGGATGCACGCAGTAGAAAGACGCTGCAGTTGGCAACTGACTTTTGTCATCATCTGACGTGCTGCAGTGGTCTGCTGACCATGAGCACAAGCCTTCCCACAAACTCATCCTCCAACCTAACAAGTTGTTGGGCATCAATACTCTCAGTCTCTTCCACTTCTGGAGCAGGTCCAGGTGAATGGCCCACAGGACCATAGCCAGCGAGGTCATCGAAAAGCAGAAGTGACTGCTGCATGACTTGGGGCTCAGACTGCTTGGCTAATTTTGAAGGGATGAGGTGGAAGAATGATGACGATGAGCCGCTGGTGACAAATCTGCTCTTTCAGCAAGCGACAGGGTGGAAGACAATGCGAAGGAACTGAAGGCACTCTCAACCAACCAATTTAACACCACCTCTACTTGTTCTGGCCTCACCATTCATCCATCGGGACTCGTGCCTGCTTGCACCAGAGGAAGGTGTTTCATTTGGGCGCGTAACAGATACAGAATGATCGCGGCCTCTCTCTCCCTGCAGCAGCTACAATCACTACCAGCAGCAACAGCTACACCAGTACCAGCAACATGGCCACGTATCCTATATGATGCTCTCCTCATGTTTTTCCCCATATAAAACAAAACAAAAAAAAAGCATATTCTCAGTAGAGAAGAGGTTGGATTAGGGGACACTGCACCCGCCTGTATTGTGGTTACGCTGCACCAGTCTGTATTATGGTCACACTGCACCAGCCTGTATTACGGTCAAGCTGCACGAGACTGTATTACGGACATGCTGCACAAAGCTGTGAGTGCACCAGGTATCAGAATGGCAGCATAACACTTGATCAGATCTTTATACAGGCCGTGTGTCACGACACAGCTCTGCCCCTAACACTGGGGGGTGCCCTAGCCAGAATACATCTGAAGGTGAAGATGCCGGGCCCTCCATCTGTTCTCCTCCCCACCCAGGAAAGAGGGGCGCTACTGTGCAACACAGTACACCAACCCGACAAACAAGGCAACACAAACAAGTGTTAACAGAAAACTCCAGGCATACAAAATATTCACTCACATATAATAGAGGAATGCACAGGGGTGTGAAGGTAGGGGAATAAACTAAAATAGAATAGGATAAGGATTTACCACACATACAAACCAAACAACAGTCACAGATTACTCCTCCAACACTCCTTCTCATATGAACTCCGCTCCCTTCGTTAGCCATGCAGCAAATGCTAGCTCTGACAAAGATTTGTAACAGAGCCCAGATTATAAATGGAAAAGGAGTGGCTAACCAAGCTCAGGTGTGAGCACAGGGATTTACAACATGACTGATTAACCCCTGTTCTGTCAGAAGGAATAAACACCATTAAAATGAAGAAGTGCATCTTCTCAGCGCCGGAGTAGGAGCAACCAGATGCTGCGGTCTTCTGACTCCACACTCTCATGGTAACCTCGTGACACAGTGTCACATGGTGCTTCGGCCAATCACAGCCATGCCAAATGCAACAGAGAACAAAGACATTTCCCGTACAAACTTAATGATGATACTTCACCGGGAAAGGACAGACGTGACCTTAAGGTAATCAATCTGAGTACTCACAAACTCTCTGAGATTGACTTGCACGTATTGTCTAGAGGGCTTTCTTTCTCCCCACAATCTAATATTCATTTGTTCACTGTTGTTAAAGATCTACACATTTTTGCAAGGGCCTTAATCTTTAAAAAATATTTTCATGATCAGGCTGTACATAATATGTTTCCTACAGAAAAGGAACAGGAGGCTTTGAAACAGTTGGAGGAATTGGCGTTTGAACATGACACTCCAGAAAGTGGGAGGATTCCAGCATCCATCCGTCCTAAATCTAAGAAATTCCCGGCTTTATCCTCAGTTTAAATGTGGATTTGTTTGTACAACTAGTTACGAAAGATTTGCAGTCTATTCCTAGGATTGGCAAAAATGACAATTTGTCAGGTGAGGAACGGAAATCATTGGGGAAAATTAGGGGTTGGGATGATGTAGTCGTGAAACCATCCGATAAGGGTGGGAACATCGTAGTGTGGCCAAAAGTATTATATGAACAGGAGGCATTCCATCAACTTAAGAATCAACAATGTTATAAGAAGCTAACATTTAATCCCTCTAGTAATTTTTGTACAGAAATTAAAAAATTCTTAATGCAGGCTCAATATGATGGTATTATCTCTAAAGACCTACTATTGGCCTTACAAGTATCTGAGCCGGTTATTCCAACTATGTATTTACTCCCTAAAGTCCATAAAAACAAAGAGACACCACCGGACAGACCCATTATCTCTGGAACTGGGAATTATCTTGAATCCATCAATAGATTTATTGATGATAAATTACAACCATTGGTGGAATGTCTCCCATCTTATGTTAAAGCCACCATGGATATTCTGAAAAAGATTGACGGTCTGCACATTGGTGTTGACACTATGTTAGTGACTTGTGACATTGAATCACTATACACTAATATAAGGCACTCAGATGGTACACGAGCTGTTAAATATTTTTTGGAATCATCAGAATGCTCTGTTGATATGGCAGCTTTCGTTTTGCAGTTACTCAATTTCTCTTTGACACATAATTTTTTCACATTTAAGGGGTCCTTCTACCTACAGCTCCAGGGTACAGCGATGGGCGCAGCTTTTGCGCCCTCTTACGCCAACCTGTTCCTGGGGCTGTGGGAGAGGGACCTCTTTATGTCAGACTGGCTGTCGTCGGTGGACCGCGTCCTATTTTGGGCGCGGTACATCGACGACATCTTTCTGATCTGGCAAGGTACTTCTGAGACCCCTGTGTCAATCATGGAGAATTTAAATACTAACGATATGAATATACGTTTGACATATTCGGCTCATTCTGACGCTATAAACTTTCTTGATATCACCATCAGACGGGATTCAAACAACATGTTGCAAACCAATATCTTTCGTAAGCCCACAGCAGTGAATTCATTGCTACACGCTACATCATCTCACCCCTAATCAGTTATTAAATCGGTTCCCATTGGTCAGTTCCTCAGATTGAGGAGAATCTGTTCCTCTGATGCAGTATTTGAAAAGCAAGCTTAAGATTTAAAGATGAGGTTTTATGCACGTGGTTATAGTCGCCGTATGGTGAAAAAAGCATATTTGAGAGCTAAACACTCATCACGTAATGCACTCCTATACTCTAATAAGTCGTCTGAACCCAGTAATAAAGTTAGATTTTTTACAAAATTCAATGCCCAGGCTGATCAGATAAGACAATGTCTTAATAAGTCATGGCCAATTCTTTGTGCTGATCCGGTATTGGCCACATATTTACCTGAAAAGCCTCAGATCACTTTTCGTCATGCTGACCATTTACGTGATTTTTTGGTCAAGGGCCATTATACACCAATTCAGAAATCTACTTTCTTGGACCAATCGAAATATCGAAAGAGTTGATACCTTCTTTAATCAATAGGGTAATCGTACCTTTGAAATTAGACACCATATCACGTGCAATTCAAAAGCAGTTGTTTATTTTGCGGTTTGTCGTGTAAAAAAATATATGTAGGCCTCACTACAAGACAACTGAAAGTTAGAGTGAGGGAACATGTACTGGGTATTATGGCAGCTTCAAATGAAGATGATATTAATGCCTTGAAAACTATTCCAAGACACTTCAAACTCTTCCATGGGTGTGATAGCACCAAATTGAAAATTCGGGGTATAGACATGATCAATATTGGCATTAGGGGTGCGAACGTAAGTCGGAAACTTGCACAATGTGAGATGAAGTGGATATGGACCCTTCACACGGTCCAACCGTTCGGTCTCATTGAAAACATCAGCTTTGCCCCATTTCTCTGATTCTCAATATGTGTTTTTAATTAACATACTTTTCCGTCATTTTATCAATTTTTTAGTAATATTTTTATGTCGTCTATAGGAGACAAATATTAAAGAATTCTTTCTAATTATGATTATTATTACTTTATTTTTTATTTTGTCTACTATTTTGTTATTTATATGTTCTTATTTATTGTATTTTTTATCTTTTATTTTAGCTATTATGTCATATTTCGATGTGTCCTACCAGTATCGTAGGCCAGTGCATCTTTGGATGGCTTACGTCTTTTTTCCATGTACTCCTCTACGAGATTGGACTTTATCTTGATCTGGTCCATATAGGATGAATCTCAAGGATATACTTTTCATTTGTTATATTTGTTCAATAATTGTTGTATGCCGTAGAGATTTTTATTGAAATTTATGCAATTTTTTGAGGTACTAATGTATACTGTGATTAGTGCACTAGTTTCTGATTTTATCCGTTTTTTGGCACATATGCACTTTATTATTATATATGAAATATCAATGTGTCTGGCTGCCTACACTATTATGGCTGTGTTTGTATATACTTTTTTCAGGTCTGCCCGCGCTGGGGGCAGTGGGGTACTCCGTGTTCCATTTCGGCCGCCTCTCTATGTGTCCCATTCTGCTCTACAACTCTGGACACATGACGCGTTTGATCCGGTTTCCTCCGACTCCTCCTGCTTCTGGGCGCGTCAATTATAGACCTATTAAATATTTGATTATTTTCTCCCTATTATTCACATATATGATATACATTATGTTAATTTCAATATATACACAGTGATTTGTGGAACCAATATCATAAGATTGTCATTTGCGTACCATGTATTACTCTTGATTACTGTTGGTTTCCTCGTTGCCTAGTTACCAGTTACGCTGTGGGTATCTCTTTTTCAGCCATGCGCAGATGCCATTAGTGCTGCGTTGTCCACATATGGTATGCGCTACCTCACTTCAGTTTATTGGTCACCATTTCCGGCCATGCGCAGTGACCGCATCAATTCGTCATCCTGAACCCGGTTTCTATGGACGCTACACTATTCTGACCGTTATTCTGATTGTTAATAATGCATCCTTATGTAGCTATATGGATTGGTATCTTGGTACATCTTGCTATACTTGACTTTTCTTATTTATTTGTCATATATGAATTTTTTCTGTTACCATTTCACACACATTTTTCGTGACCATTTCCGGTCATGCGTAGTCAGTATTTGAGTTTGTCAGTTAGCGTTTCATCTTCCAGTCACTGCACACCTTCCATCCTCCGATCACTGCATGCCTTCCATCCTCCGATCAATGCACACCTTCCATCCTCCAATCACTGCACGCCTTCCATCCGCCGATCACTGCACACCTTCCATCCTCCAATCACTGCACGCCTTTCATCCTCCGATCACTGCACGCTGTTATAATTTGGTAGCTGAGGAGAGCAGGCAAAAAGGAAATACACCAGAGCAGTTGGAAACTATGAGATTGCAGTACCCTGACTAACCACCACAACTAGAGGCAGCCGTGGAGCGTTCCTACGTTGGTCCTAGATGCCTCGTCACAGCCTGAGAAACTAACTACACCTAAAGATAGAAAGAGGAAAGCTATCTGCCCCGGAGCAGATCCCCAAAGAACATAGAAAGCCCCCAAACATATAATGGCGGTTAGAAAAGAAGAAATACTGACACAGACAGAAAATAGTATGAGCAAACGTTGGGGCCCAAACTTACTAAATAGAAAAGGATAGGAAGGGCACTTACTGCAATCCCAAAAAAAACCTGAAAAGCACCAACTCTACTAATTTCAAAAACAACTGAGATCACACGACCTCTACCACCTAAATTAGTTCTCTGGTGTAACCAAAAACAAAACAGCAGCCACTGAAAAAACTGGAAAAAGCAAATGTACAAACATCAGTGGCTGAACTGAACTGAGAGGGCAAAAGCCCCCAGAGGGGACCCTGAAGGCCCCCACAGAAGTGCAGGACAAAATGCAAAAATCAAGCACAAAAACAAAAAGAAGAAAATGTCTTATCTGTTAGCAGGAGATTCAGACACGACACAGCAGGCTACCAAGGAAACAGGAATCAAGGATTGAGACCAGAACAATTGATCACTGGCAACCCTGATGGGAAGGCGACTCCCTTATATAAGACCAGTCAGTAACACCTGATTCCCAATCCTCACAATCTTCACTGGACAGTCCAGTACCGTTTGTAACCACCAGAGGGAGCTTCTGCTCAGAACTCATTTCCAGCCTATTCACAACAGTACCCCCCCCTTGAAGAGGGGTCACCGAACCCTCATTTGAGCAACCAGGTCGGTCAGGATGAGTTCTATGATACGCACGGATGAGTCTCCTAGCATGGATGTCCGAAGCAAACACCCAAGAATTGTCTTCCTGACCATAACCTCTCCATTTAACCAAATACTGGAGTTTCCGTCTAGAAAAACGAGAATTCAATATTTTCTCAACCACATACTCCAGATTGCCCTCAACCAAAACAGGGTCAGGAGGCACAGTAGTAGGAACCACTGGCTCAACAAACCTCTTCAACAAGGACTTGTGGAACACGTTATGGATCTTAAATGTCCCTGGAAGAAGCAAATGAAAAGAAACAGGATTAAGAATCTCCATGATCTTATAAGGTCCAATGAACCTAGGCTTAAATTTAGGAGATGCCACTCTCATAGGAATATTTCTTGAGGACAACCAGACCAAGTCCCCCACTTTAAACCGAGGACCATCAGTCCTATGCCGGTTAGCAAACCGCTGGGCCCTCTCCTGAGAGAGGGACAACCTCTCCACTACCTGGTCCCAAATCTGCTGCATACGCTCCACAACAGAGTCAACACCCGGACAGACAGAAGCCTCCGTCTGTCCTGAAGAAAATCGAGGGTGAAACCCAGAATTACAGAAAAATGGAGACATCAAAGTGGCAGAGCTAGCCCTATTATTAAGAGCAAACTTAGCCAAAGGCAAAAAAGAGACCCAGTCATCCTGATCAGCAGACACAAAGCATCTTAGATAAGTCTCCAATGTCTGGTTTGTTCTCTCAGTTTGACCATTGGTCTGAGGATGAAACGCCGAGGAGAGACAATTGAACACCAATTTTAGAACAAAAGGTCCTCCAAAATCTGGAAACAAACTGGACTCCTCTGTCAGACACAATGTTCTCAGGAATGCCGTGTAAACGAACCACGTGCTGAAGAAACAAAGGCACCAATTCAGAGGAGGAAGGCAACTTAGGTAATGGCACAAGATGTATCATCTTGGAAAACCTATCGCAAATCACCCAGATGACGGTCATTCTCTGAGAAACAGGGAGGTCGGAAATGAAATCCATAGAGATATGGGTCCATGGTCTCTTGGGCACAGGTAATGGCATCAACAAACCACTAGAACGAGAGCAAGGCTTGGAGCGAGAGCGAGTCCCGCAGGACTGCACAAACTCCCTGACATCACGAGACAAGGTAGACCACCAAAAGGACCGACTAACCAAGTCTCTGGTACCAAAAATTCCAGGATGACCGGCCAACGTGGAACAATGAATCTCAGACATTACACTCTTTTTCCACTGGTCCGGGACAAACAATTTCCCAACAGGGCAGCGCTCGGGCTTGTCCTCCTGACACCCCTCCAGAGCCAGTCTCAGATTGGGTGAGATGGCGGAAAGACCTACACCCTCTTTCAAAATAACAGAAGGATCAGATAACTCAGGACAGTCCGCCAGGAAACTCCTCGAGAGGGCATCCGCCTTAACATTTTTAGTGCCAGGAAGATATGAAACCACAAAATTAAAACGTGTGAAAAACAAGGCCTACCTGGCCTGTCTAGGATTAAGTCGCTTGGCAGATTCCAGATAAACTAGATTCTTATGGTCCGTAAGGACCACCACCTGATGTTTGGCTCCCTCCAGCCAATGTCTCCACTCTTCAAAAGCCCACTTCATGGCTAATAACTCCCGATTACCCACGTCATAATTACGTTCAGTGGGAGAAAATTTTCGAGAGAAAAAGGCACAAGGGTTACTTTTAGAGGTCTCTGGATCTCTTTGGGACAAAACGGCACCTGTCCCAATTTCAGAGGCATCAACCTCCACCTGAAATGGTAGAGAAACATCAGGCTGCCGTAGAACAGGAGCAGAAGTGAATCTCTGCTTAAGTTCCTGAAATGCAGAGACTGCCTCAGGAGGCCAATTCACCACATCAGAACCCTTCTTGGTCAAATCAGTTAATGGTTTAACAATAACAGAGAAATTACCAATAAATTTACGATAAAAATTGGCAAAACCCAAGAATCTTTGAAGAGCCTTTAATGAAGTAGGTTGGACCCAATCACAGATGGCCTGAACTTTGACCGGGTCCATTTCAATAACAGATGGGGACAAAATGAATCCCAGAAATGAGATCCTCTGAACGCCAAAAAGACACTTTGATCCCTTCACATACAGAGCATTCTCTCTCAAAATCTGGAACACAGTCCGAACATGTTTTACATGAGAGTCCCAGTCATTGGAAAAAATCAAGATATCATCCAAATAAACAATCAGAAATTTATCCACAAAATCCCTGAAAATGTCATTCATGAAGGACTGGAAGACAGAAGGAGCATTAGTGAGCCCAAAGGGCATCACAAGGTACTCAAAATGCCCTTCAGGGGTATTAAATGCCGTCTTCCATTCATCCCCGTGCTTAATGCGAATAAGGTTATATGCCCCCCTGAGGTCAAGCTTGGTAAACCAAGTAGCGTTTTTCACCCTGGAAAACAGATCAGAGATCAAGGGTAAAGGATATTCATATTTCACAGTAATATTGTTCAAGAGACGATAATCAATACACGGCCTTAATGAACCATCCTTTTTGGCCACAAAGAAAAAAACGGCACCTAAGGGTGAAGAGATGGTCTGATATGACCCTTCTCCAATTACTCCTTGATATAAGACCGCATAGCGTCATGTTCAGGTACAGACAGGTTAAAAAGGCGACCTTTAGGGAATTTACTACCAGGCACTAATTCAATAGCGCAGTCATAGCTCCTATGGGGAGGTAAGGATGCAGATTTACTTTCGCTAAACACATCAGAAAAATCAATCAAAAAGTCAGGAACATCCTGAGCCTGGGGGGAGGCAGAATAAAACAGGAGTGTTGGTATTAACACATTGGCAGCCCCAACTGGTAACAGACACAGATTTCCAATCCAAAACAGGATTATGAGACTGTAACCAAGGGAAACCCAGTACGATAATGTCATGCAGATTATAAAGAACCAAAAATTTGCAACTCTCCTGATGATCAGGTTCTACCCTCATTATCACCTGAGTAGAGAACTGAGGTTTATTCTCAGCCAAAGGGGTAGAATCGATCCCCAGTAGGGGAATAGACTTCCGTAGGGGTATCAAGGGAAACCCACAACGTTTAGCAAAATCAAAATCCATCAGGTTAATAGCTGCTCCAGAATCAACAAAAGCCTGAGCAGAAAATGAGGACAGAGAGCATATCAGGGTAACAGTTAATAAAAACTTAGTCTGAACACTACCCAAGACAACTGAGTGTGCAAAACGTCTTCCCCGCTTAGGCCAGACTGAAATAGCATGAGAGGCATCACCACAGTAGAAACATAACCCATTGCGCTTTCGAAACACATGAGACTGTGCCCCAGAAACCACTCTATCACACTGCATGGATTCAGAAGCAGGTTCACAAGGCAACATTATTCCACGCATACCTTTCCGCTCACGCAAACGTCTGTCAATTTGAATCGCTAATGACATAGAATCATTGAGACCAGAGGGAACAGGGAATCCCACCATAACATCCTTTACATTAACTGACAGTCCCTTCCGAAAAGAGCTGCCAAAGCGTCGTCATTCCATTTGGTCAGGACTGCCCACCTACGGAATCTCTGACAGTATAACTCAGCGTCCTCAAGCCCCTGACTTAATGCCAACAAAGTTTTTTCAGCTTGATCAGTGACATTAGGCTCATCGTACAATAACCCCAAAGCCTGAAAAAACGCATCAACGTCACTCAAAACAGGATCCCCAGGTGTCAGGGAAAAAGCCCAATCCTGAGGGTCGCCGCGCAGGAGAGAGATGACAATTTGAACCTGCTGCGCTGCGTTCCCTGAGGACTTAGATTTTAAGGCAAAAAACAATTTACAGTTATTTTTGAAATTCTGAAATTTAGCTCGATCCCCTAAAAACAAATCTGGCATGGGAATCCTAGGTTCCACAACAGGCAACCTAGCAAGATAGGTAGCAATACTCCGAACTTCAGTGGCAAGCTGATCCACACGGCCAGACAACTGTGCAAACTCCATTGAGAGAAAAGATCCTCCCCAGCACCCAGAGATACAGAGGGAAAAAAAAATGAAACAAACAGAAAAAAAAAATATCTCTGACAACTCTGACAACTTTTTTTTTTTTTTTTCCACAATATTTTTCCCTTCTGTGAGTACCATATAATTTTCAGTTTTGGCCGGTGATACTGTTATGATTTGGTAGCTGAGGAGAGCAGGCAAAAAGGAAATACACCGGAGCAGTTGGAAACTATGAGATTGCAGTACCCTGACTAACCACCACAACTAGAGGCAGCCGTGGAGCGTTCCTACGTTGGTCCTAGACGCCTCGTCACAGCCTGAGAAACTAACTACACCTAAAGATAGAAAGAGGAAAGCTATCTGCCCCGGAGCAGATCCCCAAAGAACATAGAAAGCCCCCAAACATATAATGGCGGTTAGACAAGAAGAAATACTGACACAGACAGAAAATAGTATGAGCAAACGTTGGGGCCCAAACTTACTAAATAGAAAAGGATAGGAAGGGCACTTACTGCAATCCCAAAAAAACCCTGAAAAGCACCAACTCTACTAATTTCAAAAACAACTGAGATCACACGACCTCTACCACCTAAATTAGTTCTCTGGTGTAACCAAAAACAAAACAGCAGCCACTGAAAAAACTGGAAAAAGCAAATGTACAAACATCAGTGGCTGAACTGAACTGAGAGGGCAAAAGCCCCCAGAGGGGACCCTGAAGGCCCCCACAGAAGTGCAGGACAAAATGCAAAAATCAAGCACAAAAACAAAAAGAAGAAAATGTCTTATCTGTTATCAGGAGATTCAGACACGACACAGCAGGCTACCAAGGAAACAGGAATCAAGGATTGAGACCAGAACAATTGATCACCGGCAACCCTGATGGGAAGGCGACTCCCTTATATAAGACCAGTCAGTAACACCTGATTCCCAATCCTCACAATCTTCACTGGACAGTCCAGTACCGTTTGTAACCACCAGAGGGAGCTTCTGCTCAGAACTCATTTCCAGCCTATTCACAACAGCACGCCTTACATCCGCCGGTCACTGCACACTTTCCATCCACCAATCACTGCACGCCATCCATCCTCCAATCACTGCACGCCTTCCATCCTCCGATCACTGCACCCCTTCCATCTTCCGATCACTGCACCTCTTCCATCCTCCAATCACTGCACTTTCCATTCTCCGATCACTGCACGCCTTCCATCCTATGATCACTGCACCCCCTTCTATCTTCCAATCACTGCACGCCTTCCATCCTCTGATCACTGCACCCCTTCCATCCGCCAATCACTGCACGCCTTCCATTCTCGGCAAACTGTACGCCTTCCATCCTCCCATCACTGCACGCCTTTCATCCGCTAATAACTGCACCCCTTCCATCCTCCGATCACTGCACACCTTCCATCCTCCAATCACTGCACCCCTTCCATCCTCCGATCACTGCACACCTTCCATCCACCAATCAGTGCACGCCTTCCATCCTGCAATCACTGTACGCCTTCCATCCTCCCATCACTGCACGCCTTCCATCCTCTGATCACTGCACACCTTCCATCCTCCAATCACTGCGCTCCGTCCATCCTCCGATCACTGCACGCCTTACATCTGCCGATCACTGCACACTTTCCATCCGCCAATCACTGCACACCATCCATCCTCTGATTACTGCATGCCTTCCATCCTCCAATCACTGCACACCTTCCAACCGCCGATCACTGCACGCCTTCCATCCTCCGATCACTGCACGCCTTCCATCCTCTCGTCACTGCACGCCTTACATCCGCCAAACACTGCACACCATCCATCCTCCATTCACTGCACGCCTTCCATCTGCCGATCACTGCACACCTTCCATCTGATGATCACTGCATGCCTTACATCCTCCAATCACTACTTACCTTCCATCTTCCGATCCCTACTCACCTTCCATTCTCCAATCACTGCACGCCTTCCATCCTCCGATCACTGCATGCATTCCACCCTCCGATCCCTACTCACCTTCCATCCTCCGATCCCCGCACTCCTTCCATCCGCCGATCACTGTACACCTTCTGTCCGCCTATCACTGCATACCATCTATCCTCCGATCACTGCACACCTTCCATCCTATGGGCAGAATTTTTTTAATAGTAGCAAAAGATAAAGAAACACATCAGCTGCACAGACTGTCTCTAATGCAGTTTGTAAGGTAGCACTGTAATTCTTCACTGTCTGCTGTGCGGACATTCATGACAGCACATTGTGTTTCACATGCTGGGAAGCAGAAACAGTCTTTCCTGAGACAAGGAGGAATAGGGGGCCAAGGAGCAGAGGAGATAAGACACATCCAAAGTTGCTAAGTCATTTTTATCTCCATAGTGAACTCTGTAAAAACTAAACCAGAAACTGAGTGTTTTTTTAACAAGCCCCTTTAACCCCTTAACCCCCAAGGGTGGTTTGCACGTTAATGACCGGGCCAATTTTTACAATTCTGACCACTGTCCCTTTATGAGGTTATAACTCTGGAACGCTTCAACAGATCTTCGCGATTCTGAGACTGTTTTCTCGTGACATATTGTGCTTCATGTTAGTGGTAAAATTTCTTCGATATAACTTGCGTTTATTTATGAAAAAAACCAAACTATGGCAAAAATTTGGAAAATTTTGCAATTTTCAAACTTTGAATTTTTATGCCCTTAAAACAGAGAACTACAGTACAGATCAAAAGTTTGGACACACCTTCTCATTTAAAGATTTTTCTGTATTTTCATGACTATGAAAATTGTACATTCACACTGAAGGCATCAAAACTATGAATTAACACATCTGGAATTATATACTTAACAAAAAAGTGTGTACCAACTGAAATTATGTCTTATATTCTAGGTTCTTCAAAATAGCCACCTTTTGCTTTGATGACTGCTTTGCACACTCTTGGCATTCTCTTGATGAGCTTCAAGAGGTAGTCACCGGAAATGGTCTCCCAACAGTCTTGAAGGAGTTCCCAGAGATGCTCAGCACTTGTTGGCCCTTTTGCCTTCACTCTGCGGTCTAGCTCACCCCAAACCATCTCGATTGGATTCCGGTCTGTTGACTGTGGAGGCCAGGTCATCTGGCGTAGCACCCCATCACTCTCCTTCTTGGTCAAATAGCCCTTACGCAGCCTGGAGGTGTGTTTGGGGTCATTGTCCTGTTGAAAAATAAATGATGGTCCAACTAAACGCAAACCGGATGGAATAGCATGCCGCTGCAAGATGCTGTGGTAGCCATGCTGTTTCAGTATGCCTTCAATTTTGAATAAATCCCCAACAGTGTCACCAGCAAAGCGCCTCCACACCATCACACCTACTCCTTCATGCTTCACGGTGGGAACCAGGCATGTAGAGTCCATCAGTTCACCTTTTCTGTGTCGCACAAAGACACGGTGGTTGGAACCAAAGATCTCAAATTTGGACTCATCAGACCAAAGCACAGATTTTAACTGGTCTAATGTCCATTCCTTGTGTTCTTTAGCCCAAACAAGTCTCTTCTGTTTGTTGCCTGTCCATAGCAGTGGTTAACTAGCAGCTATTTTACCATGAAGGCATGCTGCACAAAGTCTCCTCCTAACAGTTGTTGTAGAGATGTGTCTGCTGCTAGAACTCTGTGTGGCATTGACCTGGTCTCTAATCTGAGCTGCTGTAAACCTGCGATTTCTGAGGCTGGTGACTGGGATAAACTTATCCTCAGAAGCAGAGGTGACTCTTGGTCTTCCTTTCCTGGGGCGGTCCTCATGTGAGCCAGTTTCTTTGTAGCACTTGATGGTTTTTGCAACTGCACTTGGGGACACTTTCATAGTTTTCCCAATTTTTCGGACTGACTGACCTCCATTTCTTAAAGTAATGATGGCCACTCGTTTTTCTTTACTTAGTTGCTTTTTTCTTGCCATAATACAAATTCTAACAGTCTATTCAGTAGGACTATCAGCTGTGTATCCACCAGACTTCTGCACAACACAACTGATGGTCCTGAGCCGGCCAGCCAGGCCAGGGTACTCGGACCCGAGCCCGTTGATCTCTATGAGGGATGTCACGGTGGCCACGGCTCGGTCCGTGGCCCTGGGCGCTCACCCTCAAAAAGGGGATATTTACAGGGGATAATGTCAGTGAATCGTGACGCCACCTATGGTGTCTGGTGAGGATCACCAGCGCTGCAGCAGTCCACTGAGGCCGGTGTTGTGGCAGCTTAGGTGGTATCGCTCCCCACAGGTGGAGCAGGCCTTCAGGGCAGCATAAATGTAGGGATGCAGGACAGAGGGAACCCAGCCAGGTAATAACAAGAATGGGGGCACACACAAGTCACTTCTGTACCTTTACCGGAGTTAGTGCAGGGACGTCCCGGAGCACTGTAGGGTGAAGGGTGCATGTCTGGATTCTCCCCAGTGAGCAGGTGTAGGGCCTCCTGTTTCTTGCCTCTCTGTAGTAAGTTTCTGACCTGCCTGTAGCTAGGCCTAACTTTGTCTATGTCCTGCACCGGCTGAATTTGTGGTAGGGCCTTCTCCTGGAGTACACACTCCTTGCTTGTAGGGTCTCCATGTCCCCTGGCTCTGTTACGTATCAGCTCTTTGGTGCTCCTGGGACCTGTAGTCCTCCAGGAATTCCGGTTGTCTCCTACTGGGTCATGGAGATCCCTGTAAGCTCGGACCCAGTGTCTGGTATGTGCTTTCTGGGGTGAGCTGGTAGAGCTCCTCTGCCCCCTTGCTACTCTCTCCTATAGCCTTCCGCCTACTCGGGCCCTCACTAGGCTATACACACTGGCAGTTAGTGGGCTGCCTCTTCTGCCGCTCTCTAGAGCGTCGGCACGCTCCTAGCTTCTTGAGCTATTGAGTCTCACACTGCAGACTGACCTGTTTCAGTGTCTCAGAGTGTTCTCTGCTAGAGCGAACTGCACTGTTCCTAGAGTGTCCTCTTTAGAGTGTGTTCTCAGAGTCTGTTCTGTTCTGCTCTGTTCTGGCTTCCTGTCTTCTCCCTCCTTTTTATCTACCTATACAGGCTCCCTCTGGTGGTCTGAGGAAGGGAGAAGGTGTGTGAATGCTCTGAGGGTCTCTTGTGGATGAATCCTTTAGTGCACCCTTCAAGGATTTGTGGCACCAAGCGCAGCTGGGCTCCACATTCCCCCCTAGCAAAGCTCAGCACTCCCGGGCTGAAGTACATTTTTGTTCCAAACATAACAATAAACAATCTTCCCTTTATGGGAGGTGAGGACACTTGAACGTTGCATAAAAGGTAAATAACTATATACATATATATATTGCAAAAGAAGTAAGGAATGAGCAACCAGAAAGTCCAAGTCTCTTTCGGAACGGTTACTCAAAGGGAAGCACTTGAGGTGTGCAACTATATACACTTAAAGTATTTGTGCTGCACATAGTCCTCAGCCACTGAGTTCTTGAATACCCAAAGGGAAGTAGAAAAGCAATTGAGCAAGTGTCCATATCACTTGGATTGTCCATTAGGGGACAAAATATAAATTAGTAAGCAGGTATGTCCATGAACACATGAAAATAACAAGATATACAGTAATATACAATACCCCAGGGGTAACTATCTACATCTGCCAGAGGCTTGACTAATCTCTGTACCTAGCAGGGGTTTGACCTCTTGTGCTACGTATTGGTAGTCTGTGAGGTATCAGTTACCCTGTCTGCTCTACGTGCGAGTGAGTTATAGAATTGCCTTAACCTCGCTACGGGACTGGCAAGTATACCATGGCTGGGCCATCTGGCTCTGTTTCTGCTGGGGATCCTTCTTCCTGGGATTCTTCTTAAGCAGTCTCTTCTGCGGCTCTAGGCTCTTCTGCAGCACTTACCGGTTCAACTTGCTGTGGAGGTTCTTCTGGCTGTTGGAAGAATTGGAGTACTGGGATTATGACTGCTCCGATTCGAGGCCAATCTGCCGGAAAGTCTCCCAAATCAGTATGTATTATTGCTTCTTCAGGTTCCTCCGAGGTGATGAAAGGCACTTCTTCTTGGGGCTTTAGTAGATCTGGACACAACTTCAGGTGGTCCCTAGATACAGTTGCAGTTGTTCCTCCTCCATCTTTGCTGATCAAACATGTTTTCCTGTTATCAAACCTTGAATTCAACACAGTGTAGGGCTCTCTCTCCCACTGGTCATCGAGTTTGTGAGTTTTCCTCTTTCTTTTCAGCACGACTTCACCAGGTGTGAAGGGTTCTGCGGGCGCACGCTTGTTGTAGTGAGTCTCTTGCTTGTCCCTCACCCGAGTGAGGCTATCTTCGACACAGACCTGTACTTTTCTGTACTGCTCCTGTCTGGTCATATCCCAGTCCTCAGTGGTCGCATCTGCTTCTGGTTCTACAACACCAAGCTCCAGATCCATGGGCAACTTTTCTGGTCTTGCCCGCATGAGATAAGCTGGGGTGCAATTGGTGGAACTCACGGGTATGTGATTGTACAGATCTACCAGGTCAGGTAGTAGGTCTGGCCACTGATTTCTCTCCTCAAGTGGTAAGGTCTTCAGCAGGTCGATGACGATGTTGTTCATCTTTTCACAGAGACCATTGGTTTGTGGGTGGTACAGTGTGGTTCTTATCTTTTTACATCCGTACAGATGGCAGAACTCTTGGAACAATTCGGCCTCAAAGGCTGGGCCCTGGTCAGTTAGCACCTGCTCAGGATATCCATGGGGTCTGCAGAAATATGCTTGGAACATCTTTGCTGCTGTCTCTGCCGTCAGGTCTTTGACAGGGGCGACCACCAGGAACCTGGAGTAGTGAGCTACTGTACCATAGTCAGGGCATAGGAGTATCCTGACCGGCTGGGTGACAACTTGACATGGTCCAGGGCCACGATCTCTAGGGGTCGAGTCATCTTGATGGGTTGCAGGGTGCCTTCTGGCTGCTGTAGTCTTTTCTTCTGAGGCCACAGGGTCCACAGTCTCTGCACCATCTCTCAATGGAGCTGCGCATTCTCACCCAGTAGAATCGACACTTCAACAGGTTCTCTAGCTTTTTCCAGCCAAAGTGCCCCGCCCGATCGTGGTAGGCTTCCAACACCATCTGGATGTCCGTCCTGGGGAATACTATCTGCCATACCATCTCATGGGTTTTTGGATTGACGTACCTCCGGCACAGCTTCTCACGGTAGATAAACAGCCGGCTTCTCTCATTCCACAGCTGCCTTGCTTGTGGAGATGCATCCTTCTCCAAGGAGGAACCTTCTTGAGTTATCAGCTCCTTGATACGACTGACAACCGGATCACTGTCCTGGGTCTCCTTCCAGCTGTGGTGAGGTAAAGGGTTTAACATCTTACCACGCTGCCTCCTGAAGGCTCGTTGCTCGATGCTCATCCCATTCCTGTGAAAGGCAGGTAGTTCAATCTCCTCCAGGTCATCCACTTCTTCTTCTGTGTCTGACTGGTGAGCATCCTGGACAGGGCATCAGCGTTGGCGTTCTTGCTGCCCGCCCAGTACTTAATTGTGAATTGGTAGTTCGACAGCCGAGCCATCCATCGTTGTTCCATGGCTCCCAGCTTGGCTGTTTCAAGATGCGTCAAGGGTTATTGTCAGTGTAGGCAGTGAACTTGCTGGAGGCTAGGTAGTGCTTGAACCTTTCAGTAATGGCTCGGACCAGCGCCAGGAACTCCAACTTGAAGCTGCTATAGTTCTCGGGGTTCCTCTCGGTCGGCCGGAGCTTTCTGCTTGCATAGGCGATGACTTTCTCTAGGCCATTTTGCTTCTGACTTAAGACAGCTCCCAGTCCTTCATTGCTGGCATCCGTATACAGCAGGAACGGTTGGTTGTAGTCAGGGTAGGCTAGGATCTCGTCACCTGTCAGGATCTCCTTCATTTCTTGAAATGATTCAGCCTGCTCTTTACCCCAGTGGATCGGGGATTTCTGCTCTTGGGGACTGTCCTACCAGGAGGTCTTGCAGAGGCGCTGCTTTCTTAGTGTAGTCTTTTACAAACCTCCGGTAGTATCCTGTCAGTCCCAGGAACTGACTCACCTCTTTGAGTTTTTTCGGCTCCAGCCATTTCTGGATGGCAGTGACCTTCTCTGGGTCTGGCGCTACTCCCTCTGAACTGACAATGTGTCCCAGGTACTGTACCTTTTGCTTGAGCAGGTGGCACTTTGAGGGCTTCAGTTTCATCCCATACTGGGACAGTGACTCAAATACTTCCGTCAAGTGGTCTTCATACGTTTTGGAGTACACAATCACGTCGTTCAGATATAGTTATTATTATTATTATACATTTATATAGCGCCATTTATTCCATGGCGCTTTACATATGAAAAGGGAAAAATATAGACAGATACAATAAACATGTGCTAGACAAGGACACACAAGTACAGAAGGAGAGAGGACCCTGCCCGCGAGGGCTCACAGTCTACAGGGATGGGTGAGAATATAGTTTCACAGTCTCGAAGTTGAGGTGTCCCAGGCAGCACTCCATCACTCTCTGAAACATGGCGGGGGCACTGCTGAGTCCAAACGGCATTCGGTCGAACTCACAGAGTCCCATCGGGGTGGTGAAGGTCATCTTCTCCCGATCCTCCTCAGCCACAGCTACTTGCCAGTACCCACTAGTGAGGTCAAGGGTGGAAAAGTAATTAGCAGACTTTAAGGCAGCCAGAGATTCCTCAATACGTGGTAAAGGGTATGCATCTTTATGTGTAATGAGATTTACTTGTCTGTAATCCACACACATCCTCATGCTTCCATCCTTTTTCCTGACTAGAACTAGGGGAGCTGCCCAGGGACTACAACTATTCCTTATCACCCTTGCTTCCTTCATGTCACGCAACATCTCCTTGGCTTTCTGGTAGTGTGCTGGAGGTATAGGCCTGTACCGTTCCTTAATGGGGGGATGGTTGCCTGTGGGGATATGATGTACCCCCTTAATCTTCCCAAAGTCAAGTGGGTGTTTGCTGAATACCTGGGCGTATTCCTGGACCACCCAATGTACTCCCTGTTTCTGGTGAGCTGGAGTGGTGTCTGTCCCAACATGGATCTGCTGACACCAATCCTCCACCTGGGTTGCCGGGCCATTAACCTCCACTGGGTCTGGAGAGGTTAAGGACTCTGTCGTGTGAATGGAGTTATTATCTACAGCATGTAACTTGGCAACAGTGGCATAATGTGGTAATTTGACTTCAACTTCCACCCAGTTGAGAAGACGGACGGGCACGCTCCCATTGCGTACATCCACTACCCCTCTGGCAGTTAAAAGTGTAGGTCTGTGCGCTGAGCAAAGGGGTTCTACTACTGCTTGGTAGCTCTGTCCTTACACACCTATTGCTGCTCTACATCAAATAAGCATTTCACTCATTGGGGAATCACAATGGGTGTCGGGTGTGTTACCCGCACATTACCAATCTCACCACCGGTCAGTTCCACTTGCTGCTGGCACATCAGGGCCCTGATCTCCTTCTGGATCACTCTCTTCTGCCCTGGTCTGGCAACATCGGCGAGCTGTTGGAGTAAAAACACAACCCCCTCCAAACAGTCACCAATATCGTTAGTGCCTAGTACCACATTCAGTCCATTTTCCTCATTGACAGTCTTCACTACAATAAGTCCCTGGTCCTTTAACTCCACCCTTCCCACTTTACTGCTACATTCTTGGCCCCAAGTAAGTCAAGAGGGAGGCCGTTAGAGGCATATACTGCAAAGTCGGGGTTTGGGGGTTGGAGACTGTCCATGGACCAGTATCTGTTGTAAAGGATATCAGGTATGATGGTTACCTGGGATCCGGTTTCCAGCAGGGCAGGTATTGAGATGCCATCGAGTATGATGGATAGGAAAGGTCTTCCTCCCACAAACCTGCGGTGCCAGTCTGAGGGGCTTGATGAGTCTATTCCTGGGTGCTGGCCTTCGGACCCAGGGTTTGCTCGTTTAAAGGACACTGGCGTACGGTGTGAGCTTCCTTCTGGCAGCGGTGGCAGACGATCTCTCGGTGAGGAGGGCGCTGGTCGTTGGTTCTTCCTGGGGGTGGCGTTGTCCTCCTCCGGGGTGGCGACGTCCTCCTTCTCCGACGATTCATCCAGGGGACATCCTCAGGGCAGTCGGCTAGCAGGATCCTTCCTTCCGTCTCTGGCTCCGTCCGTACTTGCAGGGCCGTCATTACAGTGGCCAGATTTCTCGTCAGCTGGCGCACTTCTGAGCGCAGACAGTCCAGCTCAGTAGGGGGCGCTGCCTGCACTTTGGCTTCAGCAACCAGCGGGGAAAAGGTGGATGCTGCTGGCTTTAGAGTAGCCTTACCCGGGTAACGCTGGATTGCCATATCTGCTGTTTCAGGGGTTGCAGTCCCTTTATAGCCATGTCCTTAAGGGCATCAAAGGTAGCATCTGGATGATCCAAGGACCATCAACGCACAGTCCTGCTCTCCGCTTGGGACCTCAGCCCCCGTACAAATTGTTCTTTTAGCATTTTACTCTCATTGGTGACGCTAATTGGATTAACCTGTTTTAGAGCTCGCAGGGCCCCTTGTAAACGGCAGGCATAGTCTCGAACGCTGTCCTCCGGTTTCTGAGAACATTGGTAGAACCTCATCTGGAGGTCTGCTTCAGTGCGGTCCTCAAAGGCAGTCTGTAACTTTTTTGAAAATTGCGGGCACTGATTCCTGGTCCGCGGCCGACCATGTCTCTACTTCTCTCTCCGCAGTACCAGTCAATTGTCCCACAACTACTGCAGCCATTTGTTTGTCTGACATAGAATACATGTCCAGTATGCTGCATATTTTGCGCTTGAATCCCGACAGGGTGTCTGACTTGCCGCTGTACTGGGGAAGCCATTTTGCTCCAGGCATGTACGGTAGTCAGTGGTACTATAGGGGCTATAGGCCCAGGTGATAGGGGTGTGTCCAAGACTCCACACGCTTTTACAGGTACGCTTCCTAGTTTTCCCGCGGTGACGTAATAATGGCGGACAGTGGCGGGAAATCTTCACCACTATACGATATACAGTCTTTTAGTAGAGCGCACAGTACCCGGTGGCAACGGGAACAACTTCTTCCGTTGCCGCGGGTACGCGATCCTGTTCGTGACGCCAGTTAGATGAGCCGCCCACCAGGGCTGTGGGGTACTCTATGGGGGATGTCACGGGCGCTCACCCTCAAAAAGGGGATATTTACAGGGGATAATGTCAGTGAATCGTAACGCCATCTGTGGTGTCTGGTGAGGATCACCAGCGCTGCAGCAGTCCACTGAGGCCGGTGTGGCAGCTTAGGTGATATCGCTCCCCACAGGTGGAGCAGGCCTTCAGGGCAGCGTAAATGTAGGGATGCAGGACAGAGGGAACCCAGCCGGGTAAGAACAAGAATGGGGGCACACACACAAGTCACTTCTGCACCTTTACTGGATTTAGTGCAGGGACGTCCCGGAGCACTGTAGGGTGAAGGGTGCATGTCCAGATTCTCCCCAGTGAGCAGGTGTAGGGCCTCCTGTTTCTTGCCTCTATGTAGTAAGTTTCTGACCTGCCTGTAGCTAGGCCTAACTTTGTCTCTGTCCTGCACCGGCTGACTTTGTGGTAGGGCCTTCTCCTGGAGTACACACTCCCTGCTTGTAGGGTCTCTGTGTCCCCTGGCTCTGTTACGTATCAGCTCTTTGGTGCTCCTGGGACCTGTAGTCCTCCAGGAAGTCCGGTTGTCTCCTACTGGGTCGTAGAGATCCCTGTAAGCTCGGACCCGGCGTTCGGTATGTGCTTTCTGGGGTGAGCTGGTAGAGCTCCTCTGCCCCCTTGCTACTCTCTCCTATAGCCTTCCGCCTACTCGGGCCCTCACTAGGCTATACACACTGGCAGTTAGTGGGCTGCCTCTTCTGCTGCTCTCTAGAGCGTCGGCACGCTCCTAGCTCGCTGACTTGAGCTATTGAGTCTCACACTGCAGACTGACCTGTTTCAGTGTCTCAGAGTGTTCTCTGCTAGAGCGAACTGCACTGTTCCTAGAATGTCCTCTCTAGAGTGTGTTCTCAGAGTCTGTTCTGCTCTGTTCTGGTTTCCTGTCTTCTCCCTCCTTTTTATCTACCTATACAGGCTCCCTCTGGTGGTCTGAGGAAGGGAGTGTGAATGCTCTGAGGGCCTCTTGTGGATGAATCCTTTAGTGCACCTTTCTAGGATTTGTGGCACCAAGCGCAGCTGGGCTCCACAGTCCCAACCCCATTTATAAAGCCAGAAATCCCACTTATTAACCCCTTACTGCCATCCGATGTACTATCCCGTCCATGGTACCTGGGCCCGTATGACCATGGACGGGATAGTACGTCCCAGCGATCGGACGCGCTCCCGGGGGGAGCGCAGCCGATCGCGGCCAGGTGTCAGCTGATTATCACAGCTGACACCCTTCACTATGTGTCAGGAGCGGTCACAGACCGCTCCCGGCACATTAACCCCTGGCACACCGCGATCAAACATGATCGAGGTGTACCGGGGCACAGGGGAGGATCGCGCAGGGAGGGGGCTCCCTGCGCGCTCCCCTGAGACCCTCAGAGCAGCGCGATGTGTCGCGCTGTTCCGAGGGTCCGTCCTCCCTCCAGGTCCCCGGATCCAAGATGGCGCCGGGGTCCTGCAGGGAGGCGGCTTCCTCAGTGCCTGCTGAGAGCAGGCAATGAGAAGCCTGCAGCGATGCCAGAGCGATCGCTGGTGTGACAGAGTGCTGTGCACACTGTCACACCAGCGATCTGACCCTATACAGTGATGTCCCACCCTGGGACAAAGTAAAAAAGTTAAAAAAATAAAAATAAAAATTGTTTAAAAAAATCATAAAAAAAAAAAAAATATTCCCCAATAAAATCATTTTTTTCTGTAAATAAAAAAACCAAAACAATAAAAGTACACATATTTGGTATAGCCGCGTCCATAACAACCCCCCCTATAAAACTGTCCCACTAGTTAACCCCTTTAGTGAACCTCTTAAAAAAAAACAAAGCAAAAAATCAATGCTTTATCATCATACCGCCAAACAAAAAGTGGAATAACACGCGATCAAAAAGACAGATATAAATAAACATGGTACCGCTGAAAACGTCATCTTGTCCCGCAAAAAACGAGCTGCTATACAGCATCATCAACGAAAAAATAAAAAAGTTATAGCTCACAGAATAAAGCGATGCAAAAATAATAATTTTTTATATAAAATTGGTTTTATTCTATAAAAGCGCCAAAACATAAAAAAATGACATAAATGAGGTATCGCCATAATCGTACTGACCCGAGGAATAAAACTGCTTTATCAATTTTACCACACGCGGAACGGTATAAACGCCTCCCCCAAAAGAAATTCATGAATTGCTGATTTTTGTTCATTCTAACCTCCCAAAAATCGAAATAAAAAGCGATCAAAAAACGTCACATGCTCAAAAATGGTACCAATAAAAACGTCACCTCGTCCCGCAAAAAATAAGACCTCACATCACTCTGTGGGCCAAAATATACAAAAATTATAGCTCTCAAAATGTGGCGATGCAAAAACTATTTTTTGCAATAAAAAGCGTCTTTTAGCGTGACAGCTGCCAATCATAAAAACCCGCTATAAATAGTAAATCAAACCCCCCTTTATCACCCCCTTAGTTAGGGAAAAATAATAAAATTAAAAAAAAGTATTTACGGTATTTCCATTTTCCCATTAGGGTTAGAGTTGCGGCTAAAGATAGGGTTAGGGTTGGCGCTAAAGTTAGGATAAGGCTGGAATCACACACAGCGACTAAAAAAGCTGACCGTTTTAGTGGGACGATTATCGCAGCAAAATGTCATGAACAGTCATCCGTCTGGCATCCGATTTTCCAGGAAAAATGCGATTTAGTCGCATCTGACCATAGTTGTAACATCCGATTTACATCCGACTTGTGAGAATTTATCGCAGGCTTGCAAAACTGACATATAATGGATCCAAAATAATATTATTTAAATCACAAAAGAAAGAATAGATATATACACATAGAACACAGATATATATAATAATATATATATATATATATATTTATATTTATAGTTCTTACACTTCTACATACTGTACTAGCCGCTAATTCAATTGCCGGCTTTAGTGAAATCCCAGAAGCCGACATGAAATGATACATTGTTTTGACACAGTTAAGCATGTAATTTCAAGTATTTTGATATATGTTTTAAACTTACAATTACATAAGTATATTTGTGCAAAATTTCAGACATGTAGGGGTTAATTAAAGGTGGAAATTCGTTGTAAAAAAAACCATTTTTTTTCAACGAAATTACACCTTTAATTAACCCCTACATGTCTGAAATTTTGCACAAATACACTCATGTAATTGTAAGTTCTAAACAAATATCAAAATACATGAAATGACATGGTTAATGTGTGGAAACAATGTATCATTTCATGTCGGCTTCTGGATTTCACAAAGCCGCAATTGAATTAGCGCAGTACAGTAGTAAAGTGTAAAACTAAATATATATTATATATATAATATATATATATTATGTCACAATGACATATATATATATATTATATGTGGATTCTATGTTGGATATGTATTGATTCGATTCTTTATTAAAGCTGTCAGTGTGCTTTTACAGTATAGGCAGGGATAATTGCGGCTTTCTAAGACACTGATGCGATTTAATCGCAAGTCACAGTGCGGTCCGTTAGTAATCCGATTTTCATCGCTCCAGTGACTTGCATTGGCAAGTTCGACCCAAATGTGAAATTCCACATGCTGCGATTGCACTCGGACTTTTAAAACTGGACCACAGAAAAATTGATACGGAGCTGCTCCTAGATTAACATAGGTCCGACTGCATGCGATTTTCATCGCATTGCAGTCGTCCGATTTGTCGCCAGTGTGACCCAGCCTTAGGTTATGGTTGGGATAGGGTTAGGTGTGTAGGGTTAGTTTGTGGTTAGGGTTGGACTAGGATATGGTGATTGGGTTAGGTTGGAGTTAGATTGGGATTCCGCTGTTTAGGCACATCAGGGCTCTCCAAAATGTGACTGGCGTCTGATTCAATTCCAGCCAATTCGCATTGAAAAGTCAAACTGTGCTCCTTCACTTCTGACTCTGCCATGCGCCAACAGTATTTACACCCCACATTGGGTACAGCGTACTCTGACCCAAAGTTATTGTGCAATTTGTCCTTTTCTCTGTTACCCTTGGGAAAATTAAAACTGGGGGAAAAATATCAGTTTTTTAAAAATGTTTTGGTTTGTTTTTACGACTGTACGTTATGAACTTTGTGAAGCACTTGGGCTTCATAGCGCTCACACACATCTAGATTAGTTCTTGTGGGGTTATTTCCAAATGGGTCACTTGTGGGGGTTTCCACTGTTTAGGCCATCAGGGGCTCTCCAAATGCGACATGACGCCCCGACCATTCCATCAAGTCTGCAATCCAAAACGTCACTACTTCCTTCCGAGCCCCAACGTGCCCCATACAGTAGTTTCTCCCACATATGGGTATCAGCGTACTCAATGACAAATTGGACAAAACTTTGGGTCCAATTTCTCCTATTACCCTTGTGAAAATAAAATATTGGGGCGAAAAAATCATTTTTTAAAAAAAAAGATTTTTTTTTTTTACGGCTGTACGTTATAAACTTCTGTGAAGCACTTCGGGGTTCAAAGTGCTCACCACACATCTAGATAAGTTCCTTGTGGGGTCTATTTTCCAAAATGGGGTCACTTGTGGGGGGTTTCCACTGTTTAGGCGCATCAGGGGCTCTCCAAATGCGACATGACGCCCCCAGACCATTCCATCAAAGTCTGCAATCCAAAACGTCACTACTTCCCTTCCGAGCCCCGACGTGCGCCCATACAGTAGTTTACTCCCACATATTGGATATCAGCGTACTCAGGACAAATTGGACAACAACTTTTGGGGTCCAATTTCTCCTTTATCCTTGTGAAAATAAAATATTGGGGTGAAAAAATCATTTTTGTAAAAAAAAAAGATTTTTTATTTTTACGGCTGTACGTTATAAACTTCTGTGAAGCACTTCGGGGTTCAAAGTGCTCACCACACATCTAGATAAGTTCCTTGTGGGGTCTATTTTCCAAAATGGGGTCACTTGTGGGGGGTTTCCACTGTTTAGGCGCATCAGGGGCTCTCCAAATGCGACATGACGCCCTCAGACGATTCCATCAAAGTCTGCAATACAAACGTCACTACTTCCCTTCCGAGCCCCGACGTGCGCCCATACAGTAGTTTACTCCCACATATTGGATATCAGCGTACTCAGGACAAATTGGACAACAACTTTTGGGGTCCAATTTCTCCTGTTACCTTGTGAAAATAAAATATTGGGGACGAAAAAATCATTTTTGTAAAAAAAAAAAAAAAGATTTTTATTTTACAGCTGTACGTTATAAACTTCTGTGAAGCACTTCGGGGTTCAAAGTGCTCACCACACATCTAGATAAGTTCCTTGGGGGTCTAGTTTCCAAAATGGTGTCATTGTTGGGGGTTTCCACTGTTTAGGCAGATCAGGAGCTCTCCAAACACGACATGGCATCCAGCCAATTCTGTGTTGAAAAAGTCGAACGGCGCTCCTTCCCTTCCAAACTCTGCCATGCACCTAAACAGTGGTTTACCCCCACATATGGGGTATCAGCGTACTCAGGACAAATTTCACAATAACTTTTAGAGTCTTGTTACCCTTGGGAAAATAAAAATTGGGGTGAAAAGATCATTTTTGTGGAAAAAATATGATTTTTTAATTTTACAGCTCTACGTTATAAACTTGTGTGAAGCACTTTGGGGTTCAAATTGCTCACCAAAGATCTAGATAAGTTCCTTAGGGGTCTAGTTTCCCAAATGGGGTCACTTGTGGGGGGTTTCCACTGCTTAGGCACATCAGAGGCTCTCCAAATGCAACATGGCGTCCAATCTCAATTCCAGCCAATTTTGCTTGGAAAAAGTCAAATTGTGCTCCTTCCATTCCGAGCTCTGCTGTGCGCCCAAACAGTGGTTCCCCCCCACATAGGGGTATTAGCGTACTCAGGACAAATTGGACATCAACTTTTGTGGTCCAATTTCTCCTGTTACCCTTGGGAAAATAAAAAATAGTGACTAAAAGATAATTTTTGTGGGAAAAAAATAGGATTTTTTTATTTTCATGCTCGGGCATTATAAACTTGTGTGAAGCACTTGGGGGTTCAAAGTGCTCCCCAAAGATCTAGATAAGCTCCTTAGGGGGACTAGTTTCCAAAATGGGGTCACTTGTGGGGGGTTTCCACTGTTTAGGCACATCGGGGCTCTGCCAAACGACATGCGCCAATCCAATCGTCTGCATTTAGTAAAAGTCATAACTCCTCCTTCCAACCTTCCGTGTCCCCAAACAGTTTTCCCCCCACATATTGGTATCAGCGTACTCAGGAAAATTGGACAACAACTTTTGGATTGCTCCAATTTCCTTGGAAAAATAAAAATTTGGGCTAAATAATCATTTTTGTGGAAAATGTTTTTTTATTTTTCAGACCCAGGCATTAAACTTTTGTGAAACACTTGGGGTTCAAAGTGTCACAACTATCTAGATATTCCTTAGTCAGTTTTCAAATGGTGTCCTTGATGGGGTTTCATGTTTGGCAATCAGGGGCTCCAAACACGACATGGCGTCCAATCTCAATTCCAGCCAATTTATTTGAAAATCAACGGCTCTTCCTACGAGCTCTGCGGTACAACAGTGTTTCCTCCCAATTGGCTATTGGTGTACCAGAGAATTCACAACACTTATCTGCCATTTGCTTCTTTCCCTTGAAAAAAAAAGTTTGTAATAGATATTTTTGTGGCTAAAGTAATATTCATTTCCTTCAGTGCTCAGCTCCTGTGAGCACTGAGTATAATCTGATTGTTGAGTACTAGGTGCGTTGATGGTGTCCTTGGTTTTTCTATATAACCAATGACTTAAATGAGGTCCAAAATGGCTTTGTAAATTTTGTTGTAAAATGAGAAATCACTGGTCAACTTTTAACCCTTATAACTTCCTAAGAAAAAAAAAAATTGGTTCCAAAATTGTGCTGATGTAAAGTAGACATGTGGGAAATGTTATTTCTTAACTATTTTGTGTGACATATTTCTCTGTTTTAAGGGAATAAAAATTCTAAATTTGAAAATTGCAAAATTTTCGCCATATTTTCGTTTTTTTCAAAAATAAACGCAAGTTATATGGAAGAAATTTTACCACTAACATGAAGTACAATATGTCACGAGAAAACATTCTCAGAATCGCGAAGATCCGTTGAAGCGTTCCAGATTTATAATCTCATAAAGAAACAGTGGTCAGAATTGTAAAAATTGTCCCGGTCATTAACGTGCAAACCACTCTTGGGGGTTAAGGGTTAAACCTGACAGGGCACACCTGTGAAGTGAAAACCATTTCCGGTGACTACCTCTTGAAGCTCATCAAGAGAATGCTAAGAGTTTGCATAGCAGTCATCAAAGCAAAAGATGGCTACTTTGAAGAACCTAGAATATAAGACATAATTTTCAGCTGTTTCACACTTTTTTGTAAAGTGTAATGTATAATTCCACATGTGTTAATTCATAGCTTTGATGCCTTCAGTGTGAATTTACAATTTTCATAGTCATGAAAATACAGAAAAATCTTTAAATGAGAAGGTGTGTCCAAACTTTTGGTCTGTACTGTATGTCACACAAATTAGTTACTAAATAACATTTTCCACATGTCTACTTTACATCAGCACAATTTTGGAATCAAAATTTTTTTTGTTAGGAAGTTAAAGGGTTAAAAGTTGACCAGCGATTTCTCATTTTTAAAACAAAATATACAAAACCATTTTTTTTAGGGACCACATCACATTTGAAGTCACTTTGAGGGGTCTAAATGGTAGAAAATACGCAAAAGTGACACCATTTTAAAAACTGCACCCCTAAAGGTACTCAAAACCACATTCAAAAAGTTTATTAACCCTTCACGTGCTTCACAGGAGCAGTAGCAACGAGGAAGGAAAAAATGAACATTTAACTTTTTAGTCACAAAAATGATCTTTTACAAACAATTTCTTTATTTTCACAAGGGTAAAAGGAGAAAATGGACAGATAAAGTTGTTGTACAATTTCTCCTGAGTACGCTGATACCCCATATGTAGGGGAAAATCACTGTTAGGGCGCACGGCAGGCCTCGGAAGGGAAGGAGCGCCAATTGACTTTTTCAAACCAAAATTACCGTATATACTCGTGTATAAGCTGAGATTTTCAGCACCTTTTTTCGTGCTGAAAATGCCCCCTCGGTTTATACACGAGTCATAGGGCAGAAACCAGCGGGGAGGGGATGCCGCGGCAGGAGCCGGTGGCTGGGATCATACTCACCCCTCCCCGTGCCATCGCTGAGCGTCCCTGCAATCCTGCGTTCTCCCCGTCTTCCTGCAGCTCTTCAGCACTGAGCGGTGACGTAATACCCGCTCATTAAGGTCATGTAATATGGACGCGACGCCACTCCCATGGGCGTCGCCTCCATATTCATGGCCTTAATGAGCGGTATTACATCACCGCTCAGTGATGAAGAGCTGCAGGAAGACGGGGAGAACGCAGGATTGCAGGGACGCTCAGCGATGGCACGGGGAGGGGTGAGAATGATGGAGGAGAGGACAAGGAGCACGGAACAGGACGTGGGGGGGAGAACGGTGGACGGGGGAAGCATAGAGGAGGACGGGGGAAGCATAGAGGAGGACGGGGAAGCATAGAGGAGGACGGGGGAGAACGGAGGACGGGGGAAGCGTGGAGCAGGACGGGGAGGAGATCGGTGGACGGGGGAAGCGTGGAGCAGGACGGGGGGAGATCGGTGGACGGGGGAAGCGTGGAGCAGGACGGGGGGAGATCGGTGGACGGGGGAAGCGTGGAGCAGGACGGGGGGAGATTGGTGGACGGGGGAAGCGTGGAGCAGGACGGGGGGGAGATCGTGGACGGGGGAAGCGTGGAGCAGGACGGGGGGGGAGATCGGTGGACGGGGGAAGCATAGAGGAGGACGGGGGCAGCACAGAGCAGGAGGGCAGTTTATACACCCGGCTTATACATGAGTCAATAATTTTTCCCAGTTTTTGTAGCAAAATTAGGGGGGTCGGCTTATACACGGGTCGGCTTATACACGAGTATATACGGTAACTGGAATTGAGATCGGACGCCATGTCGTGTGCCTAAACAGTGAAAAGCCCCCACAAGTGACACCATTTTGGAAACTGGACCCCCTAAGGAACTTGTCTAAATGTGTGGTGAGCTCTTTGAACCCCCAAGTGCTTCACATAAGTTTATAACGTAGAGCCGTGAAAAAAAAATCATATTTTTTTCAACAAAAATGATCTTTTAGTCCCCAATTTTTTATTTTTTTGGGGAAATTGGACCCCAAAAGTTGTTGTCCAATTTGTCCTGAGTACGCTGATACCCCATATGTGAGGGGGAACCACTGTTTGGGCACGGCAGGGCTTGGAAGGGAAGGTGCGCCATTTGACTTTTTCAAACCAAAACTGGCTGGAATTGAGATTGGACGCCATGTCGCGTTTGGAGAGCCCCTGATGTGCCTAAGCAGTGGAAACACTCCACAAGTGACCCATTTTTGGAAACTAGACCCCCTAGGAAACTTATCTAGATCTGTGGTGAACACTTTGAACCTCCAAGAGCTTCACACAAGTTTATAACGTGGAGCCGTGAAAAACAAAATCATATTTTTTTCACAAAAATGATCGTTTAGTCCCCAATTTTTTATTTTCTCAAGGGTAACAGGAGAAATTGGACCCCAAAAGTTGATGTTCAATTTATCCTGAGTATGCTGATATCCCATAAGTGGGAGGGAACCACTGTTTGGGTGCACGGCAGGGCTCTGAAGGTTAAGGAGCGTCATTTTACTTTTTCAAACCAAAACTGACTGGAATTGAGATTAGACACCATGTCGCGTTTGTAGAGCCCCTGATGTGCCTAAACAGAGGAAACCCTCCACAAGTGACCCCATTTTGGAAACTAGACCCCCTAAGGAACTTATCTAGATCTGTGGTGAGCACTTTGAACCCCCAAGTGCTTCACACAAGTTTATAACGTAGAGCCGTGAAAAAAAAAATCATATTTTTTTTCACAAAAATGATCGTTCAGTCCCCAATTTTTTATTTCTCAAGACTAACAGGAGAAATTGGACCCCAAAAGTTGTTGTCCAATTTGTCCTGAGTACGCTGATACCCCATAAGTGGGGGGGAAAAATTGTTTGGGCACACGGCAGGGCTAAGAAGGGAAGTAATGACGTTTCGATATGCAGACTTTGATGTGCATCTTGTTCCGTTTGCAGAGCCCCTGATGTGCCTAAACAGTGGACCACCCCACAAGTGACCCCACTTTGAAAACTAGACCCCCCAAGGAACTTATCTTGATCTGTGGTGAGCACTTTAAAACCCCAAGTGTTTCAGTAAAGTTTATAATGCCCGGGCATGAAAATAAAAAATCCTATTTTTTTCGCCACAAAAATGATCGTTTAGTCCCCAATTTTTTATTTTCCCAATAGTAACAGGAGAAATTGGACCCTAAAATTTGTTGTCCAATTTGTACTGAGCACGCTGGTACCCCATATGTGGGAAAAAACTGTTTAGGCACACATCGGGGCTCAGAAGGGGAGTTGTGACGTTTTGGAATGCAGACTTTGATGGAATGGTCTGCGGGCGTCATGTTCCATTTGCAGAGCCCCTGATGTGCCTAAACAGTAAAAAAAAAACACAAGTGACATAATTTTAGAAACTAGACCCCCAAGAAACTTCTCTAGATGTGCCCCTTTTTGGAACTAATCTACAGTTTCCTGTAAATTAGTAGTGCATGGAGGTGTGGTACAATTTGAAGCAATCCTTCATACACAGGCCAGGTTTTTCGGGGCAGGTGTCGCATTGATAAACGGTGTCCTTGCGTATTCCCCTTTTGTAACACACTCGGCACCTTTTTTGCGACTTACCTTTTTTTTCTAGTTTGCGGGACCTCCCCTGGGAAATGCTGACCTGGTACAATATGAGCACCTTCAGTTCCAGAAATACTGGGTCCTGCTCCTTCCTGAGCGCCAAACATCAGGGCCTTGATCACTACCTCCTGGAACTGAAGGTAAGACATATTGGTGTGGCATGCACATCGTGACAGCAGGAAAGCGTTGAGCATTGCCATTTGTACGATGTGCACTGCCAGCTTTTTGTACCACATCCTGGCCTTTTTCAAAGCACTGTACGGTTGGAGGAGTTGATGTTTTTATTGTACCCCAGTACACAGTCCGGTTTGCGTAGAGGTACCACGTACAGTGCCGAGGGCGCTGCTATCACCGTGTATGGTGGTCAAGAGAAGGACATCCCTCTTGTCCTTGTACTTGACCACCAGCAGGTGGTCACTACATTGGGCTCTGCTCTCACCCTTTCTGAGCATCTGCCCAAGCAGCGTCTTCAGGAGGCCCCTTTGATTTTTGCGGACGGTACCGCAGGCTGCGGTACCTCGTGCAGAGAGGGATTTGTACAGTGGGCTGCTGGAATGAAAGATATCGGTGTAGAGGTGATAACCTTTATCCAGCAGTGGGTGCACCAAATCCCACATAATTTTCCCACTCACTCCCAGGACAGGAGGACACTCAGGGGGTTCAATCCTGGTGTCCTTTCCTTCGTAAACTCTAAACTTATGGGTGTACCCTGAGGTTCTCTCACACAGTTTGTAGAGTTTGATTCCGTACTTGGCCCTCTTGCTGGGCAGGTACTGACGGAATCCGAGCCTTCCCTTAAAATGGGGCACGTACACTTCAGCAAAATTTTTGTTGAAGTATTCAGTGACCTGCCGAACTTTGAACACACGGTCAAAGTTGGGGTCATCTCGTGGCGGACACTGTGCATTATCGTTATAATGCAGGAATTTGTGGATGGCCTCAAAACGCGTCTGAGCCATGACCATTTGGAACACTTGAGCGTTATATAAAATATCAACACTCCAATATTGCCGAAGTTCTGGCTCCTTCAGGATCCCCGTGTGAAGGACCAGGCCCCAAAACTGCATCATGTCAACTGCGTCTACAGGAGACCAGTTCGAGTATGATGAACGAGGGTTTTGCGCCAAAAATTGACGAGCGTACAAATTCGTTTGCTCCACCGTGAGGTTAATAAAATCCTCAGAGAAAAAGACTTTGAAAAAGTCTATTTCTGTGAGGCCGGTGGTGTCAAACTTGATTCCTGATTCTGACACAAAATCAGGAATCAGTGGCTCATAATTTTCGGGGGCGAGGTCCACACGGGGTCCGCAGTGGGTGAGCGCTGGTTCGGTTTCGTCTTCTGGAATGGTGGCAGATGCTTCATCTTCTGTCCTGGGGCGTCTGCGTGGCTGTTCCGCAGGACCCAAGGAGGAAGATGAGGAGAGGGAAGAGGATGAGGATGAAGAATCAGAGATATAAAGAAATGTGGGATCCTCTCCCTCGCTATCAGTGTCGGAGGCAAGGAAAGCATATGCCTCCTCCAATGAATAGCGCTGTTGGGATGAACGGGACGGGCGGGACATTTTTTTTGTGAACATGGTGCCTGGGTGTAATTTATTGATAACTATGTGTATGTGTGTGGGGGGAATAGTGATTTGTGCAAACTATTCTGAAAATAAAAATCTAAAAGAAAAAAAACAAATGGGGAGAAGAAAATACCTATGAAAAGAAAAGTCTAAAACAGCAGGCCCTAGCTCTGATAAGTGAACTGCGTCACTTATCAAAGTTCGGCGGCTGCTGGAAGTACGCATGGGAATGGCGGAAAGGGGGCTGAAAAAAAACAAAAAACGGCAGGTACGAGCTCTGGTAAGTGAACTGTGTCACTTATCAAAGTTCGGCGGCTGCTGGATGTGCGAACGGGAGTGGTGGAAAGGGGGGGTGAAAAAAAACGGCAGGCACAAGCTCTGTTAAGTGAACTGCATCACTTATCAAAGTTCGGCGGCTGCTGGAAGTACGCATGGAAGTGGCAGAAAGGGGTCTGAAAAAAACAAAAAAACGGCAGGTACGAGCTCTGGTAAGTGAACTATGTCACTTATCAAAGTTTGGCGCCTGCTAAATGTGGAAATGGAGGCAGCGCAAAGGAGGGTGGAAAAAAAAGGAAAACGGCAGGTGTGAGGAAGGAACAGCCACCATCTTGGATATGGCCTGCTCCGGCCGCCATGTTGTCTGAATTCACAGATTCACAGCAGCTAACTGCTGTAATTCCCTATGGCCTCTGGGCATATTCGATACAATAGGGTTTGGTCTCCACTGCGAATGAAAAGGTCTATTAGTATGCTGAGTAGATTCGACTCCATACAGGATTTACTGCTCAATGTGAATAGCCAGGCCTGTTAGTATGCTAAGTAGGCCAGGCCAAACAGTACTTCAAAGCTGGGGGCTTCAATTAGATTATACCTGCCAGCTAGACACAGAAAACACATCTATTGTGTCTCCCAGCCATGATGGCTCCGTTCTAGGATTATGAATTATGAGCGCATCTTTCTAGGTACAAACTCATAAAAAATATCTGCGTGATCCTGCGGACCTCGGGTATCTGATGGTGCAACTCCCGAGTCGGTGATGGCTCGGGGGTCTGAGATATAGAGATTGGCACTCCAAAGAGACCAAATCGGGCCAGGTTTGATCTCCATGCGACAGGCAAAACATACTGCATCCGCTGGTACCTCTCGTGTCCTGATCCGATCGTCCTGGAGAAAGTTAACCCCTTTATTAGGTATTGGGAATAAATTCTGCAGGGGGCTAAGGGTGGAGATTATCATCCCACCCCCGGACACCGAGGGGAGGGACCTAGCAGGTTTAAGAACTGTGAGCTATGGGCAGACCAGAGTCATTCTCACAGAAGCCAAGACAATGAAGAACTAAGGACCAAGGGACAGATCTGCCAAGGGAGCAGCGGCACACGTTTTGGGGACTGTCCGGCAACTAAGATTCTTACCTGTGGACCGCAGAGATCCCGGCGTCCACATGCAACCTACAGCCTGGTAAAATTGACCTCTAGCTTAATACCTCTAAGCCTTGTACCATTATTGTTATATTTTACTCTGACTGCAAATTCACTGTAATTTCGTTGTATAGCTTACTGTATATTTCTGTAATTATCTAGTGCGCCCTTAAGACAATTAAACCATAAAATTAATTTTGGGCTGATGCTTTTACTCTGATTATGAATCTTAGAATACCCAGTGGGTGACAGGACATCCTCCCCAGCCGCCATTTGCTCTAGGTGCAGTTCCCTTACTGACCTGAGAGACAAAGGGGCGCCGGAGAGCTGTGCCTGTGCAGTTACATCACATTGGTGATGTGGGAGGAACCGGGTTTCCTTCACATTGGTGGCAGCAGTGGGATCAGAGTAATAGTGTGCATGGGACCCCTACTCCCAGACACTAAAGACTACCAGCGGTAACTTTCACTGCTGGGGTCTTAAGGTCAGCCCAGCACTAGACGGTCAGAGTGTAAATATAATAAGTTGTGTGCAAAGTCAGGGTTGCAGCTGTGTCAGTAACCAAAGGTTCCCAAGATGGCGGAAGACACCAGGAGTAAGGCAAAGGGGGAGGTCAATGCTGTGGTCTATGAGGGGTTCGATACAGATAAAGGCGAGGGGGAGCTCAGCCAGGGCTCCCCAAGGAGCCAGACCTCCATGCTCAGTCTCGCAGTGGACTGTCCACCCCCTGCCCGTCCCAGCCTGTCCAGATCGGAGGCCCTTTCCAAGCGGCTATGGCACAGCTCGAGGCTGGTAATGACGCTGCCCATGACAGACTCCTGGTGGCAGCAGAGAAAACGGCAGAGCGTGAGCAAGCAGCGGCAGAGAAAGCGGCAGAGCGTGAGCAAGCGGCGGCAGAGCGTGACATACAGAACGTGTGCTGCAGACTGCGGAGCGCCGTGAAGCTGCGGAGTGCTGGCACCGACTGGAGATGGCTCAGCACGGGCTCCCGCTGGATGCTCCAGCCTCACCGGAGACCAAGGCTTCCAAGGTCCGGGCGGAGGACTTTCCCTTGCTTGAAAAGGATGGAGACCTGGATTCCTTTCTGCTGGCCTTTGAGAGGACCTGCCTCCAACATCATCTGGCCCTGGATCAGTGGGCAAGGTACCTGACCCCCCGTTTGAGGGGTAAGTCCCTGGAAGTTTTGGGGGACTTACCTGCCGGGGAGGAGCAGGACTACAACAGCATCAAACGGGCCCTGATCCAGCACTACAACCTCACCCCGGAGTCGTACCGCAGGAAGTTCAGGAGCCTGCAGCAGGGTTCAAAGGACACCTGGACCGACCACATGCGGGCCCTGCTGAAAGCTGCGGAGCACTGGACCTCGGGTCTAGAGTTCACCACCCGCCAGGAGGTCCAAGAACTGTTCGTCACGGAGCAGTTCTTGTGGAACTGCCCAGAGGACCTCCAGCAGTTCCTCCGTGACCGGAAACCAAAGGGGGCTTCTGCTACAGCCACCCTGGCAGACGAGTATGCCAACAACAGGGCGCCTGAGCCGAAGAAGTCTGCCAGCAGCACCTGGAGAGGGGGTAAGCCCAATCCTGCGCCGGCCACATATCCAGCCTCCAGAGTGCAAGGGGTGTACCCCCCTGCTGCCCTCTCCCGGCCAGGAACAGAACCCAGGCATTGTCATCATTGCAACCAGCCGGGACACTTTAAGGCTGCGTGTCCCCAGCGCCATAAGGCCCCATCCGTGTCCCAGAAACCGTCCACTGTTTTGCGTGTGGGAGGGGGTGGTGGAGGTCCCTGGACAATTACCAACCCGTCACCATTGGCCGCTCAGCAGTCATGGGACTGCGGGATACAGGCGCTGAACGAACCCTGGTACGTCCTGAGGTGGTGTCCCCTCAAGACTTGGTGCCTGGGAAAACCCTTTCCGTCTCCGGAATTGGAGGCGTTGAACCGGCGCTGCCCGTCGCCAAGGTGTATTTGGACTGGGGCGCCGGGAGGGGGATGCGGGAGGTGGGAGTAATGCCAAATACTCCTGCCAATGTGTTGCTTGGGAACGATTTGGGGCGGCTAGTGTCCCAGTATGTGGCCCCTGAACCCCCAAGTTCGGCTCCCCAAGAATGTCATGACTCTACTGTGAATGCTAATGTTAATGTATTGAATTTGCCTCCAACAGTGGAGGAGGGAGTGAAACCTGATGGTAAGCCATGCACTGACACTACACACACAGGGCTCACAGTGAGGACTGATGAGGAGGCTGCAGGGGAGAGCTCAGAGGTGGAGGGAGGGGCTGCTATGGGCAGTATAGGGCCCTAACTGAATCTAGCCTGCTGACTCTAGGGCCTCTGCAGAAGGAGGAACAGGCCATGGGGGGAGGGGGCGTCCTGGGAGAGGAGCCACCAGGTAAGACCCCAGGGCAGGAGTTCCCCACATCCGGGATGTCAGGAGGCCAGGGAAGTCTGCCTGGCCCAGCGACTTGGTCAGGGGACGAGGGGAAGCAGGCGCTACCCGTGGTCTCAGCGGTCGTGGCCTCTGTTACCAGGAGTGGGAGCGCCGAAGCCCAAGGAGCCTCGCGGAGGTCCAACGGTTTCCCCCTCTCCGACCAAGTGGCTGCCGAGTCAGACAGCGGCCAGGAGACAGATCCCGGGGAACTGACAGAGGATGTGGCAGTTTCATCAATTCTTGCCACATCAAGTCAGGGATTTCAGGCAGCGTTGGAAGCTGACGCCAACCTGAAAACTCTCAAGGAGCAGGCGGCGCAGCCTCCCCTGGAGTCCGACCACGAGCGAGTGGTCTGGGACCAGGGACGGCTGTACTGGGTAACGGTCCAGCAGGGTTCACCGGAGGCGTGGCCCAGGGACCGACAGTTAGTGGTACACCATCCGTTCAGGGCGGAATTGTTGCGGATCGCACACGAGATTCCCATGGCCGGACACCTAGGGATCGCTAAAACCAGGGCCAGGCTAGCTCAGCATTTCTACTGGCCTGGAATGAGGACCGAGGTGATAGCCTACTGCTGTTCGTGTGACACCTGTCAGAGGGTGGGGAAGGCGGGGCGGCGCCACAAAGCCCCACTGGTAACTCTGCCCATCATCGAAGAGCCTTTCTCGAGGGTGGCTGTGGATCTCATTGGACCTCTGTCCACTCCCAGCCACTCCGGGAAATGCTTCATACTAACGGTAGTGGACTATGCCACCCGGTATCCGGAGGCGGTAGCTTTGTCGTCCATTCGGGCCAACAAAGTGGCACTGCCTTACTGGAGATTTTCTCCAGAGTGGGGTTTCCCCAGGAAATGCTCACCGACCGAGGGACCCAGTTCATGTCGCAGCTGATGGAGTCTCTCTGTAAGCAGGTACAGGTGCAACATCTGGTAGCAAGCCCGTATCAACCACAGACCAATGGCTTGTGTGAGCGGTTCAATGGCACGTTAAAGCAGATGCTGAAGATGTTGGTCGACTCCCACGGGAGAGACTGGGAGTGGTATCTCCCACACCTGCTGTTTGCCTACCGGGAGGTCCCACAGGCCTCAACGGGGTTCTCCCCCTTTGAGCTCCTGTACGGGCGGCGTGTACGGGGGCCCCTTGCTCTGGTGAAGGAATCATGGGAAGGGGATTTGGCCACCCCTGGAGTGTCGGTCATTGAGTATGTCGTGCGCTTCCGGGACCGAATGATGGCCTTGACACGGCTGGTGCATGACAATATGGCCCAAGCCCAGGCTGACCAGAAGCGATGGTACGACCAGAATGCTTGTGAGCGGACCTACCAGGTGGGTCAAAAGGTGTGGGTACTGGTCCCCGTACCTCAAAACAAGCTTCAGGCGGCCTGGGAGGGTCCATACCTCGTGCACGAGCAGCTCAACGCTGTCACCTATCTGGTCACTCTGGACCATGCCCGTGGAAGGAGGAAGGCCTTCCACGTGAACATGATGAAGGCCCATCATGAGCGGGAGGCTTGTGCCCTCCCAGTGTGCAACCTTCCCGAGGAAGGAGAGGCAGAAACCCTCCCAGATCTGCTCACCCAAGCCAAGGCGGGTGGATCCATGGAGGATGTGGGGGTTGGCCACCAGTTCTCGGAGGACCAACGTTCCCAGCTGGGGGTCACCCTAAACCCCTTTCGGGAGCTGTTCAGCAGCCTGCCCGGAAAGACTGAGACAGCAGTCCATGACGTGGACACCGGCAATCACCCCCTCGATCCGGCGTTCAGGATATCGGGTCTCTCTTGAGGTGCAGCAGCAAATGCGCCAAGAGATAAACGAGATGCTGAAGCTGGGGGTGATCCAAGCGTCCAACAGCGCGTGGGCTTCGCCTGTAGTCCTCGTCCCTAAAAAGGACCGAACTACGCGGTTCTGCGTGGACTACGGGGGGCTCAACGCTGTGACGGTCACCGATGCGTACCCAATGCCACTCATCGATGACCTGCTCGACCAGCTGGCCGGGGCTAAGTACCTGACCATCATGGATTTGAGCAGGGGGTGTTGGCAGATTCCCCTGACCCCTGGGGCACGGGAACGCTCTGCCTTTATCACCCCATTCGGACTGTACGAGTCCACGGTGATGCCCTTCGGCATGAAAAATGCCCCTGCCACTTTTCAGCGGATGGTCAACACGCTGCTCGAGGGACTGGAAGGGTATGCAACCGCGTACCTGGATGACATTGCCATCTTCAGTCCCACTTGGGAGGATCACCTAGAGCACCTGGCGCAGGTGCTCGGGCGGATCCAGCGAGCAGGCTTGACCATTAAGCCGGTAAAATGCCAGCTGGGTATGAGTGAGGTCCACTACCTGGGACACCGGGTAGGTGGGGGAGCTCTGAAGCCAGAGCCTGGGAAGGTGGATGCCATCGCATCCTGACCCACCCCCAGGACCAGGAAGCAGGTGATGTTCTTCTTGGGGACTGCTGGGTACTATAGGAGGTTTGTTCCACACTATATTGCCCTGGCCACGCCCCTGACGGACCTTACCAAGAAAAAGCTGCCCATCGCAGTCGACTGGACCGTCGCCTGCGAGACAGCTTTCCAGGCGCTCAAGACCGCCCTTTCTAGCTCTCCTGTACTACAGGCAGCCGACTTCACGCGGCCGTTCTTAGTGCAGACCGACGCCAGCGACTCCGGCCTCGGTGCTGTGCTCAGCCATGAACACCCCGTTTTGTACCTGAGCCGGAAGTTCCTGCCGAGGGAAGTGGCCTATTCCACGATGGAGAAGGAATGTCTGGCAATTGTGTGGGCCCTGCAGCCATACTTGTACGGATGCCAATTCACTGAGGAAACAGACCACAACCCCCTCAGTTGGTTACACACGGTCTCTGGGACGAATGGGAGGTTGCTACGCTGGAGCCTCGCTCTCCAGCAGTACCACTTCACCATTCGCCACAAAAGAGGCAGGTACCATGGTAACGCTGATGGGTTGTTCCGGCAAGGAGAGGGTGCGGAAGGGCGCTTGGGGGAACACAGGAATGTGATACCCCCTAGCGCCCTCTAAAGCAGGGAGGTGTGAGGAAGGAACAGCCACCATCTTGGATATGGCCTGCTCCGGCCGTCATGTTGTCTGAATTCACAGATTCACAGCAGCTAACTGCTGTAATTCCCTATGGCCTCTGAGCATATTCGATACAATAGGGTTTGGTCTCCACTGCGAATGAAAAGGTCTATTAGTATGCTGAGTAGATTCGACTCAAGACAGGATTTACTGCTCAATGTGAATAGCCAGGCCTGTTAGTATGCTAAGTAGGCCAGGCCAAACAGTACTTCAAAGCTGGGGGCTTCAATTAGATTATACCTGCCAGCTAGACACAGAAAACACATCTATTGTGTCTCCCAGCCATGACGGCTCCGTTCTAGGATTATGAATTATGAGCGCATCTTTCTAGGTACAAACTCATAAAAAATATCTGCGTGATCCTGCGGACCTCAGGCATCTGATGGTGCAACTCCCGAGTCGGTGATGGCTCGGGGGTCTGAGATATAGAGATTGGCACTCCAAAAAGACCAAATCGGGCCAGGTTTGATCTCCATGCGACAGGCAAAACATACTGCATCCGCTGGTACCTCTCGTGTCCTGATCCGATCATCCTGGAGAAAGTTAACCCCTTTATTAGGTATTGGGAATAAATTCTGCAGGGGGCTAAGGGTGAAGATTATCATCCCACCCTCGGACACCGAGGGGAGGGACCTAGCAGGTTTAAGAACTGTGAGTTATGGGCAGACCAGAGTCATTCTCACAGAAGCCAAGACAATGAAGAACTAAGGACCAAGGGACAGATCTGCCAAGGGAACAGCGGCACACGTTTTATCAAAGTTCGGCGGCTTCTAGATGTGGCGCAAAGGGGGTGGCACAAGGAGGGGGTGAAAAAAAAAAAGGAAACCCGCAGGACGCAATCTCTGATAAGTGAACTGCGTCACTTAGCAAAGTTCGGCGGCTGTAGGGTGTGCGCATGGAGGCAGCGCAAAGGGGGGATGGAGGGGTAAAAAGAGGGTGAAGGGGAGATGGGGGAAGAATAGAGATCGGGCAGGGATCAACACTTACGGTTGTAGTCTCTCTTCTTTTTTCTTTCTTCTTTCTTCTGTCTTCTTTCTTCAGCACTAAAGGACCAGCACAGGAGGAGATGTGGCAGTGTGACCGCTCTGCAGGAATCCTCAGCAAGTGTGAGGACCCCTGCAAAGCAGTCACACACAGGTTACAGCCAGGTGAGACAGGTCACAGAGCTGTCATATCGCTGCTGTGACCTGTCATTGGTGAGATCGATCATAACATCGATCCCACCAATCAGAGCTTTCCTGGTTACTCTGGCAACATCCCTAGGATCGGAGCTCACAGCTCCGATCCTAGGCAGGTCACAGCCAGGTCACCAGCAGGGCACAGCGCGGTCACACCGTGGCTGTGCCCTGTGATTGGCGCGATCGACGATGACATCGATTGCGCCAATCAGCTCCTGCAGGCCCTGCTAGTCCTGTCCTGAAGCTCTTTATGCATCCAGCAGGTCACCGGCAGGTCAGAAGCAAGCCACAGCGCGGTAATACCGCAGCTGTGTCCTGCGATTGGCGCGATCGACGATGACATCGATCGCGCCAATCAGCTCCTGCAGGCCCTGCTAGGCCTGTCCTAGGCTCCGGCCTAGGATCTGTGCTATAACAGCACTGATCCAGCAGGTACCGGCAGTGCACAGCGCGGTAATACCGCGGCTGTGCCCTGCGAGTGGCGCGATCGATGTGATCGTTGATCGTGCCAATCCGGGGGGTGTGGACGATGCCTGGCGGTACTCGATCCTAGCCTGGGATCTCACTGTTTCAGCCAATCTGATTGGCTGAAACAATGAGAAAGCCTGTGATTGGCTGTTCAGGATTGAACAGCCAATCACAGCGCTCGGGGGGCCGGATGGGGGAGAACACTGCCCGGGATGCCAACACCATCTTCCTACAGGTTATATGGCGTTGGAATTTTAATGCGATCACATCGTCTTAAGTCGCGATGTCGCATTAAAGGGCATGACGTACTATTCCGTCCCTTGGGTATTAAGTCCCAGGTCACATGGATGGAATAGTACGTCAAATGGAAGAAAGGGGTTAAAGGCACGTTCGTATCAGATATTGTCAACAGAAAAATAAGAAAAAAAATCACTGCTTTTGGAAGATGAGGACAAAAAAACAAAAGTGGAAAGACCAAGTTTATTTACCGGTAGCCGGTTTTCCCAGAACCCATGACAGTACACCTGAGAGGGATCCGCCGACCAAGGACAGGAAACCTACTGAAATGAAAAGCCGTTGCCTCTCCCCCGCATCAGTTGGTTACAGAGCATGAGAGGACCTCCGGCTTAATTCATATACGTAACCAACACCACACCAAAAAAACCACCCAAACTTTATTGCACATCCATATGGTGAGAAAGGAAGGGGAGGGGAATATACGGGTGCTGTCATGGGTTCTGGAAAAAATGACTACCAGTAAGTAACCTTGGTGTTTTACCTTCACCCATGACCGCACACCTGATAGATTTCTGGAGAAGTAAAACACCTTAGGGAGGGACCACCGCTTTCAGCACCCTTCTACCAAATATTAAGTCAGCAGAGGACAGATTCAGTCTGTAGTGTATAAGAAGAAAGATAGTGAGGACTAGGTAGCAGCCTTACAAATCTGATCAATCGATACCTCCGCTTTTTCCGTCCAGGAGGTAGCCACGGCTCTGGTGGCGTGAGCCTTGATGCCTTCAGAAACCGAAGCACCACTCGCAGTGTACGACAAACTAATTGCCTCCCTGATCCATGTGGCAATGGTACCTTTGGATATCCCGTACCTCTTTCTTCTACCCTGAAAAGCTACGAACAGGGTCTGGTCTTTCCTCCACTGACTGGTCATAGATATATATTGTAACAGTAAATCACTTCACTGTTGATATACCGCAACTCTTATAGAGCCAGTGTCCATATGAACCAAAGGTGAGACGCACGTCGTATCCAGGGAGTCCATCCCAGAAAGAGATCAATATAAAAAAACAAAGGAGACAGCGCCTCAATGGTTGGTGAAAAAAAGAAAATCACATTTATTCTGCGGCTTGTTTTTGATATATTGTAACAGTGTCTTTCTGACATCTAACCCATGGAATCTTTCCTGCCCTGGATTCCTGTGTATACTGTAGGGAGGGAATTTGGACAGGACCTGTATATAGCTCACCCTGCAGGCCAATGTTAGAGCCAATAATATAATGGTTTTAAGTGTAAAGAACTTGTTTGACAATTCCTGTAGGGGTTCGAATGGGTCTTTAGTTAATGCCTCTAGTACCAGATTTAGGTTCCATGGTGGAATTCTTGAGAATGTGACCTTCCCGGACCTACCACAGGATTTTATGAATCGTGGCACCCAATTATTTGTTACAAGATTACAATTGTATAAAGCACCTAAGGCCGAGATCTGCACCTTGAGGGTACTAGTTGTTAATCCTAGCTTACAACGCTGACTGCAGGAATTCTAGAATGGATCCTACTGGAGCCTTATCCCCTAGACACTGCACTGAAAATTCTAGAAATTTCTTCCAAGCCATGCCGTAAATCCTTGTTGTTATTGATTTACTACTTTTTAACAGGATGGAGACTAACTCTGGTGAAAACCGTTTCTGACTCAGTACTGCCCTTTCAAATTCCATGCTACTAGATGGAAGCCCTTCACTTGAGAGTGGCATACTGGACCCTGGGTGAGAAGGTCCAGGATCTCTGGCAGGATCTGACACCGATATTGACCTTAGCAAGGAAAACCATGGTCTTTTTGGCCAGAATGGAGCAATTAGAATTACCCTTGCTTGATTCTTCCTGATCTTCCTCACTGTATAGGACCACTATGGTTAGAGCTGTATTAGGGAGGACTGTATGGGACCACTATGGTTGGCACTGTATTAGGGAGGACTGTATGGGATCACTATGGTTGGTGCTGTATTAGGGAGGACTGTATGGTACCACTATGGTTGGCGCTGTATTAAGGAGGACTGTATGGGACTATTATAGCCTATTTTCTTTATATTGTACATCCAGGGCCACCTGGTGCATATATTTGCAGTATTGAGAGATGAGTGTGCTGGGATATACTGAGACCTACACGGAAGGCTTTAATGGAAAAGTGCTCAGTGCCTTTATGTGTTGCCAGAGACTGATAACAGATGGCCCCGGTCTGTGCAGCGGTAATAACATAATGTACTGCCATTCGTCTCCCATCAGTTATTGGCAGCAGTACAGAGGACACTAGATGCTGCAGGACACACGGCTGTGTTTTTCCACTCATTTTCCATGCTGAGCTGTGGGCGCCAGGCTGGCATCAGGATCGAGTGTTCATCAGATATATGTATCTATAGGTGGGCTGCATGTAGGAGGTAGACAGGTGAGCCGTGTAGCTTTATCTACACCTGTTCACTCCCCACGTTCACGTTCCTGCTGGTTCTTGGTGGTGGGGCTTAATATTACAAATTTTCTGGTGTAACTGTACAATCCTCCCTAATACAGTGCTAATCATAGCGGTCCCATACAGTCCTCCCTAATACAGCTCTAACCATAGCGGTCCCACACAGCCCTCCTTAATACAGCTCTAACCATGGTGGTCCCATACAGTCCTTCCTAATACAGCTCTAACCATAGCGGTCCCATACAGTCCTCCATAATACAACTCTAACCATAGCGGTCCCATACAGCCCTCCCTAATACAGCTTTAACCATAGCGGTCCCATACAGTCTTCCATAATACAGCTCTAACCATAGTGGTCCCATACAGTCCTCCTTAATACAGCTCCAACCATAGCGGTCCCATACAGTCCTCCCTAATATAGTGCTAACCACAGTGGTCCCATACATTCCTCCCTAATGCAGCTCTAACCATAGCGGTCCCATACAGTCCCCCTAATACAGTGCCAACCATAGTGGTCCCATACAGTCCTCCCTAATACAGTGCCAACCATAACGGTCCCATACAGTCCTCCATAATATAGCTCTAACCAAAGCAGTCCCATACAGTCCTACCTAATACAATGCCAACCATAGTGGTCCCATACAGTCCCCCCTAACACAGCTCTAACCATAGTGGCTCCATACAGTCCTCCCTAATACAGCTCTAACCATGGCGGTCCCATACAGTACTCCCTAATACAGCTCTAACCATAGCGGTCCCATACAGTCCTCCCTAATACAGCTCTAACCATAGTGGCCCCATACAGTCCTCCCTAACACAGCTCTAACCATAGTGGCCCAATACAGTCCTCCCTAATACAGCTCTAACCATAGTGGTCCCATACAGCCCTCACTAATACAGTGCCAACCATAGCGGTCCCATACATCCCTCCCTTATACAGCGCCATCCATAGCTGTCCCATACAGTCCCCCTAATACAGCTCTAACCATAGCGGTCCCATACAGTCCTCCCTAATACAGCGCCAACCATAGTGGTCCCATACATCCCTCCCTTATACAGCGCCATCCATAGTGGTACCATACAGTCTTCCCTAATACAGCGCCAACCATAGTGGTCTCATTTAGTACACTATGTGTAATATGCCCCCTACATTGCCAGCTACCCTTACCTCGTCATTCATGGACTGCTCCCCAGACCCTGTGATCAATACTGTGCCAGTAACACTACCCCCACAGGGCAGAGGACCATAATGCCCCCTAGTACCAGCCACAGTGGGTCACTTACACCTCATGACCCTCAGATTTCAGGTCATACTACAATTGCTTCACCATTGATGGGCTATCCTCATGTCTTATCGGTGGGGGTCTGATGTCCTGTACCCACCCAATGAGCACCACGAGGGCCTGGGGGCCCCTGCAACAGCAGCGCCTCTACATTGCCTTCAGTATATCGACTTCCGTATAAATTCTTTGTTTTTAGCTTCTTTGTTCTTCCCTTACAGTAAAGATGTATATCTTCGTACCGTGTTAGCCAGTAGATAGAAGGTATCAACCACTGAGGACTCTCAACTCTAAATTTTTTTTGTTCTTCCCTTAAAATAGATCTGAAAAGAGGAAAGTCCACATTTCTGAGGGCTCAAGGAGCCAGTTGTGGTGAAATTCCCTTGCCTGCAGGTACAGAGCTGGAGCATAGACATGCAGAGTGCTCAGGCCACTCATGATCCTGAGACACCACAAGCGAGGCGGAACCGCTACGGGCTGAACCCCAAGTGATGCGGAGGGTGGGAGTCCGCTGTCTGCAGCCGAACACCACAAAAAACAGTGACATGTATAGGACTTATAGTGGACTCTCAGTTCGGGTGGTTACAGCAGCATCCTGAAAAGTTCAGAGGCTGGGACCTAAATGTTCTGATTGTGGGCCTAAAATTTTGTTAGGTATGTAAACAGTCATCATACAGTAAGACCAAGAAGACTTAACCCCTTAGTGACAGAGCCATTTTGCAGATTAATAACCGGGCCAATTTTTACAATTCTGACCACTGTCAATTTATGAGGTTATAACTCTGGAACGCTTTAACGAATCCAGCTGATTCTGAGATGTTTTTTCGTGACATATTGTACTTCACGTTAGTGGTAAAATTTCTTTGATATGACTTGTGTTTATTTATGAAAAAAACGGAAATATGGCGAAAATTTTGAAAATTTAACAATTTTCAAACTTTAAATTTTTATGCCCTTAAATCAGAGAGATATGTCACACAAATTTCTTAATTAATAACATTTCCCACATGTCTACTTTACATCAGCACAATTTTGGGAACAAAATTTTTTTTTGTTACGAAGTTATAAGGGTTAAAAGCGATTTCTCATTTTTACACCATTTTTTTTTAGGGACCACATCACATTTGAAGTCACTTTGAGGGGTCTATACGATAGAACATACCCAAAAGTGACACCATTCTAAAAACTGCACCCCTCAAGGTGCTCAAAACCACATTCAAGAAGTTTATTAACCCTTTACGTGCTTCACAGGAACTGAAGCAATGTGGAAGGAAAAAATTAACATTTAACTTTTTTGCAAAAACTTTACTTCAGAACCAATTTCTTTTATTTTCACAACTGTTAAAAGAAAAAATGAACCACAAAATTTGTTGTGCAATTTCTCCTGAATAAGCCGATACCCCATATGTGGGGGTAAACCACTTTTTGGGCGCACAGCAGAGGTCGCAAGGGAAGGAGCGCCATTTGACTTTTTCAACGCAGAATTGGCTGGACGCCATGTCGCGTTTGTAGAGGCCCTGATGTGTCTAAACAGTGGAAACCCCCCACAAGTGACACCATTTTGGAAATGAGACCCCCCTAAGGAACTTATATAGATGTGTGGTGAGCACTTTGAACCCCCAAGTGCTTCACAGAAGTTTATAACGCCCGGGCATGAAAATAAAAAGTCATATTTTTTCCACAAACCTGATCGTTTAGTCCCCAATTTTTTATTCTCCCAAGGGTAACAGGAGAAATTAGACCACAAAAGTTGTTGTCCAATTTGTCCTGAGTACGCTGATACCCCATATGTGGGGGGGGGCCACTGTTTGGACGCATGGCAGGGCTTGGAAGGGAAGGAGCGCCGTTTGACTTTTTCAAACCAAAATTGGCTGGAATTGAAATTGGACACAATGTCGCGTTTGGAGAGCCCCTGATACGCCTAAACAGTGGAAACCCCCCACAAATGACAACATTTTGGAAACTAGACCCCTTAAGGAACTTATTTAGATGTGTGGTGAGCACTTTGAACCCCCAAGTGCTTCACAGAAATTTATAAACGTAGAGCCGTGAAAATAAAAAATCTTTTTTTTCCTCAAAAATGATTCTTTAGCCTGCTATTTTTTTATTTTCCTAAGGGTAACAGGAGAAATTAGACCCCAAAAGTTGTTGTGCAATTTTTCCTGAGTACGCTGATACCCCATATGGGGGGTGAAACCACTGTTTGGGCGCATGGGAGTGCTTGGAAGGGAAGAAGCGCCATTTTGTAATGCAGACTTTGAAGGAATGTTCTGCGGGCGTCATGTTGTGTTTGCAGAGCCCTTGATGTGCCTAAACAGTAGAAACCCCCTGCAAGTGACACCATTTTGGAAACTAGACCCCCCAAGGAGCTTATCTAGATGTGTGGTGAGCACTTTGAACCCCCAAGTGCTTCAGAGAAATTTATTAATGCAGAGCCGTGAAAATAAAAAATCATTTTTTTCCTCAAAAATGATTCTTTAGCCCGCTATTTTTTTATTTTCCCAAGGGTAACAGGAGAAATTGGACCCAAAAAGTTGTTGTGCAATTTTTCCTGAGTATGCTGATACCCCATATGTGGAGTGAAACCACTGTTTGGGCGCATGGGAGTGCTTGGAAGGGAGGGAGCGCCATTTTGTAATGCAGACTTTGATGGAATGTTCTGCGGGTGTCATGTTGTGTTTGCAGAGCCCTTGATGTGTCTAAACAGTAGCAACCCCCTGCAAGTGACACCATTTTGGAAACTAGACCCCCCAAGGAGCTTATCTAGATGTGTGGTGAGCACTTTGAACCCCCAAGTGCTTCACAGAAATTTATTAACGCAGAGCCGTGAAAATAAAAAATCATTTTTTTCCTCAAAAATGATTTTTTTAGCCAGCTATTTTTTATTTTCCCAAGGGTAACAGGAGAAATTAGAACCCAAAAATTGTGTGCAATTTGTCCTGAGTACGCTGATACCCCATATGTTGGGGTAAACTACTGTTTGGGCGCACGGCAGGGCTCGGAAGGGAGGGAGCGCCATTTGACTTTTTGAACGCCACGTCGTGTTTGGAGACCCCCTGATGTGCCTAAATAGTGGAAACCCCTCAATTCTAGCTCCAACCCTAACCCCAACACACCCCTAACCCTAATCCCAACCCTAATCCTAACCTAAATCCCAACCCTAATTCCAACTCTAATTGTAACCCAAACCTTAATTGTAACCCTAACTCTAATTGTAACCCTAACCCTAATTTTAACCCTAATTGTAACCCTAACCCTAATTCTAACCCTAATTATAACCCTAACCCTAAGGCTAGGTTCATTTTGCGTTTTACCAGCCCGTTCAACACATAGCATTGACGGGCTGGTAACGGTATAGCATAACGCGATCGTGTTATGCTATACCGTTAGCGCAGAGGAATCAGCAGATGATTCATATGCGCTAGAGGTGACGGAGCCCAGACGCTGCAGCCCGCGTCCAAGGCTCCGTTACTGAATGATGGCACGTCGCGAATGCATGCCACTTAACGGCATGCGTCGCGATGCGCCCTCAAATGGGGGTGAATGGCAGCGTTAACGGACTGCGTTACACTGCGGTGTACGCAGTCCGTCTAACGGACTGCCAAACGCAGTATGAACCCAGCCTAACCCTAACCCTAATTATAACCCTAACCCTAACGGAAAAATGAAAATAATTATAATTTCTATATTTTATTATATGTCCCTAACTAAGGGGGTGATAAATGGGGGGGTTGTGTACGGTTTTTTTTATTTTGATCACTGTGATAGTTTATCACAGTGATCAAAATGTACTTTATGGAGAATGAATGAAAAAAATTTTGAATCTGCCGCCAAGCAGATCAGCAAACCATTTTTTTTTTTACAGGAAGAAGACCGGAGGATCGGAGGACAGGGGGACCTGCTGGAGGACACCGGCAGGTACAGGGGGGGTTTCGGGGGATCTGGGGACCCTAATTCTCTCCCCTCTGATGTACGATCACATCAGAGGGGAGAGAAATCATTTTTTTTTTTTTGTTGCGGTCGCCGTTATGCTGTATAGCGGCGATCGCAACACCGGGATCGGTGAATACCGACCCGGATCATGCTCTCTGGGGTCTCTGGGGTCTCGGCTACCCCCGGTAGCCGAGACCCCAGAGATAATTGCCCATCCCCCCAGCACATCGCGGCGGGCGCACTGAGCATGCGCCCGCCATTTTCTCAATGGCGGCGACACCGGAGAACGGAGGGTCCTGGGGCGAGAAGAGGGGGATTGGGGGCCACATGGGGGTCCCGGGGACCCTTTTTCTCTCTCCTCTGATGTCCGATGACATCAGAGGAGAAATTAAATGGCACTTTTTTTTGTTGTTGTTGCGATCGCCGTTATAGGGTTAATACCGGCGATCGCAACATCGGTGTCGGTAAAAACTGACCCGATTCATGTTCTCTGGGGTCTCGGCTACCCCCGGTAGCCGAGACCCCGGAGAAAATGCACCTCTGGGGGGCGCTATTCACTTTTTCCACAGCGCCGTTAATTAACGGCGCTGTGGTTTAAGTACCCTTAATGACCGCCGTTAAAAGGCGTATCGGCGGTCGTTAAGGGTTAATCATGAAGTGTTAAGAAAGGGCCCGAATATCCCACACGCACACTAATAGGGGTACTCCCCTCTTCATAGATATTTTTGGAGAGTACATGTAAAAACAAGCACTTTTATAATTTACTACTTATTAAAATTTTCAGCGGTTCTTCAGATATTAACACTTTTGTTTTGTTTACAGCTCATTGCCTAGGAGACCAACCACCGCTGGTGTGTAGCTTGTAAACACTGCACCAAATCTGACTGAGATTAGGAGTTAACAATTTGCTATGTCAAACCTGTCCCGGTTTAAAACATGGCTTAGGGCTCATACTCACTTGAGCCGAAAACGGATGATATTCAGCCGATAAAAAATCGGATTCAAATCGGACCAATGTTATTCAATAGGTGACATCTCAATTGCGAATTTTTTCTCATCCGAAATCGGTGTGAGAAAAAAATCGCAACATGCTGCGATTTGATGCGATTTTGGCATGATAATAGCTAATGCAATAGATGGTGCTATAAAAAATCGCATGCAAATCGCATGACAATTGCACATAATCTGACCATCCTGAAAACTGACCGTTTATATTTCCAGCAAGTGAGCATGAGCCCTTACAGGCTCAATAGCAAATAGATTGTGAGCACTAAACATTCCGCAGTCTAGCAGAAGTGGTCGGTCTCCAAGACAATGAGCTGTAAACAAAAGAAAATGGTTACTATCTCAAGAACAGTTTGAAAATTTTAATAAGCAGTGAATTGCTATTCTGGATGTGACAGTATCCATTCATGAAGATGGGAATAGCCCCTCCAAGACCATGGGACGTCCCAAAGCAGTCCCTGGGTGGGAAGCCATAACAGCAGATGAAGCCTCGTGAGCCAAATGCATAAAACGCTTAAACAGTCAACAGACAACTTACAGATGTGCAACAGCTGATTGCAGAATTTGTCTGCCAAGTGCCGCATCTGAAGAAACTTGAGCATGGATTTGGTAATGCTTGACAAAAGTATGGAGACTGGACCAAGCCGCAGCCTTGCACACTTGTTGTGCCGAAGCCTGGTGCCGAATGGCCCAGGAGGCCCCCACAGATCGAGTGGAGTGAGCCTTAATCCCAGCCGGGGTAGGCTGACCTTTGACAAGGTACGCCTCTTGGATCGCCAGGCGGATCAATCTGGCTAACGTGGCTTTGGAAGCTGGAAAACCCTGTCTGCGTCCTTCCGGAAGCACAAACAGGGCATCCGATTTACGGAAAGACGCAGTTCTAGAAATGTACCTTCGGAGAGCCCTCACCAAATCCAAGGTGTGAAGGGCTTTTTCAGTACGGTGAATCGGCGCCGGACAGAACGAGGGCAGGGCTATCTCTTCATTGATATGAAAAGCCAAAACGACTTTGGGCAAGAAAGGAGAAGTCCTCAGGACTACCTTGTCCTGGTGAACATAGCGAGGGCTGCCCTGTTATGGGTTTAATAGGAGTCAGCAGTATGCGGTCATGAAGGAGCGCGTAGGAAGCAACCCCAGGGTGGACGGGCTGCGTGGTCTCCACCGCAGCTCCAGCTGAAAACCTCCGATGGAGGATGGGAGCGATGAGAAAATGGAAAACGGTCTTAGGAGCGCAAGAAAGAGACTCAGACGAGAGATGAGGTTAAACCACAACGCGTTTTGACGGAGGATCCGTCTTCATCAGGTGGATGTTTCCGTTGTGGTTTAACCCCATCTCTCGTCTGAGTCTCTTTCCTGCGCTCCTAAGACCGTTTTCCATTTTCTCACCGTTATGGGTTTAAGTCATCTTCATTTCTGGCCGAGTACATATTAGTAGACAGATGAGGGGAATAACTTCCGGGTCATGGTGCCCAATCTATAAGGGATAGGCAGAGATGAAGACTTTTGTGGCCTGTCAGTTAGTGTAGGAGTGTGAGCTGCTTGAGGAGAAGAGTGAACGAAGACGCAGAAGAGACTGGAACCCGAAGGAGCCAGAGGAAAATCAGGCGGGAGCAGCAGCAGACAGACAGATGAATCCCTGTTTTTTTATGCTCTTAAATTTTGACCATAATAAGGCATATTTGCATAAAAAAAATAATTTCCTCTGCAAATTTGAGCGAACTGCCAAATTCTAAATATTGTTCTTGTGACCACACTGGACTCTGTGACAAACCAAGCTCTGCTGATTCTAATTTCTCACTGGGTAACACGATGTCACTTCCATCAAGTGCTTATACACACGTAAAGGTCCAGCGGACGGAAGATGTCACAAACCAAGCTCTGCTACTTCTAGTACCTCACTGGGTAACATCAGCGTATCTTCCATTATGTGCTTATACATACAGATAAAGGCCCAGTGGTGGATGGACGATGTGACACGTGGCAGTGTGGCTGTGGCGTCACTTCATGGTGGATCAGTTTATAATGTGTTAAACTGTTCTGGCCAAAACGTGATAATAAAAATGTACTAGAAAACAGCTGTACGTGTAAGGAGAAAAGTGCGGCCTCGTCTCGGGTTCATTGTGAATCCTGAATATATTCGGGCTGTTAGGCCGTGTACACTGAGAGTTCTGGTTATTTTAGCGCAAACTGAGCAAAATTCTCAAAACTTGTCAAAAACTGAGTTTCCCCTCAGTTTTTGCTGTGAGCCCTCAGCACCAGGCTCGGGGTGCACACGGCCTGACACACACCCCCTTCTCCGTGCAGGCTGTGTCAAAACACTCAGAAACCTCATCTGACAGTAGAATGGATTGGAAGCGTTTTCCCAGAGATGTTCCCCCTTCCTGATGTAATGTTCATCATACGTCGCGTTGATCATACGCCGTGCCCCTCATATGTCATGTCCGCTATATGCTCTCACACGCCATGTCCCTCATATGCTGATTCCCTCATATGTCATGTCCGCTATATGCTGTGTCCCTTACACGCCATTTCCCTCACACACCGTGTTCGCTATATGCTGTGTCCCTCACACGCCATGTCCCTCATATGCAGTGTCCGCTATATGCTGTGTCCCTCACACGCCATTTCCCTTGTACGCCGTGTCCGCTATATGCTATGTCCCTCATACGCTGTGTCCGCTATATGCTGTGTCCCTCACACGCCATGTCCCTTGTACGCCGTGTCCGCTATATGCTATGTCCCTCACACGCCATGTCCCTCGTACGCTGTGTCCGCTATATGCTGTGTCCCTCACACGCCATGTCCCTCATACGCAGTGTCCGCTATATGCTGTGTCCCTCACAACGCCATGTCCCTTGTACGCCGTGTCCGCAATATGCTGTGTCCCTCACACGCAGTGTCCCTCATACGCAGTGTCCGCTATATGCTGTGTCCCTCACATGCCATGTCCCTTATACGCCGTGTCCGCTATATGCTGTGTCCCTCACACGCAGTGTCCCTCATACACAGTGTCCGCTATATGCTGTGTCCCTCACACGCCATGTCCCTTGTACGCCGTGTCCGCTATATGCTGTGTCCATCACACGCCATATCCCTTGTACGCTGTGTCTGCTATGTGCAGTGTCCCTCACACGCCATGTCCCTCATACGCTGTGTCCGCTATATGCTGTGTCCCTCACACGCCATGTCCCTCATATGCAGTGTCCGCTATATGCTATGTCCCTCACACGCCATGTCCCTCATACGCTGTGTCCGCTATATGCTGTGTCCCTCACACGCCATGTCCCTTGTACGCCGTGTCCGCTATATGCTATGTCCCTCACACGCCATGTCCCTCGTACGCTGTGTCCGCTATATGCTGTGTCCCTCACACGCCATGTCCCTCATACGCAGTGTCCGCTATATGCTGTGTCCCTCACACGCCATGTCCCTTGTACGCCGTGTCCGCAATATGCTGTGTCCCTCACACGCAGTGTCCCTCATACGCAGTGTCCGCTATATGCTGTGTCCCTCACATGCCATGTCCCTTATACGCCGTGTCCGCTATATGCTGTGTCCCTCACACGCAGTGTCCCTCATACACAGTGTCCGCTATATGCTGTGTCCCTCACACGCCATGTCCCTTGTACGCCGTGTCCGCTATATGCTGTGTCCATCACACGCCATATCCCTTGTACGCTGTGTCTGCTATGTGCTGTGTCCCTCACACGCCATGTCCCTCATACGCTGTGTCCGCTATATGCTGTGTCCCTCACACGCCATGTCCCTCATATGCAGTGTCCGCTATATGCTGTGTCCCTCACATGCCATGTCCCTTGTATGCCGTGTCCGCTATATGCTGTGTCCTTCACACGCCATGTCCCTCATACGCAGTGTCCGCTATATGCTGTGTCCCTCACACGCCATGTCCCTTGTACGCAGTGTCCGCTATATGCTGTCCCTCACACGCCATGTCCCTTGTACGCTGTGTCCGCTATATACTGTATCCCTCACACGCCATGTCCCTCGTACGCCGTGTCCGCTATATAATGTGTCCCTCACACGCCATGTCCGCTATATGCTGTGTCCCTCACACGCCGTGTCCCTCATACGCCACGTCCCTTATACGCCGTGTCCCTCATACACCACGTCCCTTATACGCCGTGTCCCTCATACACCGCGTCCCTCACATGCTTTGACCATCACACACCACATCCCTCAAACGCCGCCTCCCTCACACGCCATGTCTGCTATATGCCGTGTCCCTCACAGGCCGCGTTCTTCACATGCTGTGTCCCTCACACACCGTGTCCGCTATATGCTGTATCCCTCACACGCCATGTCCCTTGTACGCCGTGTCCGCTATATGCTGTGTCCCTCACACGCCATGTCCCTTGTACGCCGTGTCCGCTATATGCTGTGTCCCTCACACGCCATGTCCCTCATACGCAGTGTCCGCTATATGCTGTGTCCCTCACACGCCATGTCCCTTGTACGCAGTGCCCGCTATATGCTGTGTCCCTCACACGCCATGTCCCTTGTACGCTGTGTCCGCTATATACTGTATCCCTCACACGCCATGTCCCTCGTACGCCGTGTCCGCTATATGCTGTGTCCCTCACACGCCATGTCCCTCATACGCCGTGTCCGCTATATGCTGTGTCCCTCACACGCCGTGTCCCTCATAAGCCACGTCCCTTATACGCCGTGTCCCTCATACACCACGTCCCTTATACGCCGTGTCCCTCACATGCTTTGACCATCACACACCACATCCCTCAAACGCCGCCTCCCTCACACGCCATGTCTGCTATATGCCGTGTCCCTCACAGGCCGCGTTCTTCACATGCTGTGTCCCTCACACACCGTGTCCGCTATACGACGTGTCCATCACACGCCGTGTTCCTCACATGCCGTGTCCACTATATGCTGTGTCCCTCACATGCCATGTCCGCTATACGCCGTGTCCCTCACACGCAGTGTCCCTCACACACCGTGTCCGCTATATGCCGTGTCCCTCACACGCCGTGTCCACTATACAGTGTGTACGAAGAAGTTTTCAGACCCCTTTATATTTTTCACTCTTTGTTTCATTGCAGCCATTTGGTAAATGCAAGAAAGTTCATTTTTTTCTCATTAATGTACACTCTGCACCCCATCTTGGCTGAAAAAAACAGAAATGTAGAAATTTTTGCAAATTTATTAAAAAAGAAAACCTGAACTATCACATGGTCATAAGTATTCCGAACCTTTGCTCAGTATTGAGTAGACGCACCCTTTTGAGCTAGCACAGCCATGAGTCTTCTTGGGAATGATGCAACAAGTTTTTCACACCTGGATTTGGGGATCCTCTGCCATTCTTCCTTGCAGATCCTCTCCAGTTCCGTCAGGTTAGATGGTGAACGTTGGTGGACAGCCATTTTCAGGTCTCTCCAGAGATGCTCAATTAGGTTTAGGTCAGGGCTCTGGCTGGGCCAGTCAAGTATGGTCACAGAGTTGTTCTGAAGCCACTCCTTTGTTATTTTAGCTGTGTGCTTAGGGTAATTGTCTTCTTGGAAGGTGAACCTTCAGCCAAGTCTGAGGTCCAGAGCACTCTGGAAGAGGTTTTCATCCAGGATATCTCTGTACTTGGCAGCATTCATGTTTCCTTCAATTGCAACCAGTCATCCTGTCCCTGCAGCTGGAAAACACCCCCATAGCATGATGCTGCCACCACCATGTTTCACTGTTGGGATTGTATTGAGCAGGTGATGAGCAGTGCCTGGTTTTCTCCACACATACCGCTTAGAATTATCACCAAAAAGTTCTATCTTCGTCTCATCAGACCAGAGAATCTTATTTCTCATGTGTTGGAGTCCTTCATGTGTTTTTTTAGCAAACTCTATGCGAGCTTTCATATGTCTGGCACTAAGGAGAGGCTTCCGTCGGGCCACTCTGCCATAAAGGCCCGACTGGTGGAGGGCTACAGTGATAGTTGACTTTGTGGAACTTTTTCCCATCTCCCTACTGCATCTGTGGAGCTCAGCCACAGTGATCTTGGGGTTCTTCTTTACCTCTCTCACCAAGGCTCTTCTCCCACGATTGCTCAGTTTGGCTGGACGGCCAGGTCTAGGAAGACTTCTGGTGGTCCCAAACTTCTTCTGTTTAAGGATTATGGAGGCCACTGTGCTCTTAGGAACCTTGAGTACTGCAGAAATTCTTTTTTAACCTTCGCCAGATGTGTGCCTTCCACAATTCTGTCTCTGAGCTCCTTGGCCAGTTCCTTTGACCTCATGATTCTCATTTGGTCTGACATGCGATGTGAGCTGTGAGGTCTTATATAGACAGGTGTGTGCCTTTACAAATCAAGTCCTATCAGTTTAATTAAAATGAATCAAATGAAGGAGTAGAACCATCTCAAGGAGGTTCAGGAGGAAATGGACAGCATGTCATTTAAATATGAGTGACAGCATGTGACTGTATGCTGTGTTCCTCATACGCCGTGTCCGCCATACGCTGTGTCCAAGCTGTGATGTGGCTCTGAGCCAGCTTCTCTCCTGGCAGATGATGGTAGATTAATCAGCCACAATGTGCCGCTCATGGCTGCGGGTGGTGTCCATGGCTGTCAGACATTGCTGTCAATCACTGACACACGTGACACGAGCCAACAGGGGCGTCATTCCACGTGCTTGTCAGCGAGCGTGTGACATGATAGGCTGTCCTGACAGCGGAGGGATCTTCAGAAGACCCCGTGCCTGTGATTATGGTACGGTGACCGCAGCCCATGGGGGACAGTCATAGGAGAGCGTGACGTCTGCTACACAGAGCAGGGGGTCCGGCCATCACAGCTTCTACTCTCCTCAGGGGACCATTAAATATAAGAAACTAAGGGTTTTAAAAAAAAAAATTATATATATATCTAATCTATATGTTACACTCCCCCTCCTGCCCCATATACACATATGTGGGATTGCCCGCTCAGACAGGTGATCTACAGTAATGGTCAGCACAGAACTCTCACTATAGCGTCACACGTCCTGTAAGTGCTGACATCAGAAGTGTCTGGAGAGCTGTGACGTCACGCATGCAGTGTAATCCCTGGAATTCCGACTCTTTCCTCTGTAACGTTTCACGTCGTCCCTAAAATCTGAGTTTTTACAGCACGTTTCCGTCCCCCTCCATATATGGCCATGCTGGGGGCGTGACTGGCCGTGACGTCACCGCCCAGCAGGCGGGGCTTCCGCTCTTTTCCGGCCTCCTGGCCCTTGGTTAGCTCTCATTCCGGGCAAGCGTCGGTAGAGGAAGGTTATCGGTGCGACGTAATCGGCCAGACTCCATTGTAACAAGATGATTAATCACGCTATGATTCGGAAACCGGCCGCCGGTATCATGCCGTACCTGTACACCGCCGGCGGGGGGAGTCTGCTGGGAAAGGACGGCGCCGTGCTCCCGGAGCTGGAGAGGGGCAGCTGGGAGCAGCATGGCGGCTACAACACGGACGGCTCCTTACCGTCCGAGCTGGACGAGGACGAAGACCTGGACGTACAGTCAGACTCCCGGGGCTCCACGTCTCCCCCGGTCACCCCGACCTCCGACAGCCCCCGGGACCCCCTGTACATGGACACCCACGCTCTGCTGCACAGCTACTACCGGGAGAGTGCCGGGGGCCTGAAGATGGACGGCGGCAGCCCCAAGGCGCTGCTCACCCTGAGGAGACTGGGGGCGGAAATTACCGAGAAGCACCGGCTGGCCTTTCAGGGTGAGACCCGCCCGCCATGTTTGCTAACGACTTCTTATGCTCTGCTTTGCATATGGCAGCTCTTTGTGCACGAAGTGGTGCACTCCCCCCCTCTGGTTTTGCGTTTGGTATGCTCTTACAACTGTGCTCTACGGCTGTCGGTTTACTACATTACTTAAAAAAAGGAGAGTGCAAAGTGTGCGTTCTTTAATTGTGACATCCCCCTCTTAATGGTGCATTTGGTATGCTCTTACAGTTATCTAATTATGGCTGAAGGTCTAATCCAATCTTGAAAAGGGAGGAATGGTTTTTCATGGCTTGCATTGTACACGCTCCTTTTCTGCTGCAATTGTGCTTTGGCTGGAGGTCTAATCCATTTTTTAAATAGGGGTTTACAGGGTTTGAGTGGCTTACTCTGTAAACGGGTGTATTTGGTATGCTCCAATTACACTGCATGGCTGGAGGGCTAATCCAAATGTGTAAAATGGGGGTGGACACTAAATGGCTTTTAATTGTAGTACTCATCATTTTTTTTTTTTTTTTCTGCTGCATTTGCTTTGCACTCACAATTTTATGCTTTATGGCTAATTCAAATATGACTGGTCACAGTGTAAATACTGGCAAGAGGAGTGGAGAAGGTGTGACTGGCTTTGAATTGTATTTATTAACCCCCTCTTGCTGCATTTAGTATGCGCCTACAATTATGCTTTATAGCTGGCGGAATAGTCCAAATGTCTGAAATGGTGGTGTGCTTATTTTTTTTTCTCCAATATATTTCCCAGTAGGGCTGGCTTGCAGTAATGGCTGCCAGCGCTGTGTGCACAGCAATGTATACGTGGTGCTCTGCACGTATGACTGCTCCGCCTCTGCCTTGGTTGTAACTGGATTCTGTAAATAAAGAGTTAAACCAATACCTGAGTGTCTTGAATGGTGTAGCTTTATTCACACATCTTGTACACTGGCTTCATGTTTTGAATGACAATAGCTTTATTTGTTGTCAGTGACTTGCCATCTTGAAATTTTGGGAGCTTCATTTGTTTTTAGACTGGACCATTCGACTGAAGCTTTGTTCTTGAATTTTAGTAGATTTATTTGTATGAGGTATTTGGATTTTGGAAACTTTATTTGTATTAACATCAGTCTTGGTGATCTAGCCTCTCACCCTCTGTGGGCCCAGGGCGTCACAGCTGGAATGTGGGCCGATAAGGCCGGGTTCCTGTGTGACTGGAATTTTCCAGTGTTGTAGGACGCTGTGACGTTTCGCCCTTTGGCCCGTCTTCCGCCCTGGAAACCAAGCAGCCATTTACCCCATAGGCCCTGCCCGGCAGTAACCTCCCGCTCTGCAAGCTGCATCCTGTGAGCCGTTGTATAATGTATGAGCGACTCTGAATAATGTATTGTCCCATCCCCCTCCAACCGCTCCACATTCCTACTGATTTCTGGTATTTTTCCAGATCTGACTGGAACGCCGGCTGTAACAGCAAAACGCGAGTCCTCTGCATCCGTCCTGTCTGGTCAGCACCCCAGATGGCTCCTGTACCCACAAAGATCCATAACCTGCTGGTCACGATGGCAGCGAGGACAGTGCGGAGGGACTTGTGTTCTAACAACTTCATACATTTCTACCTAGTTAAAAACAAAACACTGCCACCCTTGTTCACAGGCTGCTTCTGGTATTGTAACGCTGCCTGATTTACTTGGCTAAGGGTAAGCTGCAATTCTGGATGCAGCTTATGGAGGGCGATGCCATTTGTTTTAATGTTTTTGACTTGATCTTTATTTTGTTTCTTACTCCTATTTTGCATTAGTTTCTTTATATATAGATCAAGTCCCCACCACCTTCAGTATTCACATTCTCTTGTGATACTGAAGGCTGATCTTTGTGGCACTGCTGTGATGAAAGGGTCTTGAAGTGGTCTCTTCTCATGAGGGTCTGTAATGGTCCCAGTTCATAGGATCTAGTATCTGCTTAGGGACCTCTATCTTATGCTGGGGTGTCTTCCAGTGTTGGCTTTGGCTTCTGTGTCCCAGCGTCTCATCTGTGGGTCTGTGTAGCACAAATCATTTTTCTACACTGAAACCTGCAAAATGGTGCATCACTCGTTCTCACCTGGCATCTCTCTCCCCTTCAGGCATGTTGCATCATCTGTCTATAGAGCATCCTGACGACATCGAGAAGCTTTCCCAAGTCCCATCCATGGTCTTCAGCGACGGGATAACGAACTGGGGCCGTATCGTCACCCTGATAAGCTTTGGGGCTTTCGTTGCTAAACATCTAAAAAGTGTTCACCTCGAAAACTGCATCGGCACACTGGCAGACAGCTTCACAGAGTATCTCATGTCCCAAAAAAGAGCGTGGATAATGGAGCACAATGGCTGGGTGAGTGTTCGCTGTTTTTCTGCAGAGCTCTCTCCTCTGTGTATGTAGGACCATCGGAGTTAGAAAAGACAGAGCAGAAGAACATGGGTTCTTAAAGGCTCCCAAAAAAGTTTTTCTTTAAGTGACCCATCAGTGGCTCATAATTTGTCAAGTGTCCATTGCTTTTTCTTTGGAGATGCCCTGGTCTGGGATTGTAGAGTCTTCCTTATTATTATTTATTTATTTATGTAGCACCATTGATTCCATGGTGCTGTACATAAGAAGGGGTTATATACAAATTACAGATATCACTCACAGTAAACAAACTAACAATGACAGACTGATAGAGAGGGGAGAGAGGACCCTGCCCTTTTGGGCTTACACTCTACAGGATGGTGGGGGAGGAGACAGTAGGATGGGGGGTTGCAGCAGCTCCGGTGTTGGTTCCCTATTGAGATTTAGTGTAACCCAACCTGGGCTACATTATTTCCCTTCAGTTTTAAGCCACTGCTTTGCTTTGACTCTTAACTCATAGTCCAAGGGATGGGGCTTCCATTGATCGCAGATAGACTTAAGACATGATAGTTATGAGGACAAGCATCTTCAAATAGGAGATGCAAGTTGCTTGAGCTTGCCTCTGAAGCTGGATATTACCTTGAGTAGCTAGTAGAGCTGGTGTGAATCAATTTACAGGACCTGGTCTATCAGCAACGATTCGACCGCCTCTAGCCTGCCTGACATCTGGCGCTTCAGATTAGTTGTGACTCTGTACCAGCCGGGTAATGTAAAAAGCCACAAATGACTGATGTGGCTGATGGACAAGGTCTTGTGGATAGATTCTCATCAGCCCTGAGTATGGGAAGAGTAAACCATTGCTTCTTGAAGCCAACCAAAAGGTTATGGAGCCTTACTCGCCCAATAGTTTTTAATGGCTCTTGTGGTCTTTCTGAGTTTTTAATAAACTTTCCTTTTATTTTTTCCAGGACGGTTGTGTTGAGTTCTTCCATGTTGAGGACTATGAAGGTGGCCTAAGAACTGTATTGATGGCCTTCGCTGGTGTAGCCGGTCTTGGAGCAAGTTTAGCATACATGATCCGGTGAAAATGTGTTTTTGATTTTAAGAACTCCTCCAGGTGATTTTACACAATTACCACTTTTTTCCCCTGACTCAGCTTTGTAGTTGGGACGGAAGTCGGGCCCCTCCGCAAAGTTCAAGATCAGCCACAGAGGGCCATGAAGCTTGGGCTTGCCCTTGCTACGCAGTAGATGAGGTGTATTTTTTTTTTTTTTTTCTTTTTAACAAAATATGTAAATGGTTTAAATCTTTATTTTCCTATGAATAAATTAATATATTTTCACAAAGTGTGAAAATTGTGTTAAAAGTACACTTCTGATGTTCCACTGTAAAAAGTACCAAACTGGCACCAGTAATGGTTTCAAGACCCAGTTGATAGATCTTTCAAATTCTATCCCTTCACCCCAAGGATAAAACCTGTAAATATATATCTTTTTTGTTGTAAATGTTGTACAAATGTAAAACACTGTACAATAACTTTAACTCTTGTACAAAATAATAAAAAAAGCACAAAAATCTTAACCGGCCATTTAATGGCTAAGATTTGGGAAGGGAAGAGCCTTCACTTTGAGTTCTTCTGACTTATTGAGTTCTCGCTTCCCTATTTTCTAAAAATTTCTTATAAAAATTGGAATCTTCCTCCATCAGGCTGTCAAAATAAAAGAAACCCCTTAAATAACTTCCATCTACCCCTACTCTCAAAATATTTTCTCATCTTAAAATAAATTTATAAAAATGACCTTTCTGGGTTACATTAACCCTTGTTGGTTTTGGTCACACAGAATGCACCTGTTGTGACATTGTAGAATGTTCCGCCATGTTCAACACCCTGCACGGTGCTACCGCCTGTTTACACAAAGGAATAAAAGCAAAGCTATTTTCAGTATTTAGACTATTTGTTTTTCTTTATTTGAGTGTATTGTGTGTGTGGACATATTTTATTTCTACATGATGTGATGACTTGTAGTAGGCGGGGTATGGAAATAATCTGCAGGTAATGAGTAGGTAGGACCTCGGTCAGCCTGCACGGTGTCGATGTTTGCGGACTTGGCAGACGGGTGGTACAGTCTGTGCTCTGTGTGTTTTCACAAGCTTACACTTGATAAATGGCCGGGGCAGTGGGAGAGACTTGTCTACAAAACAGAAGAGTTTACATGGTAAATATGTTGTGGTGAAAGCAAAGTTCAGTACATGAAGATTAAAAATAAACTTGGTGACTCTCGTGTGATAGGAGCGGAGTATGAGCGACGTTTTCTACTGACCATCTAAAACGTGGAGGAGACTATCTAGATGTCACGAATCACATGGACTAAAACTGGCTGCTGCTTTGCAGATACAAATGGTGGCATCTCCTATATATTCCCAATTTTATTCATATTTGATAATGGAAGCAGTGATGGAGGGATGATATAGCTGCTTGTTTTTTTTTTCTTAGCACTATAACCATGTGTTGGGGAATGGATAGGATTCCTTCCGGTGTGGCAGGCGCAATAGTAGCTGCTGCTGCTGAGGCGACAGGTGCGCCTTAATACGCCCATCCTCCACTTTTTTTTTTTTTCTCTCTCCGGATCTAAAGCTCAGTTGGCGTCTTGTGCAGCTTTATCGGATCTTTTTTGAAGACTATATTTGCTTTCCTATCTGGTTTGACTCCACATCAAAGCTGCCGGCGCAGCTGGCTGCTTCTCATGTTACGTGAACGCCTATTTCCTGCCTTATAGTTTGTGAACCCTGCTCTAGCCTTGGATGTGGAGCCTGTATGTCATGCTGATCCATCTGCTGCCATACGTCATGTCACACAACCGTAAACGTCTGTTCAGTGTCTTGGCCAGAGTAAGGGAGTCTCTTGAAAATCAATCAAATTTAACACCAAACTTCTTCCATGCCATCTTAATTGTCTCCCAAACTTTCTTGAAATAAAAAAAAAAAAATTACACACAGTTTCTGGCTAGCTGATAACTTCCTCTGAGACCCCCCTCCCCCCACCAAGTTTGAGATTGGGGCTCGGTAGCATCCTGCAGCTCTCATTCCTTGGGATTGCCATGTATAGCACTTGATTGAACGCGTCTGGTCCTGGGATTTGTTGGGGTTCCCAATGCTTAGACTCCTATTGATTAGGATATGATATTACTTCTAAAATAGAGATCTTATCTTTAACATTGATGGCCTATTATGACAAAAGCCAGATTTCTGACCACAGAAAGGTAAGAGGAAGCCAAGAGCTTCCATCAGTGGTGCCATCCATGATCACACTGTTAGTGACTGGTTTCTTGTCTGTATGATGGGTTGAAGTCCTGTTTACGAACCCGGAGTACCATCTTCATATACTATAGATAGAAGTATTGTATTGCCTTTCTATATCCATGTGTTAATATGAAGTTGGATCTCCCACCCTCACCCACCTCCCCTTTATGCAACTATAGCATCTTCTACAAGGGTTTCTTCCACCCTCTCTTCATGGTAGCGGTATTCCTTAAAGGTTGTGGTCTTTCACCAAGTTAATGTCCCTGCTGTACCACCACCCTGTTTAGGAATGCTTTGAGGAACATGTTAAAGATTACTCAATGACCAAACTTGCCAGTTCTCAATCCAATTGATTTTTTATTTTTTTTAACTTGAAAAACTAGACCTTATTTTAATGTCTCCTTCTCAGACTTCAGCAGATCCCTTAAAGGGAATCTGTCACCCCAAAATTGCCATATCAGATAAAGATATGGCTGAATAGTGCGTCCCATAACAAAGCTGACTTTAGGTATCATATATCCTGATAACCCCGTTTTCATATCAAAATACCTTTGTAAAGTTGGTTATTTTCGGTGTCAATCAGGGTGGTCAGGAGGGCGGCGGTTTTCATGAAACTTTCCTACCCCCCGCTCCTTGTCATCAGTTGCGTATCGCCGTCTGTGAATCCCACAGACGGCGTTCGGCTTCCCGCAATTGTGCAATTCAAAATCTGGCGCATGTGCAGTGTGCTTTGCCCAACAGTGGGCAAAGCATAAAATCAGTACAGCGCATGCACTACTCTTCCTTGCCCCGGAAATGACTGCTTTCCTTGGATGACTTCCGGGGCAAGGAAAGAGTAGCGCATGTGCTGTACTGATTTTATGCTTTGCCCACTGTTGGGCAAAGCACACTGCGCATGCGCCAGGCCGGATTTTGAATTGCGCAATTGCAGGAAGCCGAACGCAGTCTGTGGGATTAACAGACGGCGATACGCAACGGATGCCGGGGGGGGGGTGAGGAGAGAAACCGCCGACCTCCTGACCTGACCACCGTGATTGACACCGAAAATAACTAACTTTACAAAGGTATTTTGATATGAAAACGAGGGGTATCAGGATATGATACCCACCGTTAGCTTTGTTATGGGATGCACTATTCAGCCATTTCTTTATCTGATATGGCAATTTTGGGGTGACAGATTCCCTTTAACATGTTGATGCCCAAACACCACAGGGCACCTCAGCACTCTAGAGCATCCGTTCTCTCTTCTGCAGCATGGTAGGGATCTTCACAGTATTAGACATTGCTATTAGTTAACATCATCTTATTGGTGGTGTGTGACAAGATGTGGTTGTACTGTGCCGCCACATAACGCATAGTAATGCTGCTGTTATATGCGGTCTGCCTTGTCAGTTTAGTGCTATTACAAGGTTTTGAAGTTGTGTGTGACATGGGGGAAAACCCTTTAATCCTTTATTTGATTCAGACCAGAAATGGGACTGTTTATTGCCTATTTTCTCTTCGCCACGACAGCACCCACTGAGAGAGGGGATCCGCCCCTAGGAACAGGAAACCTACAGAGAGATAAAAGGGGCGGCCCCCCTCGCTCCTCAGTTGGTTTCCTGTTCCTAAGAGAGGAACCTACTGAGAAGAGGATGCCTGGGCTAGGGAACCGCCTGCTCAGTATCTATAAGAGCGGCAGGGGTTCCAGTACCAGAAGCAGCGTCGGGGGAGTTTTTAATTCAACTCCCTCCTCGACTGGGGATTAACCACCTGGAAAGGATGAAGAGACACGGCGCACACCAGGTGGAAATGCGAGGCCAGGAGCGATATAGCTCTGGCTCGCATAAATATGGCAATAAGGCTGCCCTACCTTCAAAATCCCGGAGCCTTGAGGTGATGTGAGTCGGCGTGGAGGAGCCGCTGCCTCCCCTGTCATAATGTGGGGGCATGACTAGAGTGCTGGGGCAGAGAGACGCGGCGCAGACAGAGGCGCGCGTTCGGTGATCGCCGGAGGTGGATTCAGCCCTCCGAGGATACCATGGAGGCAGAGAGCGGTATAGAGCGGCGCGCATGCGCTGAGGATGCAGAAACCGGAAGTGAAGGATTACACTTCTGGGTCAGCGCTATGGAAAAAAAAAAAAAGGGGAGGTTATTTTGCGGGCAGCTGCATAAAAGCACCGCTTGTGGGGCCTCCGGTGTGCAGCAATGTCAGTGCCGATTGACCCTGTGTCGCACCTGTCTGACGACATGGTTAATCCACGTCGTAGCAGCAGCAGCAAAAAAGGTGAAAGTGGACGCTCCAAGCGAAGTGGTTCCACTAATAGAGATGGAGAAAAATCATCTCACGCCGCAGCCAGATCCTTTGACTTCAAAGCCGGTACTGTGCTGACAAGAGCTTCACTGGGTGAGTTTTTTAATCACACCTGTCAAGCTGATGGCCCTTTCCTCCTCTTTCTGTCTATCCTTAGGCGAAAAAAACGGACAAAACCAAACACAAAGAATGTGCCCTATGCTCCCAGCCCCTCCCAGACGTGTATTCCAAAAGATTGTGTCAAATATGCATTGGCCATACGCTCCAGGAAGAAAATTCAGTTAGAACGGAGGATATTCGTTTAATGATTAGGGAAGAGCTACAGGCCCTAGGGGGAGCAAGTAGTGTTACGGGAAGAAAAACCCTTAGAGAGGTCACCCCGCCTAAAGTGGGGTCTTCTTCAGACAGTGGAGAGCTAAATTCGCAGGCTTCACAAGATTCTGTGTCCTCGGAGGAGGAAGAGGAACATACATGCTTTCCAACTGATAGCATAAATAAGAAACAATTATGGGATTGTCGGACGTTAAAGATCCTAAAACTCCCCAAGAGATTATGTTTTCAGGTCTCTCCCAACGAAAGGGTAGAGTATTTCCTATAATTCCAGCCATAAAAGATATGGTTAAAAAAGAATGGGAAAAGCAAGGGCAGAGAGGTTTTATGCCAGCGGCATCCAAAAGACGATACCCCTTCAATGATGAAGATCTAACCTCTTGGGCAAAAGCACCTAAAGTGGACGCGGCTGTAGCCTCAACTTCTCGCCGGTCCTCTCTTCCAGTGGAAGATACTGGAATGTTATCGGATCCCCTGGATCGGAAAGCAGACACACTGCTTAAAAGATCATGGGAATCATGTATAGGAGCATTCAAGCCAGCGATATCGTCCACATGTACGGGTAGAGCCTTGTTAATATGGTTAGACCAGTTGGAGGACAATATAAAAAATGGCCTATCCAGAGATAAGCTATGTGCCTCCATTCCATTAATTAAAGGTGCAGCTGCCTTCTTGTCAGATGCTTCAATAGATTCTCTCCGTCTAGCAGCAAGAACGGCGGGTTTAACTAACGCAGCTAGAAGAGCGTTATGGCTAAAAGTCTGGAAGGGGGACACGCACATTAAGTCTAAACTCTGCGCTATACCCTGCCAGGGTGAGTATCTGTTTGGTGCAGTACTAGATGACATCCTAACCAAGGCAGCAGAGAGAAAGAAAGGCTTCCCTAATCTGTACGTTCCATCCTACAGGAGATCATTCAGAAAGCCAGCGTTTGGCAGAAAGAAGGACTTTAAAGCCCAGAACTCCTGGAACAATAAGGACTTCAGACCGAAAGGAAACTTGTTCGGTAAACGTCCCTTTAAACCAGGAGAAAAATTCCGGTAGTGTTAATCTACCTGTTGGTGGCAGGCTTTTACACTTCTGCTGTCACTGGGAAAAAATCACTTCGAACCCCTGGGCCATTAATATTATAAAATCAGGTCTAGCACTGGAATTTGTCCGGAATCCTCCGGACTCCTTTCTATTGACTTCCTTAAAGTCTCAAGCTCAACAGGAGTCATTAGAATTAGAAATTAAAGGCCTATTGCATAAAAAGGTACTAGTGGAGGTTCCGGTTCATCAAAGAGGGAAAGGCTTTTATTCTCCCTTGTTTCTAGTGTCTAAACCAGATGGTACGAAGATACACATCTTTCCTAAACCAGATGGTTCATTTAGAACCATAGTTAATTTAAAGAAGCTGAATACCTTTTTGAAGGCCCGGACTTTTAAAATGGAGTCTATACGGTCAGCCATTAAACTTCTATTTCCCAGATGCTACATGGCGGTCGTGGATCTCAAAGATGCGTATTACCATCTACCAATACAAATCTCGCATCAGCGGTTTCTACGAGTAGCAGTAATATTAGAAGGCCGAATCCGTCATCTCCAATTCACAGCAATGCCCTTCGGACTATCCATGGCACCCCGCGTCTTCACCAAACTAATGCTGGAGGTGATGTCATACTTGCGAATAAAAGATACCCTGGTAATCCCATATCTGGATGATATTCTAATAGTGGGAAATTCGTATCTGCAGTGTGAGCACAGACTATCTGACGTAATTTCATCCTTGCAGAAATTAGGTTGGTTGATAAACTGGGAAAAATCCAGGCTTCACCCGGTAACCTGTCAGACGTTCCTAGGCCTTCATCTGGATTCAGTAAGTCAGAGATGTCTGCTACCAGAGGCAAAGAAATTAACTGTGATCAATAAAGTACGTCTTGTGGTAAATAATCCCATAATATCACTAAGAGCAGGCATGTCCTTGCTAGGATCTTTAACCTCTTGTATTCCTGTAGTCCAGTGGGCCCAATTTCATACTAGGGAATTACAAAGATTCATCCTGCAAAAAGGAGAAAGCTTACAGGGACATTTAGAAAGTATGATATCCCTGCCATCGGAGGTGGTCATTTCCCTGAGGTGGTGGCTAGATCCAGATAATCTTTCGGGAGGAGTACCTTGGGTAGTGGTCCCCTCAAATATAGTAACCACAGATGCCAGTCCCTTGGGATGGGGAGCGCATTTAAAAGACTTATTGTGCAGGGAAAGTGGTCCAGATCTGAGGTAGAGGACTCGTCAAATATGAGAGAATTAAAAGCTATATATTATGCTATATATAACTTTCTTCCGCAGCTACAAGGAACTCATACAAGGATTCTATCAGACAATACCACCTCTGTAGCATACCTAAACCACCAAGGAGGAACACGATCGGTAGCGCTCATGTCTATCGCGGAGAAAATTCTAGGATTGGCAGAAAATCATCTCCTATCCCTATCAGCACTGCATGTCAGAGGGGCAGACAATATCAAAGCAGATTTTCTCAGTCGCCATACTCTACATCAGGGAGAATGGATGCTCAGTCGCCGAATCTTCAACATGATATCAGTCAGATGGGGCAAGCCAGAAATAGACCTGTTTGCCACAAGGAACAACAGACAAGTCGAAAGGTTTGCTTCATTGTTCAAGATGGACAGTCCGGACATACTGGATGCTTTGCAGACCCCGTGGAATTTTCGCCTAGCTTATGCCTTTCCTCCAATGATGTTACTACCAATTGTCATTCGGAAAATCAGGGAGGAAGGAGCAAGAATAATCCTAATAGCTCCGTTCTGGCCCAAAAGGCCATGGTTCTCATGGCTGAGGGCCATGTCGGTCTCAGATCCATGGATCCTCCCTTGGGACTGGGACCTTCTCTCACAAGGGCCATGTCACCACCCTCAGGTCAAAGGCCTGAGCCTCACGGCTTGGAATTTGAAAGGCAGCTATTAAAGCAAAGAGGGTTTTCAAACGGTCTAATTAATACCCTTCTGCATAGTAGAAAAGAGATCACAACTAATATATATGCCAGAGTCTGGAGAAAATTCTTAACATTTCATTCGCACACCTATCTGATGAAGTACCTATCCCGGCTATCCTAGAATTTTTGCAAAAAGGACATGAATTAGGTCTATCAGTAAATACGCTTAAAGTCCAAGTGTCAGCTCTAGGAGCCTTATACAGTCATGACGTAGCAGGCAATAGATGGGTGGCTCGGTTCATCTCAGCCTGCCATCGAGCACAACCAATCTATATACCACAGATGCCATCTTGGACTTAAACTTAGTTCTAGACGCCTTAACGGAAGATCCATTTGAACCCTTCCATTCAGTTCCAATAAAATGTTTCATTTAAAACCATTTTGTTAATAGCCCTGGTCTCAGCGAGAAGAGTGAGTGATCTCCAGGCCTTATCGATAGATCCTCCTTTCCTGTCAGTATTTCAGGACAAAATAGTCTTAAAAAAACAGACCCATCTTATCTCCCTAAAGTGGCGACAAAGTTTCATAGATCCCAGGAGATCTACCTTCCTTCCTTTTATGATAACCCCTCATCACCACAGGAAGAGAGATTCCACACTTTAGATGTTAAAAGGGCCGTCTTAATGTATCTAGACAGGACTAGACCCTGGAGGCAGAGCAGGGCTCTCTTTGTCTCATTCCAGGGTAGCCGTAAAGGTGCAGGAGTGACAAAGAGTACACTGTCTCGATGGATTAGAGACGCGATATCTCTGGCGTATGTGACAAAAGGGAAAGTCCCACCACAAGGCGTGAAAGCACATTCCGCACGGGCCATATCTTCCTCATGGGCGGAAAGAGCAGATGTCCCGATAGACCTTATATGTAAGGCTGCAACCTGGGCTTCACCTTCTACCTTCTATGATCACTATAGATTAGATCTATCTTCCTCAACAGACCTAGTGTTTGGTAGATCAGTCCTTGACACGGTGGTCCCTCCCAGGTGATAGTCTCTGAAAATCTCTCAGTGGGTGCTGTCGTGGCGAAGAGAAAAAAACGGATTACTTACCGGTAATGCTCTTTTATAGAGCCCACGACAGCACCCACTCACTTCCCTCCCCTAGTTATAGTATGCACAGTGTATTCCGTTGGGTGAAGGGCTAAATGTATATAATTGCTGTACATAGTCTAGTAGTGTAAATATGTATATATACGTATTATGGAGCAAATTAACTAAAACTTGTGTGGCGGTTCCTCTCATTCTCTGTAATCCAACTGAGGAGCGAGGGGGGGCCGCCCCTTTTATCTCTCTGTAGGTTTCCTGTTCCTAGGGCGGATCCCCTCTCTCAGTGGGTGCTGTCGTGGGCTCTATAAAAGAGCATTACCGGTAAGTAATCCGGTTTATTTCATCCACACCAAGGGTACACGAGTCCTCAACTATGTCCAGCGCCCCCCCCCCCCCGTGCAAAAATAAATACTCAAAATTATGCATAAGTGGTCATCAGCCTGTTCTCTTCATCTCCTCGCCCACATTACAAGCTTGTTTTCAGCAGACTGTTCCCCATCTACCAGTCTTTTTATTACCCAGTCAGTGTTGCACCACTGTTATTCATAATCTGCTTCCTTTTTTGGTTGCATCATGGCTGAATGTTGCCCTGAGCAGTACCTTATTCTGTACAAGGGCCAGAATGAGCGCCCTTCTCTGGCTTAGGGAGACTATTAACTGTACAAATACCCTTCACACAGCAGAATTGTCTTCCTATTGGAAGTAGTGATAGATTGAATTTTCCAAATGTGACAAATTTTCCCAGGAAATAAGATTTGAGGCGAAATGAAAGTACTCCAAAGAATCCAATTGCCATAAAAGTGTATGAAACTACTCTTTTCCTCACACGCTAATCTTGTCTACTGTGCTGTCGCACTCTAAAGTTTCTTCACTCTCATTCTCAAGGGCGAACCTGTGTACGGTGACGTCCTTTTAATATCCAGATTGAACACAAAGTGGCTGCTGCATTCCCTGCCTCAACTTTTATAAATTCTGTAATAGTTCTTAATGCCTTGATGTTCTATACCATGTGATAGCTGCAAGGCATTATGGGAAAGTGCGTCTGAAGTCATGTACTCCTTGTCTTGCTAACCTAATGTGTGAAATAGCGGCAGCTATTACTGCAAGTTGTTAAAATTCACCATATTCCACAAACACTTGTGATATTCAGCGAATTGATGCGCTCATCTCCAGTAGCAATCCTATAGACCCTTAAAGCTTCCTTGCCACCTGACTTAGAAAGCTGGAGCAAATCCTCCCATTTGTATGCAAGTGTTTGCTGCTCATCAGTGCAAATAGGAGACTGTGTGGAAGTGAGACACTGCCCAATCAATACACTGGAATGATGCTTTGTTCTGTGCAGCTGCTTTTGTGTTTGGACTGAAGTGCAAGCCCCACATGGTCACCTTACTAGGGTCAGTAAGGCACTCAGAAGAAGGCACGCAACCCTAAGGATGATCTTAATCATGGTATTAGATATTTCTGGGATTGGCTGACATCTTTTGCCAGTATTTTCTGTTCTGGGATGAAAAAGAACAATTAGGATCACGGGCAAGAGCTGCTACAATATTAGTTTTACATTAAGTTGGAATTTCCACCTGTTTATGAAAACAGGAGAAAGTTGCCATGGGTACTGTGATTGTGTCAGCATGTTCGCCCTTGGGTCTCTTTGACAGTCACCACCTCATAGCAAACTTCTTGGGTTCTGTTAGATTAACCCTTGTGATGTCAAATTACATAGAAATTATGGCTTATTTAACCCACCCAAGACAGAAAAAAATTCCATATCCTGAGGCTCCATAATAAAAATGACACCATGTACGACCAGCTTTAACTTTTCCCTAATTATATTCTTGGTACTAAAATGCCCCCAGTACGTGGGTTACCTGGTGCCACTGCATTTACAGTGCATTATCACCGAAATGAGGTGCAGTCACTTCTATCATGTTGTGTTTCTTGGCTGTGAACAAAAATCGCCATTCCTGTCATATAAAGCACAGCCTATACACACATGGTCAAAATTGTTGGTACCTCTCGTTTAATGACAGAAAAACCCACAATGGTGACAGAAATAACTTGAATCTGACAAAAGTAATAAATCAAAAATCTATGAAAATGAACAAATGAAGGTCAGACATTGCTTTTTAACCATGCTTCCACAGAATTAAAAAAAAAAAATAAAACTCATGAAATAGGCCTGGATAGAAATGATGGTACCCTTAACTTCAGGGCCGGCTCCAGGTTTTTATGGGCCCCGGGCGAAAGAGCCTCAGTGGCCCCTTTAACAGAGACCACGATTCATGATGCACAGATACTGCAGAGAAATATGGGTATAGTACAATGCCAAACACTTCACTTCTTCCATTACATGAGTGATATCTATTGTAAATTGTACAATAGCTCAAAAACCGCCAAATCCTCACAGCGCACAGTACAGACTGGACAGTACAGTCCTCCATACAATATTATGGGCACCACAGTCTCCCCCTCATCACCCATATAATACCCCATGCAGGATGTCACCCCCCATATAATGCTCCATACAGAATACTGGACCCAATATAATGCTCCATGCAGGATACTGGTCCCCATATAATGCTCCATACAGGATACTGGTCCCCATATAATGCTCCATACAAAATATGGAGCTCTCCTCTGCGCTGTACTGCGTTCTGCACTGTTACGGCTCAGGAAAGGGCGCTGTGGAAAGACTCCCCATTATCATCATGATTTCCTCCCCATCATCATCGCCTCCTTATCATCATCATTGCCTCCCCATTATCATCAATGCCTGCCCATCATCATCATCTCCTCCCCATCATCATCAATGCCTGCCCATCATTATCATCTCCTCCCCATCATCAATGCCTGCCCATTATCATCATGGCCTCCCCATCATCATCATCTCCCCATCATCAATGCCTGCCCATTATCATCATGTCCTCCCCATCATCATCATGGCCTCCCCATTAACATCAATGCCTGCCCATCATAATTATCGCCTCCCCATCATAATTATCGCCTCCCCATCATCATCAATGCCTCCCCATTATCATCAATGCCTGCCCATCATCATCGTCTCCCCATCATCATTATCGCCTCCCCATCATCATCAATGCCTGCCCATTATCAATGCCTCCCCATTATCAGCAATGCCTGCCCATCATCACACACAAACAGCACTACAGCACAAGCACTCTCTCACATACATACACACACACACACACACACAAAGCACCGCACTACATACACAGACACACACAGAGACACAGATGCACACGTCTCACCTGTTCAGCGTCCGCGCTCTCTGCCACAGCCGGCCGCTGAATGATGACGTCATTCAGCGGCGCTGCTGTGAGAGGAAGCGCCGGAGCTCCCTGGAGCCCGGAGCTGCGGCAGCGGAGGCACGGGAAAGGTAAGTATTGTGCCAGCTGCTGCCGGGGCCCTGAGCAAGCGGGGGGGGGCCCAGTGGCGGCGCTGACACCGCTCTCCCCGCTAACGGGCGCGGGGGTGCCAGACGGCGAGTGGGCCCTCCCGCCTGCTCAGGGCCCCGGCACTTGCCCGGGTGTGCCGGGTGCTGACGCCGGCCCTGCTTAACTTAATATTTCGTTGCACAACCTTTTGAGACAATCGCTGCAATCAAACGATTCCTGTGTAACTGTCAATGAGACTTCTGCGCCTCTCGACTGGTATTTTGGCCCACTCCTCAAGAGCAAACTGCTCCAGTTGTCTCATGTTTGTAGGTTGCCTTTTCCAGACGGCATGTTTTAACGCTTTCCAAAAATGATCAATAGGATTTAGGTCAGGGCTCATAGAAGGCCACTTCAGAATAGTCCAATGTTTTCCTCTTAGCCATTCTTGGGTGTTTTTGGCTGTGTGTTTTGAGTCATTATTCTGTAGCAAGACCTGTGACTGAGACCATTGTTGTCTCGTCTGTCCATAGGACATTCTCCCTGAAGCTTTGTGGCCTGTCAACGTGTAGTTTGGCAAATTCCAGTCTGGCTGTTTTATGATTTTTTTTTTTCAACAATTAAGTCCACTTTGGCTCGTACAACGACGGATGGTGCGATCTGACACTGATGTTCCTTGAGCTTGAAGTTCACCTTTAATCTCTTTAGAGGTTTTTCTGGGCTCTTTTGTTACCATTCGTATTATCCGTCTCTTTGATTTGTCATCAATTTTCCTCCTGTGCCACATCCAGGGAGGTTGTCTACAGTCCCATGGAGCTTAAATTTCTGAATATGTGCAACTGTAGTCACAGGAACATCAAGCTGCTTGGAGATGGTCTTATAACTTTTACCTTTAACATGTTTGTCTATAATTTTCTTTCTAATCTACTGAGACAACTCTTTCCTTCACTTCCTCTGGTCCATGTTGTGTGATACACACGATGTCACCAAACAGCACAGTGAGTATTTGTAGCCCTCTATATAAGCCCATTGACTGATTCCAAGATCGTAGACACCTGTGATGCTAATTAGTGGACACCGTGATTTAAAGGGAATCTGTCACCCCATTTTTCGACTATGAGATGAGGCCACCACCATCAGGGGCTTCTCTACAGCATTCTGTAATGCTGTAGAGAAGCCCCTGATGTTACCTGAAAGAGAAGAAAAACAAGTTAGATTATACTCACCCAGGGGTGGTACGGCATCCGATTCGGTCCGGAGGGAGTCGCGGTCCGATCCGGCGCCTCCTATCTTTTAGCGATGATGTCCTCTTCTTTGCTTCCTGTTGCGGCTCCGGTGCAGGCGCACTGCTCTGCCCTGTTGAGGGCAGAGCAGAGTACTGCAGTGCGCAGGCGCCGGGAAAGGTCTTAGAGGTCAGGTGCCTGCACACTGCAGTACTTTACTCTGCCCTCAAACAGGGCAGAGCAGTGCGCCTGCGACGGGAAGCAAAGAAGAAGACGTCTTCACTAGAAGATGGGAGGCACCGGATCGGACCGCGACTCCCTCCGGACCGATTCGGATGTCGTACCGCCCCTGGGTGGTAACTTCGGAGGCTTATCTACAGCATTACACAATGCTGTAGTTAAGCCCCTGATGGCGGTGGCCTTATAGTCGAAAAATGGGTGACAGATTCCCTTTAACATGTCCGTTTTGTCACATTATTTTCAGGGGTACCATCATTTCTGTCCAGGCCTATTTCAAGTTTATTTTTTTTTAAATTCTGTGGAAGCATGGATGAAAAGCAATGTCTGACTTTCATTTGTTCATTTTCATAGATTTATTTATTATTACTTTTGTCAGATTCAAGTTATTTCTGTGACCATTGTGGGTTCTTCTGTCATTAAACGAGGGGTACCAACAATTTTGACCACGTGTGTTTATCTTTTTAAAAGTAAAATGGGGGTAGATACACTTTATATACTAAAAGTACACTATATGGATAAAAATATGTGCCCCCTTCCGGAGCTATTCTGACCTCCCATCCATAAAGATTAATATGGAGTTGCTCCTCTGCAGATATAACAGCTCCTGCTTTTATGGGAAAGATTTCTTCAATATTTTGCAGGTGTCCATGGGATTTGTTGCCCTTTCGGAGGTTGGTTGGGTTAAGGTGTTGAATGGGGTTAAGGTTGAGGCTCCCCCAAACATGTTTATATGCACCTTGTGCAGTGAGGTGCAAGAAAAGGGCCTTCCCCAAACTTCACACAAAGTTGTCCAAAATGTCTTGTATGCTAAAATATTAAGATTCCCTTCACTGGAGCTGAAGGGTTGAGGCCGAGCCCTGACAACAAGCCCATAACATTACCCTCCTCCACCATCTGTACAGAGGCACAATGCAGTCAGGGGGGTGACGTTCTCCTGGAGTTACCAAACTCAGACTCCACCATCAGAGAAGTGTGATCCATCACTGCACAGAACAGGTATCCTTCAGAGTCCAGCAGGCTCCATGCAGCTGCTCGGCCATGAAGCTCCCGCCGGGGGCACAGTGTTTGTGCTGCTGTTAATACCAGAGGAGGTCTGGACTCTAGTTATGGGGTCAGCAGAGCGGTGGTGACTTTTCTGCCCTCTGCTCCTCAGCTCTCGGCCTCCCATTCTGAAATTGGGCAAAAGTCGCAATCCATCACCCAACAGAATAAGTAGGAGAGGACGTCCTCTTTGGGTGGTAGACCAAAGGGTTCAGTTCTGAGTGCAATCATCTAGGTGTAAGTAAGATGAGTACCTGAACCTTCCGATACTTGTCTACATCGCTACCTGTGTTCTGGATCCTTTCTCCTGTAATTCTGGTACTTGTTTCTGCTCTACATTTAGTTTCCTTCTCACATTCTTTTACGAGACGCTCCCTGTCCCACGAGTGTAGGATTTCATTCGCCTTCAATAATGAAGCGTCACAATATTTAAGGCCATGTAATTAATTTAGTTTGCCCGTGTCTAAGGACTTTGTTCTCATGATATTTTGCTCTCAATTTAATTGTCACAGTGAATTTCTCTTGTTTTTCCCATATGAGTGTCAGGAGTATCACATGGCTCCGGTCTCACAATTAGATGGAAGAAGTCGATCACAAGCTAGTGGTGTTTTTTTTTTCTCTACATGTATACTCGCCTTATTACTACATGGAAGGGCTAATTTGGTGCCAACTTTGGAGTTTTATTTTACCAGAAAGTCATAAATAACCAGGTGGTGTAGAGCTGAAATAAAAAGAACCAGTCTGTAGTCCATACCAGGTTCACTTTGTCCCACCAAGGAACTTGGGATGGACCCTGGTTTTGATGCAATAGTTGGCCCCAAAAGTAATTTGCCTCTAGGGTGAGGCCTATTTCTTTCGGCTGAGTCACAATTGACCAGTTAGGCTGGGTCTGCGCAGTGACTTAGGCCATGTCACAGGCTGTACGGTTACTCTGGGTCACTGCTACAGTACAGTGTAATGCAGGTCAATTGGATTGCATTGCATCCGCTAAAGTCTCGCGGTAAACATGTCCCAAAAATCTGAACCAGTTGGAGTTGTTGCAGTTTGCTTGTCTTAATACTCGAGGGATCACAAAGCAATCCCATTGACCCATATTACACCATAGTGTAGCAGCGACACTTTGGTCGCACTACCTATGTTGCAGCCGAAATCGCTGCGTAGCCCCTTCTTTAAGCCCCCATTCATTCTAACAATAAATTTGAACATACAGTCATGGCCAAAAGTTTTGAGAATGACACAAATATTATATTTTCACATGATCTGCTGCCCTCTGGTTTTTATGTGTGTTTGACAGATGTTTTTATCACAGACAGAAATATAATAATTGCAAACATATGAGTAACAAAAGCTTATATTGACAGTTAGAATGAGTTAATGCAGCAAGTCAATATTTGCAGTGTTGACCCTTCTTCTTCAGGACCTCTGCAATTCTCCCTGGCATGCTCTCAATCAACTTCTGGACCAAATCCTGACTGATAGCAGTCCATTCTTTCACAATCAATGCTTTCATTTTGTCAGAATTTTTAGGTTTTTGTTTGTCCACCCGTCTCTTAATGATTCCTGATGTTCCAAACAATCGAAAAGGGGATTCATCAGAGAAAATAACTTTACCCCAGTCCTCAGCTGTCCACTGCCTGTACCTTTTGCAGAATATCAGTCTGTCCATGATGTTTTTTCTGGAGAGAAGTGGCTTCTTTGCTGCCCTCCTTGAGACCAGGCCTTGCTCCAAGAGTCTCCGCCTCACAGTGCGTGCAGATGCACTCACACCTGCCTGCTACCATTCCTGAGCAAGCTCTGCACTGCTGGTAGCCCGATCCCACAGCTGAAACACTTTTAAGAGACAGTCCTGGCGCTTGCTGGTATTTCTTGGGCGCCCTGAAGCCTTTTTGTCAACAATGGAACCTCTGTCCTTGAAGTTCTTGATGATGCGATAGATTGTTGACTGAGGTGCAATCTTTCTAGCTGCGATACTCTTCCCTGTTAGGCCATTTTTGTGCATTGCAATGATGACTGCACGTGTTTCTTTAGAGATAAGCATGGTTAACAGAAGAGAAACAATGATGCCAAGCACCAGCCTCCTTTTAAAGTGTCCAGTGGTGTCATTCTTACTTAATCATGACAGATTGATCTCCATCCATGTCCTCATCAACACCCACACCTGTGTTAATGGAGCAATCACTGAAAAGAGGTTAGCTTGTCCTTTTAAGGCAGGGCTGCAATGATGTTGAAATGTGTTTTGGAGGATAAAGTTCATTTTCTAGCCAAATATTGACTTTGCAAGTAATTGCTGTTAAGCTCATCACTCTTTATAACATTCTGGAGTATATGCAAATTGCCATTAGAAAAAGTGAAGCAGTAGACTTTGTAAAAATTAATATTTGTGTCATTCTCAAAACTTTTGGCCATGACTGTACAAGCCGTGGATTTCTTTTATGTAGCATTGTAGGCAGACAGCTGACTCCTGGACAAAGAAAATGGAGTTTCAATGTCTTTCTGTTTGAAGTTTTCGGAAAGCCCGTTAGCATCCTGCTTTGTGGTGGATCCTAGACGGTCAGTCCTTTATGTGGTCCCTCTAATTCATACCTGTGTTATGTTGTGGTCTGTTTGTTCTATATGGGTCCCATTTACCCAACAGAAACCAAAAGTGTCCTTTTAGGCTGGCCATACAAATTCAATGGCTGTTGGCAGCAGGGCTCTGGAGTCGGAGTTGGAGTCAGGGATATTGAGGAGTCGAAGGTTTGTCTTACCGACTCCACAGCCACTGGTTTGTCCGATTGTTCAGCCGATAGCCATCTCAGCCGACTCTTCCATACACAGTAACGCTTATTCAACTGAGCACTCGTGTTCTCTTTGAGAAAGCCGCCGAGGAACACGTCAAACGGTAGCTTATCTACAGGAGAACAATGCGATCTGTATTTCGAAATCAGACATGCACTATAGACATCTCACCCGACCATCGGTTTGTCAGCTTTTCCATATACATTAGTCTGTTGGCCGAACCTGTCAATGTTAGACATTAGTGCATTCAGATTTTTGCTCATGATATTCCATCCAGAGGCATGCCACAATAACCTCGAACTGTCATCCTAAGGGCAATGGCTGCCACTGTTTTTCTGGACTGACATCCATCTGAGGCATCCCTGGAAGTTATGTTGAGAACTCCTTCCTACGGACTCTGCATAATGGTGACTTGTGAGTTAAAAGACCTGGCAACAGCAATAAATCTGGTTTTGCCTCCCACACATGGGTGAATGCCGTCTTTGTGAAGCCGTCTTATGCTCAGCCGGTGTAGGAATTTCCATGTGTACTTGTGCTCCCAGTTCAATAGATTATCACCCTAGAAACTTGCAAATTTTCTGAACATTTGACTAACGTTGCCATGCTGCACAACAGCTTGTCCAAGGCTCCATAGTAACTTCTTTACATATCTTTGATAAGCCTGAATTCCAAGGAACATTTTAAAGGATTTGTCCACTACTTTAAAATGTAAGCTTAATAAGTTTGAGGCAGAAAGGACAAGACCAACACTAGCCACTATACTTGTAGTTTTTGGTATGTAAGCCATATCTCTACTGTTGATTGGAAATGATGAGTTATCAGCTTTGGCCACCTTTGCATGAAGGTGGTGTTTTCTTAGATTAGTACCCAACCGAAGGTGCAGTCTTCTGGAGTACTTTTTTTGTCACTTGGTGAAAGAAATTAAGTTAAATACCTTGTAAAAATCCTGATTGTGTCTCTCATTTCTATTTTACGATTCATCGCCTGACTGTTGAGATATTCACATTTGTTGCTTTTGGAGCTCAGTATGTGAAATCTCTGCATGCAATCCACCTGGGCGTTTCTTCGGAGTCTTCTCTTGGGGTCTTGAGCTTTCACTCCACCTTCCCAGACGCTGCTAATCACAGCTCATGAGCTAATCTATCAGTCTGTTGACTTCAGATGCTGCCAAGCTGTGATTGGTAATCGCAGAGTTGTAGGAGAGATCAGCGCAACATATGGTCTTATCCGCCAGGTGGGACTGGGAGCAGAGAGTGTGGCCGGCAGTGGGCTGTACCGGAGTGCAAGGACCTATTATACCACTACTCCGGGGTGTAAGGACCGATTATACTAGTACAGAGGTGCGCAAGGACCGATTATACCACTACTTCGGTGTAATAAACCACTATTTCATTTGAGAATCTGGTATATACGTCTCATCATTGATCAGCAAGCAAGAAACCATCCACAAACCTCTCCTTTCTTTCTTGGAGCTGTGATTGGTAGCATCTGAGAGGGAGGAAGAAAAGCACATTCCCCCAGAGAAGACTGAAGAAGCGCCCAGTTGGTCTGCAAAAAGAAACTTCACATGCTGAGCTCCAGAAGAAACAAATGTGAATATCTCTGCAATGGAGCAACGCAGAGCAAAACGGAAAGGAGTGTCAGAATCATGGGAGCTCAAGGATCTTAAAAAAAAAAAAGCTAGTTAACTACAATTTTTCAGCAAGTGACAGGTCCTATTTAAGATTAAGAAATAAAGGGAATTCTTTAATAGCTGGGCTCAAAATGATGTACTGTCAACTTTAACTTCTACCTAGAGTATTTTGGACCTGAACTTCGGTGAGCTTTCTCAATTATACACTCTGTATGTAAAGTCCAGAAGGGAGCAAAAAGGGAAGTAGACTGCCTTCTGGTTTACAGTGGTTGGTATGAGCCTCTGCAGGGTTCTTCACATGTCAGGATCCTCAAATCCGTATGTGGACAACATACATTGCTCTTTAAGGTAGACTTGAAAAATAATGACACCTAGACATGGATGGACACATCTTGATCAGAACTTAATGACCAAATAATCTAGATTTTGAGAGGGTACAGCTTTATAACTATATTGTGTTTTATTCGCTTTAGGAAGTAACCTGGAAATTCTGATTGATATTAGGGAACCTTTGTAGTAAGCTGTGCTTACTTGTCAGGTTTTTCTTTCCTCCAAGAAAAAGGAACTTAGGACAACAACGAAAATTTGATAATTTTTCTTGCACTTGAGATTCAGTCCAAGATTTACCCTTGGAATTTTAGGTACTTTTTTACTTTCTCTACTTGTTCGGGACAAGGTAGCTAAACGCTTTTGTTTTTCTAAACAAAGGAACATAGGAAAATATAAAAAAATCTATAATTTTCCAAAAACTCGAGTTTTAGTCCCTTTTTACACAGTTGGAAATAACTCATCTTATTGGAAATTATCCTTTAAACGTGTTATGTGAATTCCAAATATATCTAGTATTGAAATTTCAGTTTTGCATGGAGATTTAACTATTCCTCACTTCAGTCATTACCAAAAATTGTGTCCTCTCAATGCCTTAAGATGGCTGTTGGCCGACTGTTGAGATGATGGTTCAGTCGACAGCTGTCTTTATTGACTCTTCCATACATGGGAGCGCTCACTCTGCTGAGCAGTCCTGTGTTCTCTTCTCCCTTGACTCTTCCATACATGGGAGCGCTCGCTCTGCTGAGCAGTCCTGTGTTCTCTTCTCTCCTGACTCTTCCATACACAGGAGTGCTCGCTCTATGAGCAGTCCTGTGTTCTCTTCTCCCTTGACTCTTCCATACATGGGAGCGCTCGCTCTGCTGAGCAGTCCTGTGTTCTCTTCTCTTCTGACTCTTCCATACACAGGAGTGCTCGCTCTGCTGAGCAGTCCTGTGTTCTCTTCTCCTCTGACTCTTCCATACATGGGAGCGCTCACTCTGCTGAGCAGTCCTATGTTCTCTTCTCCTCTGACTCTTCCATACATGGGAGCGCTCACTCTGCTGAGCAGTCCTATGTTCTCTTCTCTCCTGACTCTTCCATACACAGGACCTCTCGCTCTGCTGAGCAGTCCTGTGTTCTCTTCTCTCTTGACTCTTCCATACATGGGAGCGCTCACTCTGCTGAGCAGTCCTATGTTCTCTTCTCCTCTGACTCTTCCATACATGGGAGCGCTCACTCTGCTGAGCAGTCCTATGTTCTCTTCTCTCCTGACTCTTCCATACACAGGAGCTCTCGCTCTGCTGAGCAGTCCTGTGTTCTCTTGACTCTTCCATACATGGGAGCGCTCACTCTGCTGAGCAGTCCTGTGTTCTCTTCTCTTCTGACTCTTCCATACACAGGAGTGCTCGCTCTGCTGAGCAATTCTGTGTTCTCTCCTGACTCTTCCATAGACAAGAGTGCTCGCTCTGCTGAGCAGTCCTGTGTTCTCTTCTCCTCTGACTCTTCCATACATGGGAGCGCTCACTCTGCTGAGCAGTCCTATGTTCTCTTCTCCTCTGACTCTTCCATACATGGGAGCGCTCACTCTGCTGAGCAGTCCTATGTTCTCTTCTCTCCTGACTCTTCCATACACAGGACCTCTCGCTCTGCTGAGCAGTCCTGTGTTCTATTCTCTCTTGACTCTTCCATACATGGGAGCGCTCACTCTGCTGAGCAGTCCTATGTTCTCTTCTCCTCTGACTCTTCCATACATGGGAGCGCTCACTCTGCTGAGCAGTCCTATGTTCTCTTCTCTCCTGACTCTTCCATACACAGGAGCTCTCGCTCTGCTGAGCAGTCCTGTGTTCTCTTCTCTCTTGACTCTTCCATACATGGGAGCGCTCACTCTGCTGAGCAGTCCTGTGTTCTCTTCTCTCCTGACTCTTCCATACACAGGAGTTCTCGCTCTATGAGCAGTCCTGTGTTCTCTTCTCCCTTGACTCTTCCATACATGGGAGCGCCCACTCTGCTGAGCAGTCCTATGTTCTCTTCTCCTCTGACTCTTCCATACATGGGAGCGCTCACTCTGCTGAGCAGTACTATGTTCTCTTCTCCTCTGACTCTTCCATACATGGGAGCGCTCACTCTGCTGAGCAGTCCTATGTTCTCTTCTCTCCTGACTCTTCCATACACAGGAGCTCTCGCTCTGCTGAGCAGTCCTGTGTTCTCTTCTCTCTTGACTCTTCCATACATGGGAGCGCTCACTCTGCTGAGCAGTCCTGTGTTCTCTTCTCTCCTGACTCTTCCATACACAGGAGTTCTCGCTCTATGAGCAGTCCTGTGTTCTCTTCTCCCTTGACTCTTCCATACATGGGAGCGCTCGCTCTGATGAGCAGTCCTGTGTTCTCTTCTCTCCTGACTCTTCAATACACAGGAGTGCTCGCTCTGCTGAGCAATCCTGTGTTCTCTCCTGACTCTTCCATACACAAGAGTGCTCGCTCTGCTGAGCAGTCCTGTGTTCTCTTCTCCTCTGACTCTTCCATACATGGGAGCGCCCGCTCTGCTGAGCAGTCCTGTGTTCTCTTCTCCTCTGACTCTTCCATACATGGAGCGCCCGCTCTGCTGAGCAGTCCTGTGTTCTCTTCTCCTCTGACTCTTCCATAAATGGGAGCGCTCACTTTGCTGAGCAGTCCTGTGTTCTCTTCTCCTCTGACTCTTCCATACATGGGAGCGCCCGCTCTGCTGAGCAGTCCTGTGTTCTCTTCTCCTCTGACTCTTCCATATATGGGAGCGCCCGCTCTGCTGAGCAGTCCTGTGTTCTCTTCTCCTCTGACTCTTCCATACATGGGAACGCCCGCTCTGCTGAGCAGTCCTGTGTTCTCTTCTCTCTTGACTCTTCCATACATGGGAGCGCCCGCTCTGCTGAGCAGTCCTGTGTTCTCTTCTCCTCTGACTCTTCCATACATGGGAGCACTCACTTTGCTGAGCAGTCCTGTGTTCTCTTCTCTCTTGACTCTTCCATACACAGGAGTTCTCGCTCTATGAGCAGTCCTGTGTTCTCTTCTCTCCTGACTCTTCCATACACAGGAGCGCTCGCTCTGCTGAGCAGTCCTGCGCTCTCTTGTCTCTTGACTCTACCATACACAGTAGTGCTCGCTCTGCTTAGCACTACTGCGCTCTCTTTCAGACACCAGCTGTCAGATACCTCTTGTGGCAGCTTATCTTTCAGTGACCAAAAAGATTGGCAGTCCAAAATCGGACATGCCGGATCCTTCTCTTCCCGGACAGATACAGTTAAATTAAGATTCTCTGCATGACCAGTGGAAATTTTCGGTAAAAGTTCACACTATGTATGCAAGACTTATCCATGTACTTTATGGAAAATTTTAATTGCATATATTCCAAACATGATGTGAAATTTTCCTGTGTTGACAGGAATGTGTAGGGTCTGCTGCGAAGTAAAGTCATATTTAAGTCACTACATAACAAATAAGTTGCCAAGTTTATTATTTTAGAAGGTGACCACAGAGTTGTTGATCGCCTAGTTGGAAACCTAGCTTCAAGTAGTCAATTTCTCAGCAGCACCACCACATTGGATATGAAGCAAGAACGTCTGTCCATGTAAAACTATCCATTTAAAATGCATTAGAACAATAGTTCTGTTGATAACATCTTCCCCACCTCCATCATACATAGAGAAGAATGGCTTGTCTCTTGGAATTCCAACATGGTGATCATTCTCTCGCTGGACAACATCTGTCTAGTAAGAGCTGGGAGGCCCCGATAGATATATGATAATCTGGCAAACAATCCCTTCCATATCAGCGGGTTCAGACAACTTTAGAAGAATGTGTATGGGGTCCTTTAGACTGGCCACAGACATTAGGTAGCTGTCGAGCCCCACAAATATTTTTCCTGACACCCATGGTTCTCATTAGAGAAAAATGAGCTTCTACCAGACTGACAATCGCTTATTTCCCCATGAATAAAAGAAGCCAGCAGGTGAAATCCAGCTGACACTTATCTCTCGACATCTGCCCTAGTTGGGAAGTTCCCATTCATGTTTTACTTTTGGATTGTACTGGCAACATCAATGGGTTTGACCAATAAACATCTGCGTATGGTGAGCCTCAAATTCTAGGGGAACTCTCTGGAAAAACATTATAGCAGAATGAGGAAGAAACAAACCGCAAACCATCGATATTTCACGTGTAAAGTATAAAAATTACTCCTGTAGAGTAGTAGGCAATATATTGGCAGAAATCCCCCCAAATTTCCTCCATAGAAGTTCCCCAGATTACATTTTACTTCCATCTAGTGACTGTAATTGATTAATTCTCGGTAAGGCTACAGTACAGACCAAAAGTTTGGACACACCTTCTCTTTCAAAGATTTTTCTGTATTTTCATGACTATGAAAATTGTACGTTCACACTGAAGGCATCAAAACTATGAATTAAGACATGTGGAATTATATACTTAACAAAAAAGTGTGAAACAACTGAAAATATGTCTTATATTCTAGGTTCTTCAAAGTAGCCACCTTTTGCTTTGATTACTGCTTTGCACACTCTTGGCATTCTCTTGATGAGCTTCAAAAGTTAGTCACCGGAAATGGTCTTCCAACAGTCTTGAAGGAGTTCCCAGAGATGCTTAGCACTTGTTGGCCCTTTTGCCTTCACTCTGCGGTCCAGCTCACCCCAAACCATCTCAATTAGGTTCAGGTCTGGTGACTGTGAAGGCCAGGTCATCAGGCGTAGCACCCCATCACTCTCCTTCTTGGTCAAATAGCCCTTGCACAGCCTGGAGGTGTGTTTCGGGTCATTGTCCTGTTGAAAAATAAATGCAAAACCAGATGGAACAGCATGCCGCTGCAAGATACTGTGGTAGCCATGCTGGTTCAGTATGCCTTCAATTTTGAATAAATCCCCAGCTGTGTCACTCGCAAAGCACTCCCACACCATCTCCTCCATGCTTCATGGTGGGAACCAGGCATGTAGAGTCCATCTGTTCACTTTTTCTGCGTCGCACAAAGATACGGTGGTTGGGACTAAAGATCTCAAATTTGGACTCATCAGACCAAAGCACAGATTTCCACTGGTCTATTGTCCATTCCATGTGTTCTTTAGCCCAAACAAGTCTCTTCTGTTTGTTGCCTGTCCTTAGCAGTGGTTTCCTAGCAGCTATTTTACCTTGAAGGCCTGCTGCACAAAGTCTCCTCTTAACAGTTGTTGTAAAGATGTGTCTGCTGCTAGAACTCTGTGTGGCATTGACCTGGTCTCTTAAGGTACTGTCACACTAAACGAGATCGCTAACAAGATCGCTAATGAGTCACCGATTTCATGATGCAGTAGCGATCTCGTTAGCGACTTAGCTGTGTGTGACATGTGGCAGCGATGTGGCCCCTGCTGAGATGTCGCTGATCGCTTATGAACGTTCTGAGACGTTTTTTGGTCGTTGGTGTCCCGCTGGTGAGCCTGAATCGCTGAGTGTGACACCCTTTATGAACGACTTCACCAGCGTCGCAGGTGGGACTAGGTTTTCCCAACGACCGCAGAGGTCGTTATACAGATTGCTGATGTGTTGTGTTAGGAATCTAATTAGCGATCACATAGCGATCGCACCAGCGATCTCGCCAGATTGAGTCGTTGTCGTGATCGCTGGTGCGATCGCTAAGTGTGACATTGCCTTTATCTGAGCTGCTGTTAATCTGCGATTTCTGAGGCTAGTGACTCGGATAAACTTATCCTCTGAAGCAGAGGTGACTCTTGGTCTTCCTTTCCTGGGGCGGTCCTCATGTGAGCCAGTTTCTTTGTAGCGCTTGATGGTTTTTGCAGCTGCAATTGGTACACTTTCAAAGTTTTCCCAATTTTCCGGACTGACTGACCTTCATTTCTTAAAGTAATGATGGCCACTCGTTTTTCTTTACTTAGCTGCTTTTTTCTTGCCATAATACAAATTCTAACAGTCTATTCAGTAGGACTACCAGCTGTGTATCCACCAGACTTCTGCACAACACAACTGATGGTCCCAACCCCATTTATAAGGCAAGAAATTCCACTTATTAAACCTGACAGGGCACACCTGTGAAGTGAAAACCATTTCCGGTGACTACCTCTTGAAGCTCATCAAGAGAACGCCAAGAGTGTGCAAAGCATTAATCAAAGCAAAATGTGGCTACTTTGAAGAACCTAGAATATAAGACATATTTTCAGTTTCACACTTTTTTGTTAAGTATATAATTCCACATGTGTTAATTCATAGTTTTGATGCCTTCAGTGTGAATGTACAATTTTCATAGTCATGAAAATACAGAAAAATCTTTGAATGAGAAGGTGTGGCCAAACTTTTGGTCTGTACTTTACTTTGATTTGTTTGCCTGTATAGATTGGATTGGTTGTTACCGACATCTGGTGAGCATTTCATGTCAATAGCATCTTTAGAAATATATTTACTTAGAAAATTGGTGACGTGTTAATTCATAGTTTTGATGCCTTCAGTGTGAATGTACAATTTTCATAGTCATGAAAATACAGAAAAATCTTTGAATGAGAAGGTGTGTCCAAACTTTTGGTCTGTACTGCATGTGCACACGTAGCGTTTTTTAAGCGTTTTTGCCACTTTTTATGCTGCGTAATCGCTTAAAAAACGCTTAGAAAACGCATCCCATGCAATCCTATGGGATTACGCATTGCTGTCCACATGCTGCGTATTTTTGCGGAGCGTAATCGCTTTGCGCAAAAAATAAGCTTGTTCATTCTTTTTGCAAATACGCCGCCATACGAATGCATTGAAACTCTCACTTCACGCACGTGGCAATGCCCACCATGCGTGAAGTGCGCTTGGTACCCAGGGTCTGGAGGAGAGGAGACTCTCCTCCAGGCCCTGGGTACCATATCCCTGTTAAAAATAGAATTAAAATAATAAATATTGATATTCTCACCTTCCGGCGGCCACCGCAGCCTTCCCGCCTCTCAGCCATGCTGCCATCATCTTCCGTTCCCAGGGATGCATTGCGAGAATGACCTTTGTGACTTCGCCGTTGAGTGAACGCGACGTTGCAAAGGTCATTCTCACAATGCATCCCTGGGAACGGAACTTGCCGGCCGCGTCACTGAGGAGCGAGAAGGCTGCGGGGGACCGCCGGAAGGTGAGAATATCAATATTTATTATTTTTTTTATTATTTAAGTTGATCACACTTGTGAAGCACTATGCTTGACAAGTGTGACCAACCTGTCAATCAGTTTTCCAAGCGATGCTACAGATCGATTGTAAAACGCTAGCATTCTGCAAGCTAATTACGCTTGCAAAATGCTTGTGTTTTGCGGGAAAACACATACTAATTACTGTACGTATGCGTTTTACCCACGGCGGGGAGTTGCGTAAATGCTCCGCAAAATTTGCACAAAGTGTGCTCATAGCCTAAAGTACATGAAAAGTTGATATCTAATGTGCAGCTCCTCACGCCACACTATACAAATAATCTATTCTGTTATTTCTAAACACTGTTTTTCGGTGATTACTTTGTATCTCCGTTCATACTGCACCCACACACACAAATGATACACCATTTGAAAGGCAAACTTGCCCCTTCAGCAAGAAAATAGCCAAACTAACCACACATCCACGATTTGATCACAAAATACAGTTTAAACATTAATTTTCATAAACCTGCAGTAAGGAAAAATGACCTGCAGGTTTCACCACAGTACCCCAAAGCACACTACCAGAAAGCTGCTTTCAGACATCACAAACAAATCCAAACATTTCCCTTGGGGGGTTTCCAGCTTGCCGAACTGCTTGCCCAGCCTATTTTAGCCAAATTGGAGGATTGCACACTTCACTGCAGGTGAGGCACATAAGCAAACACATTTGTAAACATGCACTGCCTATTGAATTGCACAATTATTCCGTTCATACTCCACCCACACAAACAAATGATACACCATTTGAAAGGTCAAATTAGCTGAAATTGGCAACACACTACCCCAAAGCACACTACCACAAAGCTGCTTACAGACATCACAAACAAATCCAAACATTTGCCTTGGGATCTTTCCAGCTTGCTCAAGTGCTTGCCCAGCCTATTTCAGGCACATTGGAGGATTGCAGAATTCACTGCAGGTGAGTCACATATGCAAACACATTTGTAAACATGCACTGCTTTTTCGGTGATTACTTCGACCCACACACACAAATGGTGAGTCACATATGCAAACACATTTGTAAACATGCGCTGCTTTTTCGCTGATTACTTTGACCCCACACACAAATGATACACCATTTGAAAGGTAAACTTGCCCCCTTCAGCAAGAAAAGAGCCAAACAAACCACACATTCACGATTTTATCACTTAAGACAGTTTAAACATTCATTTTCATTGTGATGAACTGGCACATGGTCCGCCACACGGTAGCCCGGGGTATCACGGCTTGTGATCCCTCCGTGCCGCAAATGTGATGAAAACGCGCACACACACGACGGCTGCTGCCGTCCGACCAGTAAACTGCAGGGATTTATAATTATCCCACTTCCACTTAGGAACTTGCAGCTCTCTGGCGCCCCCCTTACCCTCAGGTCAGTCAGGGAACTTCACCTAGGATAATTGGTCACCAGACGGGTCACTTGGATGTGTGCTGGCTATTGGGCTCGCTGCAGTGAGGGAATTATAATTACTCCGGGCCTCGGCCGGGCAATACTCTTATAAAACCCGCTCCGTCACTGCCAGCGCCACCCAATAGATTAACACTTTACACCCCTTCCTTTAAGCTGCCACCAGCTACGATTTACTTAATACACAATTTATCAAGAGGGTCGGTAGCAATCCCAAACAGTAGCGTAGTACGTCAGGCACGTGAAAATTCGTTTATAGAGCAGGAGAATCAAACTAATAATTTTATAGGTTTATTCCTTAAAAAACAGGCAGTGCTTATACAATATAAAAAGATGTAACAAACTGAGACAATATCGTTATGTACAAATGCAGTTATAAATAAAATAGGATTAAAGATGAAAATCACTCACATGGTAGTTACAGGCAAGACTGGCTGGGGGAGGAGCCACACGTCATAGTTCATTTGCAGATCTCTTAGTCAAGACGTCACAGCAAGGAATCACTGAGGAGCTTCCCTGCAAGCCTTATACATGTCGACTTCTGACCTCACAAAAGGGGCTGGTTTTCTGGCCACCTCCCCTGGGCTACAAGTTATAGTTTTGAGCTCTGAAAGTCATAAGGACCATAACTCAGCGGGAACTCTAGCAGAATAATGGCAGACCTATCAATGATCTTACTTTATAATGACGGTTCCAATGAGTACAAACTTGGCTGAGCTAGTTCATGGGAATCCGAGAATTCCATTTCTCCGGCTCTGTTCACCAGTACCACGGGAACGATGCCCGTCGGCGCATGGTTCAATACAGTGACTTTCATGTTTCTGACACAAATTCCCACCGTGTTATCACCAAAAGGAATGAATCCCCATAATGGCTGCTATAGAAGGAGAGCACATGTGAAGACAATGGCGACCCCCTACGGTGAGGCAGGAAACTCCAGTGCTGGGAGCTCAGATTACACTGAGCCTTACTTATGCTGGGAGGGGGGAAGGGAAGCGCGCTATACACAAGCTGCTAAATGTAGTAGATGTCATCACACCTCCCCCCCTTAGAGGGCGCTACGGAGGCATGACCTCTCGGTAATCCGCCATGCGCACCTCAGCAGGTTCGCCACGTCGTGACAACCCATCAGCATTCCCATGATCACTGCCTTTCTTGTGTTGTACGGCAAAATCATACTGCTGCAGGGCAAGGCTCCAGCGTAGCAACCTACCATTGGTTCCGGACACTGTGTGCAGCCAGCTCAGAGGGTTGTGGTTGGTGACCACCTTGAAGGTGCGCCCGTACAGGTAGGGCTGCAAACGTTGCAGTGCCCAGACCATGGCCAGGCACTCCTTCTCGATGGTGGAGTATGCCACTTCCCTTGGCAGAAGTTTCCGGCTCAGGTACAACACGGGGTGCTTCTGGTTCCCCCGAATCAACCTGGCTGAGTACAGCACCGAGGCCAAATTCGCTGGCGTCAGTCTGTACCAGGAATGGCCGACTGCTGTCGACGGCTTTCAACACTGGAGAGCTGCACAGGACTATTTTCAAAGCTCGGAATGCCACCTCACAGCCCTCTGTCCAGCTGACTGTTTGGGGTAGACCGCCCTTGGTGAGGTCCGTCAAGGGTTTTGCAATGGTGCTATAGTTCGGTACGAAATGCCTATAGTACCCTGCAGTGCCCAGGAAGGACTTCACCTGCTTTTTGGTCCTGGGGGTGGGCCAGGACACGATCGCGTCCACTTTCTCGGGCTCTGGCCTCATGGAACCCCCGCCTACCCGGTGCCCCAGGTAATGGACCTCCCTCATGCCCATCTGGCATTTTCCCGGCTTGATGGTCAGACCTGCCTGGCGAATACGCTTGAGCACCTCCTGGAGATGCTGAAGGTGTTCCTCCCAGGTGGAACTGAAGATGGCAATGTCGTCCAGGTACGCCACAGCATACTCTTCCAGTCCCTGAAGCAGGTGGTTGACCATCCGCTGAAAAGTGGCAGGGGCATTCTTCATGCCGAAAGGCATAACCGTGGACTCGTACAGTCCAAAAGGGGTGATAAAGGCGGATTTCTCCTGCGCCGCAGGGCTCAGGGGAATCTGCCAGTATCCCCGGCTTAAATCCATGATGGATATGTACTTGGCATTCACCAACCGCTCCAGCAGATCCTCGATGCGTGGCATTGGGTGCGCATCAGAGGTAGTGATGGCGTTGAGCCCCCTGTAGTCCACGCAGAACCGGGTGGTCCGATCCTTTTTTGGCACGAGAACTACAGGTGAGGCCCACGCGCTTTTGGACTGCCGGATCACCCCCAGCTGCAACATCTCATGGATCTCCTGGCGCATAATCTGCAGCACTTCCTCAGAGATCCGGTAAGGTGTCCGCCGTAATGGGGCATGATCCCCGGTGTCCACCTCGTGGACTGCCAACTTGGTCTTTCCGGGTCGGTTCGTGAACTCGGCCCGGAAGGGTTCCAGAGTGGTCAGCAACTGCAACCGCTGGGAGACGGTTAGCGAGGCATTTACCTCCATGTCCTCAATGGACCCATTGGCATTGGCTTGGGCCAGCATGTCCAGGAGGGGATCCTCCTCCCCGTCCTCGGGCAGGTTGCAGACCGGTAGGACGCAGGCTTCACGTTCGTGATGGGACTTCATCATGTTGACGTGAAAGGCCTTGCGCCTACCCCGAGTGTGGTCAAGCGTGACCACGTAGGTGACTGGGTTGAGCTGTTGGTGCACGACGTACGGGCCTTCCCAGGCTGCCTGAAGCTTATCCTTTGGTACGGGGACCAGCACCCACACCTTTTGACCCACTTGGTAGGTCCGCTCCCGGGCGTTCTGGTCGTACCAGTGCTTCTGGTCAGCCTGAGCCTGCGTCATGTTGTCATGCACCAACTGCGTCAAGGTCTGCATCTTGTCGCGGAAGCGCATGACATAATCCACGATGGACACTTCCGTGGGGTTTGGCTCATCTTCCCAGGATTCTCTTATCAACCCAAGGGGTCCCCGACTCACCTGCCATACAGGAGCTCGAAGGGGGAGAACCCCGTCGAGGCCTGCGGGACTTCTCTGTAGGCAAACAGCAGGTGTGGGAGGTACCGCTCCCAATCGCGTCCCTGGGTCTCAACCAGCATGCGGAGCATCTGTTTGAGGGTACCGTTAAAGCGTTCACACAAACCATTGGTCTGTGGGTGATACGCACTCGATACCATACGCGTCACCTGCATTTTGCTGCAGAGAGCCTTCATTAGGCGAGACATAAATTGGGTCCCTCGATCGGTAAGCATCTCCCTGGGAAATCCTACCCGTGAGAAGATGGTCACCAGTGCATCTGCCACCTTATCTGCCCTAGTTGAGGACAGAGCTACTGCCTCCGGGTACCGGGTAGCGTAGTCTACCACAGTAAGGATGTATTGCTTTCCAGAGCTGCTGGGGACGGCCAGCGGGCCCACAATGTCCACCGCGATCCTCTGGAAAGGCTCCTCTATCACTGGCAACGGGATCAGGGGAGCCTTAAGAGCAAGCCCCCCTTCCCCACTCTTTGACAAGTGATACAGGAGCGGCAGTAGTTAGTCACATCTGTCCCCATCTTGGGCTAATAGAAGTGTTGAGACAGCCGTGCCTTAGTTTTGCTGATCCCCAAGTGTCCAGCGAGTGGAATCTCATGGGCAATCCTCAACAACTCACCTCGGAACTGGTGCGGGACGACCAGCTGTTTTTCCCTCAACCACTCCTTTTGGGAGTCTCCGGGTACTGTCTCCCGGTACAACCTTCCTCGTTCCCAGAACACCCTCTCCTTATCAGTCACGGAGGTGGGCGTCTCGGCGAGGTGCCTCAAGTTCTCCAGGCTCGCATTTGAGTGCAGAGCGGCCTGGAACTCCTGGCTGGAGGCAGCCAGAAGTGACGTCAGGGTTCCTTCCTCACTGGGACCCTCTGGGACCAGCTCTGGGTCCACTTCTGGTTCAGTCTCTCCTGTAGCGGAGGAGGGTCCAGATGGCAGGGCGCTACCTGCGATCCGGGCACTCTGACTGCGGGTGACAGCAGCTACATATGCAGTCTCCCCGGGGATTTCTATAGACCCATCAGCCTGCGCTGCTATGGGCTCTACCTCCCCAACAACCCACACCACTTCCGGAGCCATGCTACTTTTGGGCCAGTTACCTTCCTCGGTGGCACTGGTCAGTGTCATGGCGTCACCTTCCTCACGGTCCCCATGCACCTCCCCATTTCCTTGAGCACTGTCGCTTGCTCCTGCTAGGGGTTCCTCAGCCGTCTCACTCCGCAGAGCGACGTGGCTGGACGCTCCTGTACCTGTGGACACATCTACCACCTCAGAGAAAGGGTTAACAGGTTCAGATGGCACAGATACATCACTTTCAGCATCATTCCTAGGGAAAGAAAGGTTATCAGTTGCATAATCACTTCGCAAAGCATTGGCAGGTAACACATTCAGTTTCCCATCATCATCAACATCAACATCATGGTTAGCGTTAACCTTATTATCAGATTGGGGAGGGGTGTCAGGGACATAGTACGCCACCATCCTCCCAGATCAGTCCCCAGTAAGACATCAGTGGGCAGGTTTTCGGACACCCCCACTTCCTTCACCCCGCTCCCGGCACCCCAGTCAATGAAAACTCGGGCTATCGGCAAGGGGTAGTGGACGCCCCCAATCCCGGTGACAGTTAAGGTTTTCCCCGGAATCAACTCTTCAGGGGCCGCCAGTTCGGGTCGGATGAGGGTTCGCTCAGCCCCGGTGTCCTTGAGGCCTGTAGCAAGACGGGCCCCCACGCGGACGGGCTGCACGTTGTCATCAACCCTCCCCACCACACCACCCACCAAAAGAACAGAGGCGTTGGGCCCGGAGGCCTTGGCTGGGGGGTTCTTCTGCCTCTCCGGACAGGTGGCGCTGATGTGTCCTGTCCGTTTACAGGAGAAACACTGGCGGGGGTCTGATGTAGGCCTGGCGCTGGCAAAGGGGATAGTGCCTCCAGAGGGACGGCTGGCAGGGGCACTGGGGTTGGTTGCAGGCTTACCCCCTCCCCAGCGGGTGGTGACGGGCTTCCGCACCTCGGGTTTCCGGTTGGCCTCATAGCTGTCGGCGATCCGTGCTGTTCTGACCGCGTCCTCCGGTTCTCGGTCCAGGATGAACTGTCGGACCTCAGCTGGGCACAGATGCAGGAACTGGTCTTTGATCATCAGGTCCCTCAAGTTCTCAAAGGTGTCAACTGACAGTCCTTGGATCCACTGGTCAAAGTGGTTCCTGAGTCCTTGCACCACATCGCTATAACTGTCGTGTGGGCCACGTTGGAGGCTCCGGAACTTCTTTCGGTATACCTCAGGGGTTAGCTGGTACTTGGCAATCAGGGCCTGCTTGATGGCCTGATAGTTGTCATCTTGATCCGGCGTGAGTGAAGCAAACGCCTCCAGAGCTTTGCCCTTTAGCCCGGGGGTCAAGTACCTGGCCCATTGGTTGTCAGGCAGCCGGTACTGTCTGCAGACTTTCTCAAAGGCCCGCAGAAAAGTGTCCAAGTCTCCGTCCTTTTCCATCACGGGAAAGTGCTCCGGCCGGGGCTTGGGACTCTGAGTGCTGCTGGGCACACTGCTCTGGGCTGTGGAGGGCATTGCCCCTCGCTGGACCATCTCCAGCTCATGGGCTCTCTGCGCTTGGGCTTCCTGCTCGGCTCGGGCTCTCTCAGCCTCCCGCTCGGCTCTCTCAGCCTCCCGCTGGGCTCTCTCAGCCTCCCGCTGGGCTCTCTCAGCCTCCCGCTGGGCTTGGCGCTCAGCTCGGGCCTCCTGCTGGTATTGCTGGATCAGCTTCAGGCGCTCCTCCCGGTCGTCGGTGGGGAGTCCCTCCAGGGCCGCCTGCAGGTAAGGGTCCATCCCGCCCTGGGTGTAAGCAGTCAGGGGTTGGGCCTCTGCTCCTGCGGCACCAACTTGGCTTGGGCCGGCTCCTGCGCCCTCCTCGCTCCGAGCGTGGTCCCGTGCCATCAGGGCCTGGATCACTTCGGCCTTGGTTTGGACCATGGGGACAATCTCCCTCCACTCACACATGGCAAGAAGAGCTTCCTTGCTATTCCGATTATACCAGTCGTATCCCCTCGTAGCCATGGTTGCCAAATAAAAGATAGGATAGAAAAACAAAGAGAAGGGGGGGTAACCGCAAGTACACACAATTGTCTCAGGACTAATAAACACTGAGTCTGTTCTCCAAAACTTTAGATGCAGGGTCGCTGAAGAACCGTGCAAGTTTTTTAGTGAATGGAATGATTGCTCAAACCAGATCACTAATGCTCTATAATCCCACTGCTGCCACCAATATGTGATGAACTGGCACACGGTCCGCCACACGGTAGCCCGGGGTATCACGGCTTGTGATCCCTCCGTGCCGCAAATGTGACGAAAACGCGCACACACACGACGGCTGCTGCCGTCCGACCCAGTAAACTGCAGGGATTTATAATTATCCCACTTCCACTTAGGAACTTGCAGCTCTCTGGCGCCCCCCTTACCCTCAGGTCAGTCAGGGAACTGCACCTAGGATAATTGGTCACCAGACGGGTCACTTGGATGTGTGCTGGCTATTGGGCTCGCTGCAGTGAGGGAATTATAATTACTCCGGGCCGCGGCCGGGCAATACTCTTATAAAACCCGCTCCGTCACTGCCAGCGCTACCCAATAGATTAACACTTTACACCCCTTCCTTTAAGCTGCCACCAGCTACGATTTACTTAATACACAATTTATCAAGAGGGTCCGTAGCAACCCCAAACAGTAGCGTAGTACGTCAGGCACGTGAAAATTCGTTTATAGAGCAGGAGAATCAAACTAATAATTTTATAGGTTTATTCCTTAAAAAACAGGCAGTGCTTATACAATATAAAAATATGTAACAAACTGAGACAATATCGTTATGTACAAATGCAGTTATAAAATAAAATAGGATTAAAGATGAAAATCACTCACATGGTAGTTACAGGCAAGACTGGCTGGGGGAGGAGCCACACGTCATAGTTCATTTGCAGATCTCTTAGTCAAGATGTCACAGCAAGGAATCACTGAGGAGCTTCCCTGCAAGCCTTATACATGTCGACTTCTGACCTCACAAAAGGGGCTGGTTTTCTGGCCACCTCCCCTGGGCTACAAGTTATAGTTTTGAGCTCTGAAAGTCATAAGGACCATAACTCAGCGGGGAACTCTAGCAGAATAATGGCAGACCTATCAATGATCTTACTTTAAAATGACGGTTCCAATGAGTACAAACTTGGCTGAGCTAGTTCATGGGGAATCCGAGAATTCCATTTCTCGGGCTCTGTTGGAGTTACGGGTTCACCAGTACCACGGGAACGATGCCCGTTGGCGCATGGTTCAATACAGTGACTTTCATGTTTCTGACACAAATTCCCACCGTGTTATCACCAAAAGGAATGAATCCCCATAATGGCTGCTATAGAAGGAGAGCACATGTGAAGACAATGGCGACCCCCTACGGTGAGGCGGGAAACTCCAGTGCTGGGAGCTCAGATTACACTGAGCCTTACTTATGCTGGGAGGGGGAAGGGAAGCGCGCTATACACAAGCTGCTAAATGTAGTAGATGTCATCACATTCATAAACCTGCAGAAAGAAACAATGACATGCAGGTGGCACCTCAACCAGAAGACATTTTTTGGCCTCTACTTATCAAACCAATTTATTGTATTACCAATCTACATATATAAATACCTGTCTGTGTTCATCATCTTATGAAATAGATTTACATTTGACCAGCTTGCTTTTTCTGAAATTGCCTGCTCCCCCGACAACTAAAGTGCGAAAATTTCACACAGGCCAAGCTAGTAGTGACATAATCCAGTGTATTGATTTGGGAATTACGAAAACAGAAATTAATTTCCTGCCTATGTCTGGGTGTAACTGTAGGAGATATGGAGGTAGCAGATGATTTTTGTTGTATCACTGAATCCTGAAAAAATATTTGGTCTTTCAACAGACATATGGAAGTAAACATTTTAAGTGGTTGTCCAGTAGCTAAAAATGTCCCCCACGTTATCGCTTGCAGCTTGAAACCAAGGACCAAGTGGGGGACCATAGGACATTTTGTTCTCCATCGACAAGGGATACAAGATTAACATATTAACTGTTTTTTTTTTATTCAATTTAATGGATTGAAAACCTTCCCCAGCTTTTCAGTGTTCCTGAATGCACCATGTGTATTGCTTTGTTTAATGGTATGAAAACCTTCCCCAGCTTTTCAGTGTTCCTGAATGCACCATGTGTATTGCTTTGTTTAATGATATGAAAACCTTCCCCAGCTTTTCAGTGTTCCTGAATGCACCATGTGTATTGCTTTGTTTAATGGTATGAAAACCTTCCCAAGCTTTTCAGTGTTCCTGAATGCACCATGTGTATTGCTTTGTTTAATGGTATGATTTGCTCACCCATCTTCCTGTATACATAATTGTACTCCATTCTTCTTATCTTTACCACACATCTGAGTGGTCTGTGTAACCCCTCCCCCCTTTTATGACCTTTCCTTAACTCTGTACATCTGGCCTGGGCAGTCACAGCCCACTTTCCAATCACACCTGATTGCCCTTAGCTGCAGATATATTCAGTGCAATGGGTCTGCTCCAGACCCGTGTCTGCTCCACATATTTCAAATCCCATATTTCAAATTACAGATTTCTAATTATACTACTGTGAATTAGACTAGAATTTGACTGGAATTTGGCTTCAAGGTAACATAATTTAAAACCACTATGTTTCAGTTTCTTTTCACTTTCACCACCATCCTCCTTTCTTTCTTCCTATCCCCTGTAATCCCCCCACCTACTAAGGAATTAGTCATTTCCCCCTCCATTCTCCCCAGCCATCTCACCTTTCCCTCAGAACTGTTCCTCCACATACAATCCTTTTTACCAAGACACACACAGCCTCATCATGTCCTATCCTGCTCTCACCTTCTAACGCTCTGTCTGCTACTCCTCATCGCTGGCGATGTATCCCCAAATCCTGGCCCTCCTCAACACATCCCCACACTCATTTCTAACACCCTGCCACGATCCTCCACACGTTTTTGCAACCATGACAACCTCATACCTATCCATCCACACCCCCCTCCCCTGGGCCCCCTACCCGGAGCACTATGTAACGCACGCTCCATCTGCAATAAACTGTCATTTATCCACGACCTCTTTATCACCAACAAACTCTCCTTCCTTGCCATCACTGAAACCTGGCTCACTCCCTCTGACACAGCCTCTCCAGCTGCGCTTTCCTATGGCGGATTCCATCTTTCTCAAACCCCTCGCCCCAGCAACAAACGTGGTGGAGGAGTTGGCTTACTCCTGTCTGATACCTGCTCCTTTACCCCTATTCAACTTCCACCCTCCACTGCTATTCCCTCGTTCGAGGTGCACTCCGTCCGCAACCTCCAACTGGCTGTCATCTACCGTACTAGCCATCTCCACCTTTCTCGACCACTTCACCGCCTGGCTACTCCATTTCCTCTCTGCTGGCATCCCAACCATCATCATGGGCGATTTCAACATCCCCATTGACACTTCCACCCCGGCTGCCTCTAAACTTCTATCACTCACGGCTTCCCTCGGCCTCACTCAATGGTCCTCTGCGGCCACTCACAAAGATGGTCACACGCTGGACCTAATCTTCACCCGTCTCTGTTCCCTCACTAATCTCACTAACTCCCCACTCCCCCTGTCTGACCACAACCTACTGACATTCTCTTCCCTCTCCTCTGTTAGTACGCATCCCCCACTCCACTAAGTCACCCACCCTCGCAGAAATCTCAAACACCTCAATTTACAATTGCTCTCTGAGTCCTTCCTCCCTCTCACAGACATAGCCTCACTTCATGACACAAATGCTGCTGCCACATTTTATAACACCACAATAAAATTCACACTTGATTCGGCCGCCCCCCTCACGCAGAGCAAAACTCGTACAATCAAAAGGCAGCCCTGGCTGACCGGCCTGACCAAAGAACTGAGATGGGCTTCCAGGGCTACCGAGCGGAGATGGAAGAGAACCCATTCTACCGAGCACTTCAACGCATACAAGCAGTCCCTTGCCAGCTTCAAGTCCACGCTCTCTGCCGCAAAACAAACTTACTTCGCATCTCTCATATCCTCCCTGTCTCACAACCCTAAACAGCTCTTCAACACTTTCAATTCTCTACTCCATCCCACAGCACCTCCTCACGCTCCTCTCATTTCTGCCGAAGACTTTGCCTCCTTCTTTAAGCAAAAGATTGATACTATCAGAGAAGGCTTTGGCCCGCAGCCCCCAATGCCCCTCTTAGCCACTCAGCCCTGTTCTTCCAAAACCAGCTTCACCACCATGACAGAAGATCAGCTCTCCACTCTCCTGTCAAGATCACACCTCACCACTTGCGCGCTTGACCCACTCCCGTCCCATCTCATCCCTAACTTTGCCACAGTCTTCATTCCTACTCTCACACATCTCTTCAACCTTTCACTTACAAATGGTGTCTTCCCCTCATCCTTCAAACATGCTTCAATCACACCCATCCTCAAAAAGCCCTCCCTCAACCCATCCTCTGCGTCTAGCTATCGCCCCATATCTCTTCTCCCCTACTCCTCAAAACTACTGGAACAGCATGTATATCTTGAACTGTCCTCCCACCTCTCCTCCTGTTCCCTCTTTGACCGGTTACTATCAGGCTTCCGACCCCATCACTCAACTGAAACTGCCCTAACTAAAGTCACTAACGACCTGCTATCCGCCAAGAGCAAGCGACACTACTCTGTCCTCTTTCTCCTGGACCTGTCTTCTGCCTTCGACACCGTGGACCATTCCCTCCTGCTACAGATTCTCTCATCTCTTGGCATCACAGACTTGGCCCTATCCTGGATCTCATCATACCTAACAGACCGAACATTTAGTGTCTCCCTCTCACACACCACCTCCTCACCTCGCCCCCTGTCTGTCGGTGTTCCTCAAGGCTCAGTCCTAGGACCCCTACTCTTCTCCATCTACACCTTCGGCCTGGGACAGCTCATAGAATCCCACGGCTTGCAGTATCACCTCTACGCCGATGACACGCAGATCTACCTATCTGGACCTGACCTCACCTCCCTACTGACCAAAATCCCACAGTGTCTGTCTGCTATCTCAGCCTTCTTTTCTGCTCGCTTTCTCAAACTGAACATGGACAAAACAGAATTCATCATCTTTCCCCCACATCATTCTACCCCTCCACCAGACCTATCCATCAATGTCAATGGCTGCTCGCTTTCCCCAGTCCCGCATGCTCGGTGCCTTGGGTGATCATCGACTCTGCCCTCTCTTTCAAACCACATATCCAAGCCCTCGCCACCTCCTGCCGCCTCAAACTCAAAAATATTTCCCGGATCCGTGCATTCCTCAACCATGAAACCACAAAAACACTAGTGCACGCCCTTATCATCTCCCACCTCGACTACTGCAACCTCCTACTGTCTGGCCTCTCCTCTAGCACTCTGGCACCACTCCAATCCATCCTACACTCTGCTGCCCGACTAATCCACCTGTCTCCCCGCTATTCCCCAGCCTCCCCCCTGTGCCAGGCCCTTCACTGGCTTCCTATTGCCCAGAGGCTCCAGTTCAAAACCCTAACCATGACATACAAAGCCATCCACAACTTTTCTCCTCCATACATCTGTGACATGGTCTCCCGCTACCTACCTACACGCAACCTTCGATCCTCTCAAGATCTCCTTCTCAACTCCCCCCTCATCTCTTCTTCCCACAACCGCATACAAGACTTCTCCCGGACTTCCCCCCTACTCTGGAACTCCCTGCCGCAAAACATCAGACTTTCACCAACAACGGAGACCTTCAAGAAAAACCTGAAGACCCACCTGTTCCGACAAGCCTACAACCTGCAATGATCCTCAGTCTACTGAACCATCGCACGACCAGCTCTACCCTTTCCTAGTGTATTCTTACCCATCCCTGCAGACTGTGAGCCCTCGCGGGCAGGGTCCTCTGTTATGTTTCGGTAGCTGAGGAGTGCAGGCAAAAAAAGGCAATACACCAGAGCAGTTGGAATCTATGAGATTGCAGTACCCTGACTAACCACAACAACTAGAGGCAGCCGTGGAGCGTTCCTACGTTGGTCCTAGACGCCTCGTCACAGCCTGAGAAACTAACTACACCTAAAGATAGAAATAGGAAAGCTATCTGCCCCGGAGCAGAACCCCAAAGATAATAGAAAGCCCCCAAACATGTAATGGCGGTTAGACAAGAAGAAATACAGACACAGACAGAAAATAGTATGAGCAAACGTTGGGGCCCAAACTAACTAAATAGAAAAGGATAGGAAGGGTACTTACTGCAATCCCAGAAAACCCTGAAAAGAACCAACTCTACTAATTTCAAAAACACCTGAGATCACACGACCTCTACCACCTAAATTAGTTCTCTGGTGTAACAAAATCAAAACAGCAACCACTGAAAAAACTGGAAAAAGCAAAGGTACAAACATCAGTGGCTGAACTAAACTGAGAGGGCAAAAGCCCCCGGAGGGGACCCTGAAGGCCCCCACAGAAGTGCAGGACAAAATGCAAAAATCAAGCACAAAAACAAAAAGAAGAAAATGTCTTATCTGTTAGCAGGAGATGCAGACACGACACAGCAGGCTACAAAGGAAACAGGAATCAAGGATTCAGACCAGAACAATTGATCACCGGAAACCCTGATGGGAAGGTGACTCCCTTATATAAGACCAGTCAGTAACACCTGATTCCCAATCCTCACAATCTTCACAATCTTCACTGGACAGACCAGCACCGCTTGTAACCACCAGAGGGAGCCTCTGCTCAGAACTCATCCCAAGCCCACTCACAACAGTACCCCCCCTTGAGGAGGGGTCACCGAACCCTCATTTGAGCAACCAGGTCGGTCAGGATGAGTTCTATGGTACGCACGGATGAGTCTCCTAGCATGGATGTCCGAAGCAAACACCCAAGAATTGTCTTCCTGACCATAACCTCTCCACTTAACCAAATACTGGAGTTTCCGTCTAGAAAAACGAGAATCTAATATTTTCTCAACCACATACTCCAGATTGCCCTCAACCAAAACAGGGTCAGGAGGCACAGCAGCAGGAACCACTGGCTCAACAAACCTCTTCAACAAGGACTTGTGGAACACGTTATGGATCTTAAATGTCCCTGGAAGAAGCAAACGAAAAGAAACAGGATTAAGAATCTCTATGATCTTATAAGGTCCAATGAACCTAGGCTTAAATTTAGGAGATGCTACTCTCATAGGAATATTTTTTGAGGACAACCAGACCAAGTCACCCACTTTAAACCGAGGACCATCAGTCCTATGCCGGTTAGCAAACCGCTGGGCCCTCTCCTGAGAGAGGGACAACCTCTCCACTACCTGGTCCCAAATCTGTTGCATACGCTCCACAACAGAGTCAACACCTGGACAGACAGAAGCCTCCGTCTGTCCTGAAGAAAATCGAGGGTGAAACCCAGAATTACAGAAAAACGGAGACATCAAAGTGGCAGAGCTAGCCCTATTATTACGAGCAAACTCAGCCAAAGGCAAAAAAGAGACCCAGTCATCCTGATCAGCAGACACAAAGCATCTTAGATAAGTCTCCAATGTCTGGTTTGTTCTCTCAGTTTGACCATTGGTCTGAGGATGAAATGCCGAGGAGAAAGACAATTGAACACCCAGTTTAGAACAAAAAGTCCTCCAAAATCTGGAAACAAACTGGACTCCTCTGTCAGACACTATGTTCTCAGGAATGCCGTGTAAACGAACCACGTGCTGAAGGAACAACAGCACCAATTCAGAGGAGGAAGGCAACTTAGGTAATGGCACAAGATGTATCATCTTAGAAAACCTATCACAAATCACCCAGATGGCGGTCATTCTCTGAGAAACAGGAAGGTCGGAAATGAAATCCATAGAGATATGGGTCCATGGTCTCTTGGGCACAGGCAATGGCATCAACAAACCACTAGAGCGAGAGCAAGGCTTGGAGCGAGAGCAAGTCCCGCAGGACTGCACAAATTCCCTGACATCACGAGACAAGGTAGGCCACCAAAAGGACCGACTAACCAAGTCTCTGGTACCAAAAATTCCGGGATGCCCAGCCAACGCGGAACAATGAATCTCAGACATCACACTCTTTTTCCACTGGTCCGGGACAAACAATTTTCCAACAGGGCAGCGCTCGGGCCTATCCTCCTGACACCCCTCCAGAGCAAGTCTCAAATTAGGTGAGATGGGGGAAAGAACTACACCCTCTTTCAAAATAACAGAAGGATCAGATAACTCAGGAGAGTCCGCGAGGAAGCTCCTCGAGAGGGCATCCGCCTTAACATTCTTAGTGCCAGGAAGAAAGGAAACCACAAAATTAAAACGTGTGAAAAACAAGGCCCACCTGGCCTGTCTAGGATTGAGTCGCTTGGCAGATTCCAGATAAACCAGATTCTTATGGTCAGTAAGGACCACCACCTGATGTTTGGCTCCCTCCAGCCAATGTCTCCACTCTTCAAAAGCCCACTTCATGGCCAATAACTCCCGATTACCCACGTCATAATTACGTTCAGTAGGAGAAAATTTTCGAGAGAAAAAGGCACAAGGGTTACTTTTAGAGGTCTCTGGATCTTTTTGGGACAAAACAGAACCTGCCCCAATTTCAGAGGCATCAACCTCCACCTGAAATGGCAGAGAAACATCAGGCTGCCGTAGAACAGGAGCAGAAGTGAATCTCTGCTTAAGTTCCTGAAATGCAGAGACTGCCTCAGGAGGCCAATTCACCACATCAGAACCCTTTTTGGTCAAATCAGTTAATGGTTTAACAATAACCGAGAAATTACCAATAAATTTACGATAAAAATTGGCAAAACCCAAAAATCTTTGAAGAGCCTTTAATGAAGTAGGTTGGACCCAATCACAGATGGCCTGAACCTTGACCGGGTCCATTTCAATAACAGATGGGGACAAAATGAATCCCAGAAATGAGATCCTCTGTACGCCAAAAAGACACTTTGATCCCTTCACATACAGAGCATTCTCTCTCAAAATCTGGAATACAGTTCGAACATGTTTCACATGAGAGTCCCAGTCATTAGAAAAAATCAAGATATCATCCAAATAAACAATCAGAAATTTATCCACAAAATCCCTGAAAATGTCATTCATGAAGGACTGGAAGACAGAAGGAGCATTAGTGAGCCCAAAGGGCATCACAAGGTACTCAAAATGCCCCTCCGGGGTATTGAATGCCGTCTTCCATTCATCCCCGTGCTTAATGCGAATAAGGTTATATGCCCCCCTGAGGTCAAGCTTGGTAAACCAAGTAGCGTTTTTCACCCTGGAAAACAGGTCAGAAATCAAGGGTAACGGGTATTGATATTTCACAGTAATATTGTTCAAAAGACGATAATCAATACACGGCCTTAATGAACCATCCTTTTTGGCCACAAAGAAAAAACCGGCACCTAAGGGTGAAGAGGATGGTCTGATATGACCCTTCTCCAATGACTCCTTGATATAAGACCGCATAGCGTCATGTTCAGGTACAGACAAGTTAAAAAGGCGACCTTTAGGGAATTTACTACCAGGCACTAATTCAATAGCGCAGTCATAGCTCCTATGGGGAGGCAAGGATGCAGATTTACTTTCGCTAAATACATCAGAAAAATCAATCAAAAAGTCAGGAACATCTTGAGCCTGGGGGTGGCAGAAGAAACAGGAGTGTTGGTATTAACACATTGGCAGCCCCAACTGGTTACAGACACAGATTTCCAATCCAAAACAGGATTATGAGACTGTAACCAAGGGAAACCCAGTACGATAATATCATGCAGATTATACAGAACCAAAAATTTGCAGCACTCTTGATGATCAGGTTCAACCCTCATTATCACCTGAGTAGAGAACTGAGGTTTATTCTCAGCCAAAGGGGTAGAATCGATCCCCAGTAGGGGAATAGACTTCTGTAGGGGTATCAAGGGAAACCCACAACGTTTAGCAAAATCATAATCCATCAGGTTAATAGCTGCTCCAGAATCAACGAAAGCCTGAGCAGAAAATGAGGACAGAGAGCATATCAGAGTGACAGTTAATAAAAACTTAGTCTGAACACTACCCAAGACAACTGAGCGTGCAAAACGTCTTCCCCGCTTAGGGCAGACTGAAATAGCATGAGAGGCATCACCACAGTAGAAACATAACCCATTGCGCTTTCGAAACTCATGACGCTGTGCCCCAGACACCACTCTATCACACTGCATGGATTCAGAAGCAGGTTCACAAGGCAACACTATTCCACGCATACTTCTCCGCTCACGCAAACGTCTGTCAATTTGAATCGCTAATGACATAGAATCATTGAGACCAGAGGGGACAGGGAATCCCACCATAACATCCTTTACATTATCTGACAGACCCTTCCGAAAAAGGGCCGCCAAAGCGTCGTCATTCCACTTGGTCAGGACTGCCCACCTACGGAATCTCTGACAGTATAACTCAGCGTCATCAAGCCCCTGATTTAATGCCAACAAGGCTTTTTCAGCTTGATCAGTGACATTACGCTCATCGTACAATAACCCCAAAGCCTGAAAAAATGCATCAACATCACTCAAAACAGGATCCCCAGGTGTCAGGGAAAAAGCCCAATCCTGAGGATCGCCGCGCAGGAGAGAGATGACAATTTGAACCTGCTGCGCTGCGTTCCCTGAGGACTTAGATTTTAAGGCAAAAAACAATTTACAGTTATTTTTGAAATTCAGAAACTTAGCTCGATCTCCTAAAAACAAATCTGGCATGGGAATCCTAGGTTCCACAACAGGCAACCTAGCAAGATATGCAGCAATACTCTGAACCTCAGTGGCAAGCTGATCCACACGGCCAGACAACTGTGCAAACTCCATTGAGAGAAAAAATCCTCCCCAGCACCCAGAGATACAGAGGGAAAAAAAAAAAAATGCAACAAACAGAAAAATATCTCTGACAACTCTGACAACCGTTTTTTCTTTCACAAATTTTTTCCCTTCTGTGAGTACCATACAATTTTAAATTTTAGGCCGGTGATACTGTTATGTTTCGGTAGCTGAGGAGTGCAGGCAAAAAAAGGCAATACACCAGAGCAGTTGGAATCTATGAGATTGCAGTACCCTGACTAACCACAACAACTAGAGGCAGCCGTGGAGCGTTCCTACGTTGGTCCTAGACGCCTCGTCACAGCCTGAGAAACTAACTACACCTAAAGATAGAAATAGGAAAGCTATCTGCCCCGGAGCAGAACCCCAAAGATAATAGAAAACCCCCAAACATGTAATGGCGGTTAGACAAGAAGAAATACAGACACAGACAGAAAATAGTATGAGCAAACGTTGGGGCCCAAACTAACTAAATAGAAAAGGATAGGAAGGGTACTTACTGCAATCCCAGAAAACCCTGAAAAGAACCAACTCTACTAATTTCAAAAACACCTGAGATCACACGACCTCTACCACCTAAATTAGTTCTCTGGTGTAACAAAATCAAAACAGCAGCCACTGAAAAAACTGAAAAGAAAGGTACAAACACAGTGGACAACGGGGCAAAGCCCCCGAGGGCTGAGCCCACAAAGTGCAGACAAAGAATCAAGCAACAAAAACAAAAGGAAGAAATGCTTATCTGTAGCAGAAGATGCAGACAAAGAGCACATGCAAGCACAAAAAACAAGAATAAGAAAATTTAGACAGAAATTGACACGACACAGCAGCTAAAGGAAAGGTCGACTCCCAATATTATCAGAACCGATGCAAGTAACATCCTTTTCCTCAAACACTCCAATCCTCACAATCTATCCACTGGACAGACCAGCACCGCTTGTAACCACCAGAGGGAGCCTCTGCTCAGAACTCATCCCAAGCCCACTCACAACAGTCCTCTCTCCTTCTGTACTTGTGTGTCCCTTGTCTAGCACATGTTTATTGTACCTGTCTATATTTTTCCCTTTTCATATGTAAAGCGCCATGGAATAAATGGCGCTATATAAATGTTGTAAGCTTTTCAGGGGATATAGCTCCGGGATCGCCGTCTCGGGTAGACGGAGTGGCATAGACACAGTTCACTCACAGACAGCAATTCTGGTACAACTGGCCGCAACCAGCTTTATTGTAAGTCCACAGCAAACAAACATGAGCAAAACCAACTCATAAACCAAAATCCTAAGCCTCTCCGGCTACTCACTACACACAGATAGTTTCCCTCACTATCAGGGCCCAGACTACCAGCCTGGCCCAAAACAACACATATATTCAGTCGTTACCAGCATGTGGTTTCCCGGAGACTCCTGCAGTGTCTGGAGTCACATCCAGACTGAGAGAGCTCAATGTCTGTGTTCTCAGCCACCTACTTCTGGCTGCCTAATTAATACCTGAGTGGCTTCAGGTTTGAGCTGCAAGCCTGTACTGAATGGAGGGTGTAGTGAACTTGCTCCACCACTAGGTTTACAAAGCCATACATTTCCCTTATGCCAGTCAGCTAAGTACCTGGGCAAGATGTACACCCCATCCAATACATATCCCTTCACTGTCTCACATATCCCCCCCCTCTTTTCTCCAGACCGGAGGGCTGGTCATCAATCCTAAAGAGACAGTGAACTCCGGACAAGGCATCCGCCTTACCCTGTACCCTCCCAGGCCTATGCTCTCTGCGGGCTTCGGGTATCCTGCACGGTTTCAGCTTGACCTTAGTGCCGGGCTCAGTCTCGATATAGTGCCTCAGCAGAGAAGTACGACCAGGCAAGTCAGAACACCTCTGCTGATTCTTCCTCAGAAACTCTCGTACTTCCTGTTTTTGGTGCACTGACAACGTGTCACCAACTATCCCAGGAGGTATAGGGGGTTTTACACCTTTCTCTAATTCCCCCGCGACCACCAATGACTCTCTGTCCAATGGCATACCCTGAGCAATTCTATCCTGGGTCTTGTCCATCCCCAGGTGCCCACCAAGCACGAGGCTATGTGACAACCCCAGCACTATGCTTCTATATGGCTTAGGTACCAGGAGCTGACTCACGACCTCCCTGGTCTTTAGTGACCCTATACAGTAGGTTATTGTTCATGGCAACATGAGGAAACCTCTCCTCAGAGCCAGGCTCTTGGGAAACCTCATTTAGAACAGTTATATTTTCCTGGGCCATTTTAATAGTGGGGTCTCGCAACTGCTCACTCCCAAAATTATCACGGGACACAGGTAGGTCAGGGACAATCGGTTCCTGAGAACCACTATCCTCGTCTCCCAACATCACCTGAAAAGGAAATTCATCTTTATCACGGTCATCATCATTATCAGTATCATCATCATTATCATTATCAGTATCATCATCAGTATCATCATCATTATCATTATCATGGTCATTATCATTATCATGATCATCATCATCATCAGTATCATTATCATGGTCATCATCATTATCATGATCATCATCAACATCATCATGATCATCATCATTATCATTATCACGATCATCATCATTATCATTATCACGGTCATCATCATTATCATTATCACGATCATCATCATTATCATTATCACGATCATCACATAAGTTTAACGGCCCACTAGCATTGTGTTCCGCCCCTATGGACTGCGCAACCTCAGTAGGAGCTTCATCACACTGTCCAGTAGAATCATTTTTCCCCCAGAGATTGGGGACCAAGTCACTACCCAATATGACAGGGTGCACCAGGTTTTTCACTACCCCCACTTCACACGAGACCTCCCCGAGTTTGGGGACCAAGTCCACGGCAGTCTCTGGGTAGACTTTGGTGTCTCCATGGATGCACACCACACTCAGGTGTTTATCGGGGATGAAGTCCCCATCAATCAGGCTGTCATGTACGAGAGTCACTCGATTTCCTGAGTCTAGGAGTTCAGACGGGTAGACCTTTCTAGGCCTGGGGTCTCCCGACAGGGAAACATCACACTTTTCCTCACACATTTCACCTCGGGCCTGAACCCGTCTATCAGCATACCCCCTGTCCCCAACAGCTGGAATGCTCTTACCGGGAGAGTTCGGCGTCTGGGAACTCTGAAGTGACGACCTCTCTATCAGACTGACGAGTTGCTTGGCGTCTGGGTGGTCTCCTTGTCCGACCCCGTGCTGTACCTCAGTAGGAAGTGCTCGGGTGTAGCGGTCCTCTATCACCTTTTCAACCCTTTGGGCAGGGTTGCCGACGTCAAGCTCCCGCCACTTCTTTAGTGCTCGAGCGTAGCGGTCCACTATCACCTCTTCGACCATATTGGCATGGCTGCCGACATCAGGCTCCAGCCACTTCTTTACTGCAGACACCGCAGGTGCCTTTGCAACATCACTCTGGGACGAGGCGCTGAGATCCTGGCGTAGTGCTGCAACCTGCTCCCTTAACAATCGGTTAGTCTCCTGCTGTTGCACACTAACTTGCGCCATATGTTTAAGCAGCGCCTCCATTCTGTCATCCATGCTGTCAGACTTCTCTGTCTCAACAACGGCAGTCTTTACTCAAGACATACACACTCCACAGTCTTTTCCACAACAAGTTCAGCTTTGCTGTGCACACACTTTTTTTTTTCTCTGCAGACCCTATTAGGGCCACTGTCTCTTTAAGACTGCTCCAACAGACTTTTCCTTTGCTGCTGCTTTAGCCACTGTGCTGCCTCAGCATTCTAGCACCAATTGTAAGCTTTTCAGGGGATATAGCTCCGGGATCGCCGTCTCGGGTAGACAGAGTGGCATAGACACAGTTCACTCACAGACAGCAATTCTGGTACAACTGGCCGCAACCAGCTTTATTGTAAGTCCACAGCAAACAAACATGAGCAAAACCAACTCATAAACCAAAATCCTAAGCCTCTCCGGCTACTCACTACACACAGATAGTTTCCCTCACTATCAGGGCCCAGACTCTACCAGCCTGGCCCAAAACAACACATATATTCAGTCGTTACCAGCATGTGGTTTCCCGGAGACTCCTGCAGTGTCTGGAGTCACATCCAGACTGAGAGAGCTCAATGTCTGTGTTCTCAGCCACCTACTTCTGGCTGCCTAATTAAAACCTGAGTGGCTTCAGGTTTGAGCTGCAAGCCTGTACTGAATGGAGGGTGTAGTGAAATTGCTCCACCACTAGGTTTACAAAGCCATACATTTCCCTTATGCCAGTCAGCTAAGTACCTGGGCAAGATGTACACCCCATCCAATACATATCCCTTCACTGTCTCACAATGTATAATAATAATAATTCAGCTACCAAACCCCTTAACATTGTCACGTTCAGCTTTAGTGCCCTTAGGGCCTTATCTTGTACAAATTATTTTCAATGTAATTTAACGCCTGGAGCCTGAATCATCCTAAGCAACATGGGAACCAACACAATACATCATTCTCATATCTGTTTCTTTCACTTTTGCGGTCTGTATGGTCAAGGAGAACTGTAACATTGAAGGTGGAGGGTAAACCTTTTTTGGGGAGCCCTAATGGTGCTTGTATGTGGTTCATTAACAATATGTTCTGTTGTCCTCTGACAAATATAACCAACCAACCCCCACTTGGACTATCCATATATATCAGCATAGATCACCATGTCTCCGGCAGGTTGACCTTCACACTCCCAAGAAGACAAAGTCTTGAGAGAACCAATCTCAACTAATCTACTTATAGTTGGCTGAAGACATCTAGACATTGATGTATTTCTTGGTTTGATTTCTGAGGCACCCCTTCATCTCTATTTGTCTGTGGTCCAACCAGTAGGTTCTGTTGTGTTTGTATTGAAGTGTTTGTGACGCCACCTGTGGTTTCTGGTCAGAGGTGACCAGCGCTGCAGTGCAGATCCTCTGAGACTGATGGTGTGATGCAGCAGAGTTGGAATAGCTTTCCACAGGTAAAGCTTGTGGTCTCAGGGCAGGGTGATGTTGTAGAAAGAGCAATGGTGCTGGGAGATGTAGCAGAGTGGAGTGTGTGCCGCAGGAAGAACTTGAGAGGACACAGTCAGTTGCAGTTTCCAAGGCTTTACTCACAGCTCAGGTGCGCACAGAGGTCCGCTTGGTACAGTGTCTTCCAGGTGAGGAACTCAGCAAACTCCCAGGTAGATTGGGATACACCTTTCCAGGACTCCTTTTATATGTGTTCCTTTCACTGGCCATCTCACTGTGCTGATTCCCACTCCTTCTACCTTTCCAGCACCTTCACAAACAGTGTCCCAGATCGGCTGCTGTGAATCCTGTCGGATAACGTTTTCTCTCTGCGTTTCCTTGATTCTATATAGCTGCCTCTCCGGAGTAGATGAATGTGGTTGTTGTCTGTGGCCCCTAAAATTGCCACAGCAGTCGGCTTGCTAGCTGAGTCATAAAGTTCTCCACTAGGCTAGGGGCCGAGTCCCTTCTGCGACCTGGTCCCTCCGCAATCGGATCGGGCCCCACGGATGGATCACTCACTATCCGTGCCCCTAGGACCCCTTCTCTCCTTCCAGAAGCTTTTCTCTCTGCTTCCCTCACTTTCATGTCCTCCGTCCGGGGCCGAGCTCCTTCCAGCTCAAGATCCCCTCTCAGACAGTCTAACTCCACTCTCTTCACTGCTTCCTAAAGCTTAACTCCCCTTCTCCTTACTAGCTCCACCCACCCATACACTCTTTACTACCCAGCCTGGGATGAGACCATCCTCCCATAGGGTACGCCCAGAGTGCCCGGCTGCTATAGTCTGTGTTGGGTGCAGGTGTTAGTGTCCTGGGTGGTGCTCCCTCCTTACCTGAGAGTGAAGTATCACACCTCTGGATGAGGTGCAATACCCCTGTGGCGACTGAACCCTCAGGGGCGCCACATAGGTGACTTGTACTACATTATATGTATTCAGAGAGTTATCACTGTGTCATCGGTGGTGTTACATAACACTGCAGGTGACATCTACACGTTATCTGTACTCGGAGGAATATCACTGTGTTATCTGTGGTGTTACATAGGACTGCCGGTGATATGTACTACATTATCTGTGCTAAGAGAGTTATCACTGTGTTATCTGTGGAGTTACATAGGACTGAAGGTGACATCTACTACACTATCTGTACTCAAAGAGTTATCACTGTGTTATCTGTGGTGTTACATAGGACTGCAGGTGACATCTACTACATTATCTGCACTCAGAGAGTTATCACTGTGTTATCAATGGTGTTACATAGGACTGTCTGTTATATCTACTACATTTTCTGTACTCAGAGAGTTATCACTGTGTTTTGTGTGGTTTTACATAGGAATGCAGGTAACATTGACTATCCATTCCCGCTCTAGTTTACCGACTGGATAACACCTACAAGGACTAGAAGTCAGAAGAAGACGCATTGTTTTCACCAGTATACAGCCTCTTCCATTTTCCCCACGTTCTGTTCCCAGCCTGGCCTTCTTCCTGCCCATGTAGGACCATGTAGGGCTGTATTTTTAGGGAATTTGCTGTCTGATGTGCTGAGAATACTTCTCTGCTCTCCTCTGAGCCCAGAGATCTGACTCCAGAAACCACTTGAAAGCCTCTTGGTTTAGACTGCCATTTCTGTAGGATGACATCATTGTTTTCCTCCCGGAGAATCCAAGCCCAGTTGAAGGAGCCGTCTGTATGGATTCTTATTTCACATGTGCATTCCGATAGGGGTCTGGTTACATGTCACTGGCACAGAATGTAAAAGGGAATTCTTGCAGAGTTTTTTTCCTATGAATTATTGCTATTGCAGTGGATCGGAGCCAAGAGAAACCACAATTTTTTCCGAAAATGGAATGTTGCGAGAGAGAGAGAGAGGCAAATATCAGACACCGACTCTCTCATATCTACATCTCTTCATAAAATGTTATCCAATTATTCAATATCTTCTTTATTTTTATAGAAATCTTGAAAATTTCCCCCAAAATCAAGCTAAATAATTTTATGTCACAAGTGGAAGAAATTTTCCCCAAAAAAATTGCAAAAATTGTCTGGAAATGTGTAAATACTGCAATAATACTCAACGAGAACATTCAAAAAAAAGTTTCCACCAATGAAACAAAGTTAGAAAGCAATTATGGACAAAGAATTACTATGAACTTTTTTCAAGGTTTTCAGCCATGTGTTGATACAATTAATTTAAAATAATGTATTGGTTAACTGTTTCCAGCTCTAATGCAAACCTTTGTGTCGCCATGGCTACAGTCTACAAACAACCCCTGTGTGTTCTGACCCTGCAGTAATGTGTTAATCTGCTCTATCTTCTTCTCCGTAAATTCTTCTTCTATATCTTTAATTTATATGTAGCAACTTTAGAAATGGTACATGGGTTTGGTCCAATTATAATTGATCATTGTAAAGTAGGTCTCTTCCTTTTAACCTGGCAACTACTAATAAGTCTTCCCTCGGACAATCTTTGTGCAAGCCATTTCATCTATAAAGCAGGTCCCAGAGACCTTTCACCTTTCAACACCTGTGCATGGATCTGAGCTTACATATGGCCCTTCAGGGTTGGTTCCACGAAGTAGCTGCTGGCCGGTGGAGCAGGCTGGCAGAGAAGATTCTTAGAAGCCAGATCAAAACCAAAGAGGTAAGAAAACAAAGTCAGAATTGTCAGGAAAATGTCAAAACAATCCAAGGTCAGCAACTGAATAAGAAGAGATTATGGCAGCACAGGCATAGGGATAGAACCAAGGTCAGGTATAATCTATAACTGGCATCTGAAGACAAAGCAACTATGGGTTTATATAGAGCGCTCCCAACCCAAGGCTCACAGAAGAGCATTAATGAGATAACCAAAGCTCCATGCCTGGATGGCAACATAAGTCCTAGAATATCAGAAAGGACCACTGCACTGTCACCCCGAGTTGCTCACAATGAAGGCACCGTGTCATCCGTTAACAGAGGGAGTAAGCTCAGACATGGATGCAACAGTCTTTAGTTGTTATAGGTCCGATATAGTGTAACAACACACAAAAGGGTAACCGTGACTTAGGATTAGCATCAATAATACCTGTATTTCCCAATATCCCAAGCTGGTGCTCCAACATGTTCGCCTCCTAATTTATGGACAGTCAGTCATCTTTTAGCAGAGGATCAATCATGATCCTAATATGCTGACACATCCTTGTGGACCCTTCCTGCACGCAACTATAAATACAGCGACGTTTCGTGTTCCAGTTGTTGATGTTGGACGTCTGTGGGAACTATTGATAGTTTGTCTTATGTTACATCGGGCGCCAGCAAATCTCCTGTATTTCTCTTAGTGAGGTTTCCAGTTAGCTCATGGGATTGAGTTACAGATATGATCCAACAGCAGAGCAGCTCTGCTCAATCTCAACCATGTCATCGGGATAGAAATAACCCCTTTTGCGTCCTTGTGGTCAACGTGCAGACTAAAGGAATGGGATATGGGAACAGTATATACTTCACGATAGGAATATCATCCTCCAGAGACCCTTCTAAAGCTGACCTTCAATGGTCAATGGGACATACTGTATGCATTACGGGATCTTGAGCGTATCAGATATGTAAAGGTGTGCTTTTTAAGGATTTTCACACCATACTTTTGTATCCTATTCAAGAATGGCGCAACAGGCGCTGAAAAGGTTACAGCTAAGGGCTTGTCCAGGACTTTTACATTGATGGACTATCCTTAGGATAGGTCATCAATATCTGATCGGTGGCAGTGCGACACCCTGGATCCTTGCTGATCAGTTGTTCCCAGTGTTGGCCGGTTGTGTTCAGTTGCGGAGCCGCACAGCGCGGTTCCGTCCACTGCATAGTAGCTGCAGCCGGAGTACTGTGCATACACCCCCTAATTGGTGGATGTGCAGTACGCGGTAACAGACACTATACAATTGATGGTGCTGTGCGATGTGCCGCTCCACAACTAAGCAGCTGATCGGCGGGGGTGCCGGGCGTCACACTCCCACCGATCAGATATTGATGTCCTGTCCTAAGGATAGTCCATCAATATAAGAGTCCCAGACAACTCCTTCAAAATTTAGCTTCTATAACCAAGTGGTTTTCCTCAAACACTGATCTGCACTTCTGTGCTGTCACGCACTATCTGTACAACTTCTTCAGTGTTTTATGACTCATTTTTATAGTCCCTTTTGATTGGCTGTGTTATACCATGTAATGTAATAGTTGCAGAGGATTATGGAGAAGCCCGCCCAGCTGCTCTCATGGGCACGTGGTCTATTTCTGGGTGATGCAATCTTCTGTAATGTGGGAAATAGTGGCCGCGGATTTAGGTAATTCCTGCAAAGCAACTATTGTTCAAATTTGCCTGCTTCAATTAATTTCTAAAAATTTTACACAATTCAATTCACTCATCTTTTGCGTAGACTCATTGTCTCAGTGTGTACAGGTCCTTTGTAGAATGATGTCATGTCAGTCTTACGTGACATCATCAATGATGAGGTAGGGACCATATCTTTTTTGATCAAAGGAAGTACAGCATAACCTTGAGCATGGCCTTGAGAAATCCAAGTGAAGTCCAACAATGGGGCCTACTGAAAGGATGTGGACCATAGACTAAGGACTCTACCTAAGAAGATGATATTGAGTCCTTGCCTGTAGATTATTTATATATATATTTTCTTCAATGAATAGGACCCAAACTGATGTAAAAGTCCTTCACCCTTAAAATTCTCATACACAAATATTGAGCAATTGCTTCTTAACCAATATTGAAAGCTTTGTTGATAACACTCATTTCACTGCATGTCAAGTTTTTATAGACTGCACATTGTTCCTTTGGTATTTAAAACAATGTTTCATCACACTCCCTTGAACCTGTAACCTTTGAGGATATCATTGAGAAGAAAGATTTCTAAGATCCCTTTCTAGAAATCTCTGAAACCGAGAAAACCACTGGGAATGGTCCAAACATCCTCTTATAAATACATAGGGGTACCTGATAGCAACATCTTGTGTTGGCCAACATGATGATGTTTTCGAACCTTAATTTCCTATCCGAGAAAATCAACTGTGTGTCAGTCTTAGATATAACGAAGACAATTGAGAAATGACTATGTATGAACGATAAAGTCCTTGGGTGATGGATATGTGTGGTTCAGTTTCTCCCTTACTCCCTGTGTCCCTTTGCTCAATCTCACACTACTCTTCTACCAGTGAAGAATGATTTGCGATATAAGTGTAATGTCGTAAATGTTTTGCCATTTCGGAGTTGTCAAAAATGTGACATCCACTGGTGACAACAAGAACCATAGAAATGGCATGAAATCCTCTGAGATACTGCCTAGCTCAGCAAAGAAGAGTCTGGAGGTTGGGCAGTTGGATGAAGGCTCTCAGCCTGAGAAGATGTCCTTCCAAGTGGTGATGAGTGGTCAAAGTCATCATCTGAGGTCTTTGGTCTCTGAATTGTCTGGAACTACAGTGCTAAACAGTTATGGTGCTTACATCATGGTACAGGGGTCATGGGTGCTGTTAAAATCTGACCCGGAAAAGTATAGGTGTTGGTACTATTTGGGTTCTAGTGAAGTCATGGGTGTTTCCATCTGGTATATTTTGTATATCCATTGATCCAGACAGCTTCAGTATCCCCGTGCTCCTTCGATGCAGCAGAGAGAGTGTAAAGTTCGGGTCAATAGTGCAACCGACCTTACCTGTCAATCATAAGGAGTGCAATGCTCCTCCAGTAAGCAGCAATCATTGCAATGACTGTCGTTAGCGAATGTCACCCATTGTCTCTTAGGGACATAAAACATAATGACAAGCAGGAAAATGTATACAAATAATTGTAAGAATAGGTTTTGTAATCCATAGTAACCAGGTTGTATTATTATTTTTTATAGTGTAGAACCCCTGTTGCGTAGTGTAATATGTGCTGAGTTGTTTTTTTTTGTAAATTTCCATTGAGTTGTTTTCACTTTCATACTGACTTTAACCTTGATATGAACAGTGGGTGTGAACATGATAAAATATTGAGCATGATACTTCCTGAAAATAGAAATCGAAAGTCTAAGAAAAATTCCAGAGTGCCTTTTGGTCTGTCTCTCTCTCTCTCTCTTTCTAAATAGCAGGAGTGGGGTCTGTTTTTCTATGTTGCCTTTTTTCCTTTTCCTTTTTTTATTAGCTCAATAGTTGTGCAGGGGATTTCACAGACACACACCTTTGGTAGTATGTTTGTTATTTTTCTGTCTGTTTCTGAGCAACCTTGGGCACTTAAGGTACTAAATAAAGACAAAGAGTTGCTAATCAAGATACTACAATTTATTAATATATTTAAATGAAGAAACTTGCCCCGATCTAAAGACATCATGACTGGTTCCATGTCCCAGAAGGTCCCAGTTTAAGGACCTTTGACACAGGAAAAAGCTTCCTTTGTTGGAATGTGTGAAAGGGGCTGGCTCATTTCCATAGCTAAGTCAGCCTCCTCCTCTGAGAAACTCCCATAAAAATGATAGGTGTTATGGAGACAGCACAGTAAGCTATACTGTTTCTGTAAATTGGAAGTTATAGAAACAGTGTACCTGGTTGTGCTACTCTGTTTCCGGAACTCCCATTAATTAGGAGTTATGGAAATAGCGTAGATGACTAAGAGCCTATCTAATGGCTCAAAATGCATTAATATTTTTTTTGGATACATCTTGGATGCTTTAAATGTAATTAAATAAAAAGGTAAACTTCTGGACTATACCTATTTATATGGTATAAAGGTTTAATCCACCTTCTATCTGCCACCTTCCTTTTAGAAGTTGCTTTGGTATAAAGACGCTGACACTCTCGCCGGTGGCGCACGTGGTTCATGGACCTATGCACCGGGCCCACCTTGGAGGGGAATAGTTAAGCGGCTATCTGGTGTTCACTGGAGCTGAGCCTATTAGTCACGCCCATACTATTCGATTAGGCGGGCTGGCCAGCACACTCTCAATGCATCCCAGTGTGAACACCACTGTATACATGACCAGATGTGCTGGGCTTGGCTGCCTATTTTCCTGCTATGTAATGTGAATTTTTGGAGGCTTTTAAGTCTTCTTTTGTGGCTTTGCTATTAGTTTAGTGTAGGGATTTGCAAGTGTGGGGACCCGTGATGTGGGTTGCAAGCTTGTGTATTTTGGCCAAAATATCAACTAATACATCACTTTTTTTGTATTTTTTGCACTAGTTCTCAGGGTGCAGCCAAGCCCAGCACTTCTTGTCCTGTATACAGGGGTGTTTACACTGGGATGCATTGAGAGTGTGCTGGCCAGCCTGCTCAATCCAATAGTACGGGTGTGACTAATAGGCTGTGAACCAGACACTATGCAGTACCCTTGTGTGAACAGCACCCTACACAGGCCTTTATTGTGCAATTTTATACTGGGCAGCTGCCCTGTTATGAATGTGCTAGAGATGTTTTCTGAGCAGAGGCTCCCTCTGGTGGTTACAGACAGTACTGAACCTTTCAGCGAGGAATGGCAATCTGGGATCACGGACTGGACTGATATAAGGGAGGTTCCCTCCCATGATGGTCAATTGTTCTTGTCTCAATTGTGGTTCCTGGTTCATTTGGAAGTTTGCTGGAGTCCTGCCTACATCATCTGCTTTCAGATAAGATATTTTCTGCTTTTCTTTTTGTGCATGCTTTTTGCATAGTTTCTGCACTTTTGTGGAGGTCAGCCGGGTCCCCTCCTGGGGCCTGTGCTCCTCTCAGTTTATCTGTAGCCACTGTTATTTGTTCATTTGCTTTTTCCTGTTTTTTCAGTGACTGCGGCTTAGTTTTGTTACACCAGAGATCTGATTTAGGTGGTGGAGATCGTGTGATCTCAGGTGTTTTTGCAATCAGAAGAGTTGGTATTTTTTAGGGTTTTTTGTTGGATTGCAATCAGAATTCTTTCCTGTACCTTTCTTTCTAGACATATTGGGCCCCAGCGTTTGCTCATTCTATTTTCTGTCTGTGTCCGTGCTCTCTTCTTGTCTAACCGCCATTACATGTTTGGGGCTTCCTATTAGTGTAGAAAGAAAAAAAAGTTGTCAGAGTTGTCAGAGATTATTTTTTTTTTCTGTTTGTTGCATTTTTTCCCTCTTTTTCTCTGGGTGCTGAGGAGGATTTTTTTTCTCTCAATGGAGTTTTCACTGTTGTCTGGCCTTGTGGATCAGCTAGCCACTGAGGTTCGGAGTATTGCTACCTATCTTACTAGGTTGCCGGTTGTGGAACCTAGGATTCCCATGCCAGATTTGTTTTTGGGGGATCGGGCTAAATTTCTGAATTTCAAAAATAACTGTAAGTTGTTTTTTGCCTTAAAACCTAAGTCCTCGGGGAGCTCAGCACAGCAGGTTCAAATTGTCATCTCTCTCCTGCGCGGCGACCCTCAGGATTGGGCTTTTTCCCTGACACCTGGGGATCCTGTTTTGAATGATGTTGATGTATTTTTTCAGGCTCTGGGGTTATTGTACGATGAACCTAATGTCACTGATCAAGCTGAAAAGACCTTGTTGGCATTAAATCAGGGTCTTGAAGACGCTGAGTTGTACTGTCAGAAATTCCGAAAGTGGGCAGTCCTGACCAAATGGAATGATTATGCTTTGGCAGCCCTTTTTCGGAAGGGACTGTCAGAGAATGTAAAGGATGTTATGGTGGGATTCCCTGTCCCCTCTGGTCTCAATGATTTATGTCATTGGCTATTCAAATTGACAGACGTTTGCGTGAGCGCAGAGGTATGTGTGAGATGGTGTTGCCTTGTGAGCCAGCTCCTGGGCCCATGCAGTGTAGTGGAGTGACTTCTGGGGCTCAGCGTCATGAGTTTCGAAAGCGCAATGGGTTATGTTTCTACTGTGGTGACACCTCTCATGCTCTTTCCATCTGCCCTAAGCGGGGAAGACGTTTTGCACGCTCAGTTGTCTTGGGTAGTGTTCAGACTAAATTTCTGTTGACTGTTACCCTGATTTGCTCCCTGTCCACATTTTCTGCTCAGGCTTTTGTTGATTCAGGATCAGCTATTAACCTGATGGATTTTGATTTTGCCAAACGTTGTGGGTTTCCCATGATACCCCTGCGGAAGTCTATTCCCCAACTGGGCATTGATTCTACCCCTTTGGCGGAGAATAAACCCCAGTTTTCTACTCAGGTGATAATGAAGGTTGAACCAGATCATCAGGAGAGTTGCAAATTTCTGGTGCTGCATAATCTGCATGACATTATTGTACTAGGTTTCCCTTGGTTACAGTCTCATAATCCTGTTTTGGATTGGAAATCTGTGTCTGTGACCAGTTGGGGCTGCCAATGTGTTAATACTGACATCCCATGAAAAGGCACAAGAAATGCTGGAGGCTGCGCTTTGTGCAGCAGCATGCAGCATGTCACAGGCATTTTGCAAAATCAAATCCAGAGCAGATGTGGAAAGATATAATTGGGTGACAATATCTTTTAATAATCTACACTATATACTGTATCTTGTGGCCAAAAAAATGTTCAATGACAATAACAGAGTATAAAGTAGCTACCAAATTTTGGGGTTGTGCATTAATGCATTCCACAATTACTGTTAAATAATCCCCCAGGCACCTTCATCTTGATTTTTTTTTTGCTTAGAAACCTTGAAATATCCTTCAGCTCTCAGGCCATGCTGATAGTTGGTGTTTCACAATAGATGGAGAGAGTGCACCATCTTACCAGGAGTAATCTGCCCTCCAAAACAATCATGTTCTTCTCTGAAGAAGGTCACTGGTAGAGTGTGTGATCAGGATATCTCCAGATAGGTTTTGTTTTCTCCTGTGTACAAGGTCAACTGCCTAATTCAGAGTCTTTCTTCTTTAAATGAGCCTCCCTATTTACTGTCAACAGAAGAAGAACACTATAAATAATGTGAATTTGGAACCAGGTTCAAGATACATGTGATCAAGTGGTATTTTAGTATTCAACATGAGAATCTTAACATGTTCGTACTGTAAGGAGGAAGACCGGGGTGCGGGTACCTGTACTGAGCCGGGTCCAGAACTGATGAGGCCGCCTCCCATGTTGCCTGGGGGAAGAAATGAGGGAGCGGACCGACCTCATGACCCGGGTAGGAGGGGCCAGATAAAGCAGAAAGCGCGTGCAGCGGCTGCCAGTTTGGCGCCAACCAGCAGCAGCGCGCAGCCAGGTGAGCAGCGTGCTCCGTCCCCTGAGTATCGGTGCCGCGACAGGCCGTGTCGGTTGGTCCCCGCCGTTTGCAGTGGGACTGCTGCGCAGAGAGGTGCCGTGCGCTCAGTAACTGCCGGAGACAGAGGTGCCATGCGCTCAGTGACTGTGAGTACCGCGCACGTGCAGAGAAGGGAGAGCCGAGTACCGGACAGACTTTTGCGGCCTTCCCTGCCACTTGCTTCACACCTGCTCCCGTTTGACTCTGGAAGTTCTGCGGCCCTGTTTGCTTTGGCCACGCGTGTTTATGGACTAGGGACTCAATGGAAGGTACCGGAGACTGACCGCTGCCGCCAGAAAACAGACCATCGTTTAAAGGACCCCATCTGAGGACGTTTCCCCGGCCGCTGCCGGCACTACAACCCCTGAGGGATCATCTGCTGCAGAGGAGCATACAGGACACCATAAGTTTTCTTCATTGTACTGTTGTTGTTTTACATTTGTTAGGCCTCTTTCACACATCCGTTTTGCTCCTGACGGCGCCCCTGGCGTTTTGCCGCAGCGCCGCATCCGGCAACTAGTATGAAAAACCGGATGAGCCGCATCCGGTTTTTCGCCGGATCCGGTTCTGTGATCCGTACAAAAACCGGATCCGTCTCATCCGGTGTATCCGGTTTTGCATCCGTTGACGCCGGAATGCGCCGGATCCGGTTTTTAAGAACGCCCCTTTTTGGGGTTCCAAACATGATTGGCTACTGTAATCCTATATATACACTGTTCCTACATCCCATCTTTGACAGGTTGTAGAGGAGCAAGTGCAGGTTGGAGAGAAGAGCAAGTAGCAAGTGATTGGCGAACATGGATGTCATTATCGGCAATATCTTCAGGAATCTTGTTGATTTTACTGCGGAGATGAATCGCTTGAGGTTTATAGTTCTGGAGAAGGAGCGAAAGATTGAGGAGCAGCGCATTATGCGTCAGCGCCAGCGAAGACGACGCCGTATGTGGATCCACCCCATCACGGCACAGAGATTAACTCGTGGTGTCTATTCAACACTGAACATAGAGCTGCGACAAAATCCAGAGAAGTTTTTTGCATATCTGCGGATGAATAAAGAAAACTTTGATGATTTGCTGGAGCGTGTTGGAGACCAAATAAAAAAATCGGACACCTACTGTTGGTTCTCGATATCTCCGGCGGAGCGTCTCATGGTCACTATAAGATAAGCTATATGTATTGGATCTGTTTGCTTGAGCACACTTGTAATTTTATCATTTATTTAACATCACAGGACAACTAGGAAACCATATCAATAGCCAAAAATTTTGTTATAAAACAGTGTTTCATTGATGTTATTATTTTTGGTATCTCCAATAGTTATAGCTGAGTTCTGGTATGTAATGCTGTGTTTCTGAAATAATTTGTAATGTCTATTTTGTTTTCAGATTTCTGGCAACTGGCGAAACTCTGTCATCGCTCCATTTTCAATACCGCCTGGGAATATCCACACTATCCGGCATAATAAAGTATACTTGTCGTGCTCTGTGGAATAGTTTGGTTGGAGAATTTCTTCCAGAGCCAACAACAGAGCGGTGACTTGAAATAGCGGACCAGTTTTCTCTGTATCTGCCAGTTCCCCAATTGCCTGGGCGCCGTTGATGGAAAACACATCCGCATTCAAAAGCCTTCAGGAACCAGATCAGAATTCTTTAACTATAAAAAATATTTTTCGGTTGTCCTGATGGCTATTGCAGATGCGGAATACAAGTTTATTGCAGTGGACATTGGGTCTTATGGACGGTCAAATGACTCCCAAGTCTTTAAACTTTCTGCTATGGGCCGTAAACTGTACGGAAACAGTTTTCAGTTTCCCCCCCCTAGGCCACTGCCTCAAACCTCAGGCCCACCGATGCCATTCGTTTGTGTAGGTGATGAGGCATTCCAGCTGTCCGAACACCTATTGAAGCCGTACGCCATCAGAGGATTAACACATACAAAGCGGATATTTAACTACCGCCTCACAAGAGCCAGACGGATGGTGGAGTGTGCCTTTGGGATTATGACAGCTAAATGGCGTGTCCTTTTGACTGCAATTAACTTGAAGACCGAGACTGTGGATGATGTTGTTAAAGCGTGCGTGGTCCTGCATAATTTTGTCCTAACCAAGGAACCAATTTCTATGGAGGACCACAATGAAGAAACAACTTTGCATGACTACAGCAACATTACCACTCGCAGTACAGTCGCGGTTTCAAGAATGAGGGACCAGTTTGCCCAATACTTTGTGTCACCAGAAGGTAGTGTTGGGCTGGCAGAATGACAGAGTGTGATAAATGTATTTGTTCTTTTAAAAATTTCTTTACCCACAATAAACCTTTAAAAGTTTACTTGTCTACCTTCTTGTGTGTTTTCTACTGTCTGTAACCTTTTTGCCATAGCTGTGTCCATGGCTGTTTGTTTTAACAAAAGTATTTCACCTTTTGTCCGAAAAAAGTGTACATTGTAGGCCATGGTTCCCCAACTCCAGTCCTCAAGGCCCACCAACAGGTCATCATGTTTTCAGGATTTCCTTTGTATTGCTCAGGTGATAATTGCCTCACCTGTGCAATACAAAGGAAATCCTGAAAACCTGATATGTTGGTGGGCCTTGAGGACTGGAGTAGGGGAACTCTGTTTTTGGGTGATAACCTAACAAAGTACACAATTTTTGGAAAAAGATAATATACTTTGCATACTACACAACCCGGGACACAAATTTGGGAAAAAGGTTGCATTTATGAACCTTTTAGCCAAAGTTTGGTGTACCTGTATACCAAATTTAAAACTTAACATCCTATAAATAAAAGACAGACAACAATGTTAAAACAATGAACAATTTATTGAAAAATTTTTTTTTTAATATAATTGGTATCAAAGTAGGCCTTGTGGCCCAATTTTTCACGTTTAAATAAACTTTATTTTTTATTCAACTTTATTATTTTTGTAAACTTTATTTTTTATTCAACTTTATTATTTTTGTAAACTTTATTTTTTTAAAGATTTTTTTTTTTAACTTTATTTTTTTAAAGAAATGTATGAAAACATATTTACATAAACTACAGGTCAGTGTAGTGTGGGGTGGAAATACTGCTGGAGGGGCTGCGGGACACTTCGACCGTGGGAGTGTGGAGGGACGACCGGGATGGTGGTGTGGAAGGAACAGGAAGAGGTGAAGGGGTGGAAAGATTAAAAGAATGGGAAGACAAGGCAGAACAGGTGGGTGGTGGTGGAGTGGAGGGTTGGGCAGGAGGAGCAGGTGACATGGTAGGGAATTGGAAGGGGGAAGGAGATCGGTATGAGGTAGGAGTGTGGTACGGGGGAGGTGGCTGGTAGTGGGTAGGTTGCTGGTACTGGGGAGGTGACTGCAGTTGGGGAGGTGGTTGGTACTGGGGAGGTGGTTGTAATTGGGGAGGTTGATGGACCTGGGGAGGTGGCTGGTATTGAATAGGAGGGGGAGGAGGGACGGCAGGTGGAGGGGGGTGGAAGATGTACGGCGGCTGTAGGGGGGGGAGGTGGAGGAATGACTGGGGTGGACTGAGGATGGGAGAGAACCTGCACTAGAGCAGCGTGGCACGTGTGCATCACATAGATCTGCTGGTCAGCAGATAGCGGATCTATGCGCTCCGCAGCCGACCTAAAAAAACTGTGGTTCGGTGATGCTCTTGCCTCTGACTGCACAGTTTGCAGAAGTGTCTTTACCTCACCAACTACGGAGGTTATCTGATGAATGTCTGCGGCAAGTTGTTCAGATAATACCTTAAGACAGTTCTGGAAAGATGCATTCATATGCAAGAACTCGGGCGCATAGTTCTTTTCCTGACCCCTCTGACACTGCCGCCCAGTACCCGCAGCTGTACTAGAGGTGGCAGGGTCAGAAGGGTGGGGTTAAGGGAATGCTATATCCTGACCAGCAGATTCATGTAATGCAGCCGGCCACGCTGCTCCAGCGCTGGTGGAGGGGACTGCGGGATCAAATGTGTGGGAAGGTGCAGATGTAGAGGGTTGGTCGAAGTGTCCCTCGGTGTCGTTCTCCTGAGGGATCGCTCTAGAAGGCGCCAACTCTGCGGGCGCCCGAGTGCTGGTCACCGTGCTGTGGAACAAAGAAAAAACATAAAATTAATATACAGATGTGGAATGGCCCTGGCTGCAAAAAAACATTGGATTGATGTTAACATTTGATGGTAATATTTACCTTCTGGTGACCATTGTTTCACGCAGGAACGCCAGAGCTCTTGCGTACTTGTACTTGCTCTGGCGTCCTGAAGAACCACTCGGGGCCCGCATCTCCTTATTGAATTCCTTCTTAAAGCGATCCCTCACAGACCGCCACTGCTTCACAATTCTCTCCCCTGAAACGAGAAAGCACAAATTGGTTAGTATACAACATCAGTGTTTCCCAAACTTCATTCCTCGTGTCCCCCAGAGGTCATGTTTTCAGTATTTCCATAGTGTTTCACAAAAGGAAATCCTGAAAACATGAAGCGTGGGTGACACGAGGACAGAAGTTTTGGAAACACAGCTTTACAGTCAGCAACATGAACTATACTTACGGTGTTTAGTCTGGGACCTAACATCGAGGTCCTCCCAGCGGTCCACCATTGCCGCTGCCACTTCCTCCTAGAGCCGTCGGGTCACAACTTGATCCGAATGCCGGCGGTACCCCATGTTCCACAGCGGCTCCCTTTCTCGGACCAGATCAATCATGAGTTCAACGTCCAGGCCCTCCTCCGTGTCCGAGTCGGGAGCACGCTGTGAAGCCTGTGAAATTAAAATAGAAAAAAAAACATTACCATACACATTATGTGAAAATTTCAAAATTATACATGTTAAAATGGAAAAATTCCTGCAAAAAAATTTAGAGATAACACGTTTTGTAAAAATTAAAAATTATATTAAATGCTACCAAAAATGGTAGATAGGTCAAAAATTTTAAAAAAGAAAATGACATTTTAAAAAAACACCAAAAAAATTGAAAAATTTACGTTTCAAAAATAAAAACTATGAATTAAAAAAATAAATAAATAAAAACTTACACGTTGCGAACCGCCGACAGTCTCACGACGACGACTCTGGGAGGCGCTGGGAGGAACCCTCTGTTGGCTCCCAGATCCGAGAGACTAAAATGAAAATAAAAATTAGGATATTGGCATGTGTTGGCCGCTGTGTCAAGTATGTACTAAATGGTTTTCTATGTGTTGTGTGTAGTGTGATGTTGTGTTTCTGCGATTGATGCAGGATACTTACGAATTGCGAGCCCACTCCGGGTATCTCTCCACCCCGTCCTTCTTCCTCTGGGAGCTCCTCGTCATCTTGCGATTCCTGTTATTAAAAAAGACAATCAACACATATATCCCACAGATGGATTATGGAGAGAAAAAAAAAATTATATATTTTTACCGCCAATTGCTGACGATGTGTAGGAGGGCTCCCAAAAGAAGATGTGTCCCGAACACCCTGCATCTCAAGTGGCTTGGAGGGAGGAGACGGAGGAGATGCTGCTGCTGCTGCTGCTTCCGCCATAGCCGCCATTGCAGCAGCTGCAGCAGCTGTTTGACGGTCTCTGCTGTGGAAGAAAGAAACAAAAAGGGACAGTGAATATATTTCTATATTCCTTGTCCCTGGCTGAAAGAGAAAAACAAACATGTAATTTTTTCGGGAAATGGGGGATGTAATATTTACTTTCTGCTGGCTTCCCTCCTAGCCCGCCTCTCCTCCTTTCGTCTCTCTGCCGCCTCCGCCGCCGCCTGTTGTTGCCGTCTTCTGCTGTTGAGTAAAAAGGGACTGTGAATTTACTATTCCTTGTCCATGGCTGAAAGAAAAACAAACATGTAATTTAGAGCAAAATGGGGGATGTCATAGTTACTTTCTGCTGGCTATCCTCCGAGCTTGGAGGTCCTCTCCTCCCCTCTCTTCTATTTGGCCTGCATCGACCACCGCCGCCGCCTGTCGTTGACGTCTTCTGCTGTTGAGTAAGGACACAAAAAGGGACAGTGAATGTGATGAAACGAGCACACGGTCCGCCACACGGTAGCCCGGGGTATCACGGCTTGTGATCCCTCCGTGCCGCAAATGTGACGGAAACGCGCACACACACGACGGCTGCTGCCGTCCGACCCAGTAAACTGCAGGGATTTATAATTATCCCACGTCCACTTAGGAACTTGCCGCTCTCTGGCGCCCCCCCTTACCCTCAGGTCAGTCAGGGAACTGCACCTAGGATAATTAGTCGCCAGACGGGTCACTTGGATGTGTGCTGGCTATTGGGCACGCTGCAGTGAGGGAATTATAATTACTCCGGACCGCAGCCAGGCAATACCCTTATAAAACCCGCTCCGTCACTGCCAACGCCACCCCATAGGTCAACACTTTACACCCCTTCTTTTAGCTGCCACCAGCTACGGTTTACTTTAGGAACAATTTATCAAGAGGGTCCGTAGCAACCCCAAAACAGTAGCGTAGTACTTCAGGCACGTGCAAATTCGTTTATAGAGCAGGAGAAACAAACTAATAAATTTATAGGTTTATTCCTTAAAAAAACAGGCAGTGCTTATAGTTTAAAAGAAAGGTAACAAGCTGAGGCAATATAGTTATGTACAATATGGTTACAGAAAATAAACGGGATTAAAAGTGGAAAAAAAACTCACATGGTAGTTAGATCATATACAGGCAAGTCAGGCTGGGGAAGGAGCCACACGTCATAGTTCATTTGCAGATCTCTTAGTCAGGACATCACAGCATGGACTGAACAAGGGGGCTCACCACAAGACTTATACCTGTGGGCTGCTGACCTCACAAAAGGGGATGGTTTTTCTGGCCACCTCCCCAGGCTGAAAGCTATGGTTTGAGCTCTGCAATATCATAAGGTCCATAACTCAGCGGGGAACTCTAGCAGAATAATGGAAGACCTATCAATGATCTTACTTTGAAATAACTGTTCAAATGAGCCCAAACTTGGATGAAATAGTTCATGGGGATCCGAGAATTCCATTTCTCCGGTTCTGTTGGAGTTACGGGTTCACCAGTACCACGGGAACGATGCCTGTTGGCGCATGGTTCAAAACAGTGGCTTTCGTGTGTCTGACGCAACTTCCCACCGTGTTATAAGCAAAAAGAATGAATCCTCATAATGGCTGCCACGGAGGGACAGCACATGTGAAGACAATGGAGACCCCCTACGGTGAGGCGGGAAAACTCCAGCACTGGTAGCTTCAGATTACACTGAGCCTCAATGGGAGGGGGGAAGGGAAGCGCAGCTCTACACAGGCTGCTAAATGTAGTAGATGTCATCACCCCCCCTTAGAGGGCGCTACGGAGGCATGACCTCTCGGTAATCCGCCATGCGCACCTCAGCGGGTTCGCCACGTCGTGAAAACCCATCAGCATTCCCATGATCGCTGCCTTTCTTGTGTTGTACGGCAAAATCATACTGCTGTAGGGCAAGGCTCCAGCGTAGCAACCTACCATTGGTTCCGGACACTGTGTGCAGCCAGCTCAGAGGGTTGTGGTCGGTGACCACCTTGAAGGTGCGCCCGTACAGGTAGGGCTGCAAATGTTGCAGTGCCCAGACCATGGCCAGGCACTCCTTCTCGATGGTGGAGTATGCCACTTCCCTTGGCAAAAGTTTCCGGCTCAGGTACAACACGGTGTGGTCCTGGTTCCCCGAATCAACCTGGCTGAGTACAGCACCGAGGCCAAATTCGCTGGCGTCAGTCTGTACCAGGAATGGCCGACTGCTGTCGACGGCTTTCAACACTGGAGAGCTGCACAGGGCTGTTTTCAAAGCACGGAATGCCGCCTCACAGCCATCTGTCCAGCTGACTGTTTGGGGTAGACCGCCCTTGGTGAGGTCCGTCAAGGGTTTTGCAATGGCGCTATAGTTCGGTACGAAACGCCTATAGTACCCTGCAGTGCCCAGGAAGGACTTCACCTGCTTTTTGGTCCTGGGGGTGGGCCAGGACACGATCGCGTCCACTTTCTCGGGCTCTGGACTCATGGAACCCCCGCCTACCCGGTGCCCCAGGTAGTGGACCTCCCTCATGCCCATCTGGCATTTTCCCGGCTTGATGGTCAGACCTGCCTGGCGAATACGCTTGAGCACCTCCTGGAGATGCTGAAGGTGTTCCTCCCAGGTGGAACTGAAGACGGCAATGTCGTCCAGGTACGCCACAGCGTACTCCTCCAGTCCCTGAAGCAGGTGGTTGACCATCCGCTGAAAAGTGGCAGGGGCATTCTTCATGCCGAAAGGCATGACCGTGGACTCGTACAGTCCAAAAGGGGTGATAAAGGCGGATTTCTCCTGTGCCTCAGGGCTCAGGGGAATCTGCCAGTATCCCCGGCTTAAATCCATGATGGATATGTACTTGGCATTCGCCAACCGCTCCAGCAGATCCTCGATGCGTGGCATTGGGTGCGCATCAGAGGTAGTGATGGCGTTGAGCCCCCTGTAGTCCACGCAGAACCGGGTGGTCCGATCCTTTTTTGGCACGAGAACTACAGGTGAGGCCCACGCGCTTTTGGACGGCCGGATCACCCCCAGCTGCAACATCTCCTGGATCTCCTGGCGCATAATCTGCTGCACTTCCTCAGAGATCCGATAAGGTGTCCGCCGTAACGGGGCGTGATTCCCGGTGTCCACCTCGTGGACTGCCAACTTGGTCCTTCCGGGTCAGTTAGTGAACTTGGCCCGGAAGGGTTCCAGAGTGGTCAGCAACTGCAACCGCTGGGAGGCGGTTAGCGAGGCATTTACCTCCAGGTCCTCAATGGACCCATTGGCCTTGGCTTGGGCCAGCATGTCCAGGAGGGGATCCTCCTCCCCATCCTCGGGCAGGTTGCAGACCGGTAGGACGCAGGCTTCACGTTCGTGATGGGCCTTCCTCATGTTGACGTGAAAGGCCTTGCGCCTACCCCGAGTGTGGTCAAGCGTGACCACGTAGGTGACTGGGTTGAGCCGTTGGTGCACGACGTACGGGCCTTCCCAGGCTGCCTGAAGCTTATCCTTTGGTACGGGTACCAGCACCCACACCTTTTGACCCACCTGGTAGGTCCGCTCCCGGGAGTTCTGGTCGTACCAGTGCTTCTGGTCAGCCTGAGCCTGCGTCATGTTGTCATGCACCAACTGCGTCAAGGTCTGCATCTTGTCGCGGAAGCGCATGACATAATCCACGATGGACACTTCTGTGGGGTTTGGCTCATCTTCCCAGGATTCTCTTATCAACCCAAGGGGTCCCCGGACTCGCCTGCCATACAGGAGCTCAAAGGGGGAGAACCCCGTCGAGGCCTGCGGGACTTCTCTGTAGGCAAACAGCAGGTGTGGGAGGTACCGCTCCCAATCGCGCCCCTGGGTCTCAACCAGCATGCGGAGCATCTGTTTGAGGGTACCATTAAAGCGTTCACACAAACCATTGGTCTGTGGGTGATACGCACTCGATACCATACGCGTCACCTGCATTTTGCTGCAGAGAGCCTTCATTAGGCGAGACATAAATTGGGTCCCTCGATCGGTAAGCATCTCCCTGGGAAATCCTTCCCGTGAAAAGATGGTCACCAGTGCATCCGCCACCTTATCTGCCTTAGTTGAGGACAGAGCTACTGCCTCCGGGTACCGGGTAGCGTAGTCTACCACAGTAAGGATGTATTGCTTTCCAGAGCGGCTGGGGACGGCCAGCGGGCCCACAATGTCCACCGCGATCCTCTGGAAAGGCTCCTCTATCACTGGCAACGGGATCAGGGGAGCCTTAAGAGCAGGCCCCGCCTTCCCCACTCTTTGACAGGTGATACAGGAGCGGCAGTAGTTAGTCACATCTGTCCCCATCTTGGGCCAATAGAAGTGTTGAGACAGCCGTGCCTTAGTTTTGCTGACCCCCAAGTGTCCAGCGAGTGGAATCTCATGGGCAATCCTCAACAACTCACCTCGGAACTGGTGCGGGACGACCAGCTGTTTTTCCCTCAACCACTCCTTTTGGGAATCTCCGGGTACTGTCTCCCGGTACAGCCTTCCTCGTTCCCAGAACACCCTCTCCTTATCAGTCACGGAGGTGGGCGTCTCGGCGAGGTGCCTCAAGTTCTCCAGGCTCGCATCTGAGTGCAGAGCGGCCTGGAACTCCTGGCTGGAGGCAGCCAGAAGTGACGTCAGGGTTCCTTCCTCACTGGGACCCTCTGGGACCGGCTCTGGGTCCACCTCTGGTTCAGTCTCTCCTGTAGCGGAGGAGGGTCCAGATGGCAGGGCGCTACCTGCGATCCGGGTACTCTGACTGCGGGTGACAGCAGCTACATATGCAGTCTCCCCGGGGATTTCTATAGACCCATCAGCCTGCGCTGCTAGGGGCTCTACCTCCCCATCCACCCCCAACACTTCAGGAGCAGTGCTACTTATGGGCCAGTTACCTTCCTCGGTGGCACTGGTCAGTGTCATGGCGTCACCTTCCTCACGGTTCCCATGCACCTCCCCATTTCCTTGAGCACTGTCGTTTGCTCCTGCTAGGGGTTCCTCAGCCGTCTCACTCCGCAGAGCGACGTGGTGGAACGCTCCTGTACCTGTGGACACATCTACCACTTCAGAGAAAGGGTTAACAGGTTCAGATGGCACAGATACATTACTATCAGCATCATTCCTAGGGAAAGAAAGGTTATCAGTTGCATAATCACTTCGCAAAGCATTGGCAGGTAACACAATCAGTTTCCCATCATCATCAACATCAACATCATGGTTAACGTTAACCTTATTATCAGATTGGGAAGGGGTGTCAGGGACATAGTACGCGACCATCCTCCCCAGATCAGTCCCCAATAAAACATCAGTGGGCAGGTTTTCGGACACCCCCACTTCCTTCACCCGCTCCCGGCACCCCAGTCAATGAAAACTCGGGCTATCGGCAAGGGGTAGTGGACGCCCCCAATCCCGGTGACAGTTAAGGTTTTCCCCGGAATCAACTCTTCAGGGGCCGCCAGTTCGGGTCGGATGAGGGTTCGTTCAGCCCCGGTGTCCTTGAGGCCTGTAGCAAGACGGGCCCCCACGCGGACGGGCTGCACGTTGTCATCAACCCTCCCCACCACACCACCCACCAAAAGAACAGAGGCGTTGGGCCCGGAGGCCTTGGCTGGGGGGTTCTTCTGCCTCTCCGGACAGGTGGCGCTGATGTGTCCAGTCCTTTTACAGGAGAAACACTGGCGGGGGTCTGATGTAGGCCTGGCGCTGGCAAAGGGGATAGTGCCTCCAGAGGGACGACTGGCAGGGGCACTGGGGTTGGTTGCAGGCTTACCCCCCCCAGCGGGCGGTGACGGGCTTCCGCACCTCGGGTTTCCGGTTGGCCTCATAGCGGTCGGCGATCCGTGCTGTGGTGACCACGTCCTCCGGTTCTCGGTCCAGGATGAACTGTCGGACCTCAGCTGGGCACAGATGCAGGAACTGGTCTTTGATCATCAGGTCTCTCAGCTCCTCAAAGGTGTCAACTGACAGTCCATGGATCCACTGGTCAAAGTGGTTCCTGAGTCCTTGCACCACATCGCTATAACTGTCGTGTGGGCCACGTTGGAGGTTCCGGAACTTCTTTCGGTATACCTCAGGGGTTAGCTGGTACTTGGCAATCAGGGCCTGCTTGATGGCCTCATAGTCACTGTCTTGATCTGACGTGAGGGAAGCGAACGCCTCCAAAGCTTTGCCCTTTAGCCCGGGGGTCAAGTACCTGGCCCATTAGTCGGCAGGCAGCCGGTACTGTCTGCAGACTTTCTCAAAGGCCCGCAGAAAAGTGTCCAAGTCTCCGTCCTTTTCCATCACGGGAAAGTGCTCCGGCCGGGGCTTCGGACTCTGAGAGCTGCTGGGTGTACCGCTCAGGGCTGTGGAGGGCGTTGCCCCTTGTCTGAGCAGCTCCAGTTCATGGGCTCTCTGAGCTTCCCGCTCGGCTCTCTCAGCCTCCCGCTCGGCCTCTCGCTGGGCTTGGCGCTCGGCTCTCTCAGCCTCTCGCTGTTTGGCCTCTCGCTGGTCGGCTCTCTCTTGAGCTTGCTGGATCAGCCTCAGGCGTTCTTCCTGGTTGTCAGCGGGAGTCCCTCCAGGGCCGCCTACAGGTAAGGGTCCAACCCGCCCTGGGTGTAAGCATGCAGGGTTTGGGCCTCTACTGCAGCACCACTTTGGCTTGGGCCGGCTCCTGTGCCTGCCACACTCTGATGCTCTTCCAGTTCCTTCAGGGCCTGGACCAGTCGGGCTTTGGTTTGGTTCTTGTGGTCAAGGCCGTGGTACACGCAGATTCCCACAAGAGTGTCCCTGTTCTGCTTTTCGAACCAACTTGCTCCTCTTGTAGCCATATTTGCCAAATAAAAGATAGGATAGAAAAACAAAGAGAAGGGAGGGGTAACCGCAAGTACACACAATTGTCTCAGGACTAATAAACACTGAGTCTGTTCTCCAAAACTTTAGTTGCAGGGTCCCTGAAGAACCGTGCAAGTTTTTTAGTGAATGGAATGATTGCTCAAACCAGATCACTAATGCTCTATAATCCCACCGCTCTGCCACCACATGTGATGAAACGAGCACACGGTCTGCCACACGGTAGCCCGGGGTATCACGGCTTGTGATCCCTCCGTGCCGCAAATGTGACAGAAACGCGCACACACATGACGGCTGCTGCCGTCCGACCCAGTAAACTGCAGGGATTTATAATTATCCCACGTCCACTTAGGAACTTGCCGCTCTCTTGCGCCCCCCTTACCCTCAGGTCAGTCAGGGAACTGCACCTAGGATAATTAGTCGCCAGACGGGTCACTTGGATGTGTGCTGGCTATTGGGCACGTTGCAGTGAGGGAATTATAATTACTCCGGGCCGCAGCCAGGCAATACTCTTATAAAACCCGCTCCGTCACTGCCAACGCCACCCCATAGGTCAACACTTTACACCCCTTCTTTTAGCTGCCACCAGCTACGGTTTATTTTAGGAACAATTTATCAAGAGGGTCCGTAGCAACCCCAAAACAGTAGCGTAGTACTTCAGGCACGTGCAAATTCGTTTATAGAGCAGGAGAAACAAACTAATAAATTTATAGGTTTATTCCTTAAAAAAACAGGCAGTGCTTATAGTTTAAAAGAAAGGTAACAAGCTGAGGCAATATAGTTATGTACAATATGGTTACAGAAAATAAACGGGATTAAAAGTGGAAAAAAACTCACATGGTAGTTAGATCATATACAGGCAAGCCAGGCTGGGGAAGGAGCCACACGTCATAGTTCATTTGCAGATCTCTTAGTCAGGACATCACAGCATGGACTGAACAAGGGGGCTCACCACAAGACTTATACCTGTGGGCTGCTGACCTCACAAAAGGGGATGGTTTTTCTGGCCACCTCCCCAGGCTGAAAGCTATGGTTTGAGCTCTGCAATATCATAAGGTCCATAACTCAGCGGGGAACTCTAGCAGAATAATGGAAGACCTATCAATGATCTTACTTTGAAATAACTGTTCAAATGAGCCCAAACTTGGATGAAATAGTTCATGGGGATCCGAGAATTCCATTTCTCCGGTTCTGTTGGAGTTACGGGTTCACCAGTACCACGGGAACGATGCCTGTTGGCGCATGGTTCAAAACAGTGGCTTTCGTGTGTCTGACGCAACTTCCCACCGTGTTATAAGCAAAAAGAATGAATCCTCATAATGGCTGCCACGGAGGGACAGCACATGTGAAGACAATGGAGACCCCCTACGGTGAGGCGGGAAAACTCCAGCACTGGTAGCTTCAGATTACACTGAGCCTCAATGGGAGGGGGGAAGGGAAGCGCAGCTCTACACAGGCTGCTAAATGTAGTAGATGTCATCACCCCCCCTTAGAGGGCGCTACGGAGGCATGACCTCTCGGTAATCCGCCATGCGCACCTCAGCGGGTTCGCCACGTCGTGAAAACCCATCAGCATTCCCATGATCGCTGCCTTTCTTGTGTTGTACGGCAAAATCATACTGCTGTAGGGCAAGGCTCCAGCGTAGCAACCTACCATTGGTTCCGGACACTGTGTGCAGCCAGCTCAGAGGGTTGTGGTCGGTGACCACCTTGAAGGTGCGCCCGTACAGGTAGGGCTGCAAATGTTGCAGTGCCCAGACCATGGCCAGGCACTCCTTCTCGATGGTGGAGTATGCCACTTCCCTTGGCAAAAGTTTCCGGCTCAGGTACAACACGGTGTGGTCCTGGTTCCCCGAATCAACCTGGCTGAGTACAGCACCGAGGCCAAATTCGCTGGCGTCAGTCTGTACCAGGAATGGCCGACTGCTGTCGACGGCTTTCAACACTGGAGAGCTGCACAGGGCTGTTTTCAAAGCACGGAATGCCGCCTCACAGCCATCTGTCCAGCTGACTGTTTGGGGTAGACCGCCCTTGGTGAGGTCCGTCAAGGGTTTTGCAATGGCGCTATAGTTCGGTACGAAACGCCTATAGTACCCTGCAGTGCCCAGGAAGGACTTCACCTGCTTTTTGGTCCTGGGGGTGGGCCAGGACACGATCGCGTCCACTTTCTCGGGCTCTGGACTCATGGAACCCCCGCCTACCCGGTGCCCCAGGTAGTGGACCTCCCTCATGCCCATCTGGCATTTTCCCGGCTTGATGGTCAGACCTGCCTGGCGAATACGCTTGAGCACCTCCTGGAGATGCTGAAGGTGTTCCTCCCAGGTGGAACTGAAGACTGCAATGTCGTCCAGGTACGCCACAGCGTACTCCTCCAGTCCCTGAAGCAGGTGGTTGACCATCCGCTGAAAAGTGGCAGGGGCATTCTTCATGCCGAAAGGCATGACCGTGGACTCGTACAGTCCAAAAGGGGTGATAAAGGCGGATTTCTCCTGTGCCTCAGGGCTCAGGGGAATCTGCCAGTATCCCCGGCTTAAATCCATGATGGATATGTACTTGGCATTCGCCAACCGCTCCAGCAGATCCTCGATGCGTGGCATTGGGTGCGCATCAGAGGTAGTGATGGCGTTGAGCCCCTGTAGTCCACGCAGAACCGGGTGGTCCGATCCTTTTTTGGCACGAGAACTACAGGTGAGGCCCACGCGCTTTTGGACGGCCGGATCACCCCCAGCTGCAACATCTCCTGGATCTCCTGGCGCATAATCTGCTGCACTTCCTCAGAGATCCGATAAGGTGTCCGCCGTAACGGGGCGTGATTCCCGGTGTCCACCTCGTGGACTGCCAACTTGGTCCTTCCGGGTCAGTTAGTGAACTTGGCCCGGAAGGGTTCCAGAGTGGTCAGCAACTGCAACCGCTGGGAGGCGGTTAGCGAGGCATTTACCTCCAGGTCCTCAATGGACCCATTGGCCTTGGCTTGGGCCAGCATGTCCAGGAGGGGATCCTCCTCCCCATCCTCGGGCAGGTTGCAGACCGGTAGGACGCAGGCTTCACGTTCGTGATGGGCCTTCATCATGTTGACGTGAAAGGCCTTGCGCCTACCCCGAGTGTGGTCAAGCGTGACCACGTAGGTGACTGGGTTGAGCCGTTGGTGCACGACGTACGGGCCTTCCCAGGCTGCCTGAAGCTTATCCTTTGGTACGGGTACCAGCACCCACACCTTTTGACCCACCTGGTAGGTCCGCTCCCGGGAGTTCTGGTCGTACCAGTGCTTCTGGTCAGCCTGAGCCTGCGTCATGTTGTCATGCACCAACTGCGTCAAGGTCTGCATCTTGTCGCGGAAGCGCATGACATAATCCACGATGGACACTTCTGTGGGGTTTGGCTCATCTTCCCAGGATTCTCTTATCAACCCAAGGGGTCCCCGGACTCGCCTGCCATACAGGAGCTCAAAGGGGGAGAACCCCGTCGAGGCCTGCGGGACTTCTCTGTAGGCAAACAGCAGGTGTGGGAGGTACCGCTCCCAATCGCGCCCCTGGGTCTCAACCAGCATGCGGAGCATCTGTTTGAGGGTACCATTAAAGCGTTCACACAAACCATTGGTCTGTGGGTGATACGCACTCGATACCATACGCGTCACCTGCATTTTGCTGCAGAGAGCCTTCATTAGGCGAGACATAAATTGGGTCCCTCGATCGGTAAGCATCTCCCTGGGAAATCCTTCCCGTGAAAAGATGGTCACCAGTGCATCCGCCACCTTATCTGCCTTAGTTGAGGACAGAGCTACTGCCTCCGGGTACCGGGTAGCGTAGTCTACCACAGTAAGGATGTATTGCTTTCCAGAGCGGCTGGGGACGGCCAGCGGGCCCACAATGTCCACCGCGATCCTCTGGAAAGGCTCCTCTATCACTGGCAACGGGATCAGGGGAGCCTTAAGAGCAGGCCCCGCCTTCCCCACTCTTTGACAGGTGATACAGGAGCGGCAGTAGTTAGTCACATCTGTCCCCATCTTGGGCCAATAGAAGTGTTGAGACAGCCGTGCCTTAGTTTTGCTGACCCCCAAGTGTCCAGCGAGTGGAATCTCATGGGCAATCCTCAACAACTCACCTCGGAACTGGTGCGGGACGACCAGCTGTTTTTCCCTCAACCACTCCTTTTGGGAATCTCCGGGTACTGTCTCCCGGTACAGCCTTCCTCGTTCCCAGAACACCCTCTCCTTATCAGTCACGGAGGTGGGCGTCTCGGCGAGGTGCCTCAAGTTCTCCAGGCTCGCATCTGAGTGCAGAGCGGCCTGGAACTCCTGGCTGGAGGCAGCCAGAAGTGACGTCAGGGTTCCTTCCTCACTGGGACCCTCTGGGACCGGCTCTGGGTCCACCTCTGGTTCAGTCTCTCCTGTAGCGGAGGAGGGTCCAGATGGCAGGGCGCTACCTGCGATCCGGGTACTCTGACTGCGGGTGACAGCAGCTACATATGCAGTCTCCCCGGGGATTTCTATAGACCCATCAGCCTGCGCTGCTAGGGCTCTACCTCCCCATCCACCCCCAACACTTCAGGAGCAGTGCTACTTATGGGCCAGTTACCTTCCTCGGTGGCACTGGTCAGTGTCATGGCGTCACCTTCCTCACGGTTCCCATGCACCTCCCCATTTCCTTGAGCACTGTCGTTTGCTCCTGCTAGGGGTTCCTCAGCCGTCTCACTCCGCAGAGCGACGTGGTGGAACGCTCCTGTACCTGTGGACACATCTACCACTTCAGAGAAAGGGTTAACAGGTTCAGATGGCACAGATACATTACTATCAGCATCATTCCTAGGGAAAGAAAGGTTATCAGTTGCATAATCACTTCGCAAAGCATTGGCAGGTAACACAATCAGTTTCCCATCATCATCAACATCAACATCATGGTTAACGTTAACCTTATTATCAGATTGGGAAGGGGTGTCAGGGACATAGTACGCGACCATCCTCCCCAGATCAGTCCCCAATAAAACATCAGTGGGCAGGTTTTCGGACACCCCCACTTCCTTCACCCCGCTCCCGGCACCCCAGTCAATGAAAACTCGGGCTATCGGCAAGGGGTAGTGGACGCCCCCAATCCCGGTGACAGTTAAGGTTTTCCCCGGAATCAACTCTTCAGGGGCCGCCAGTTCGGGTCGGATGAGGGTTCGTTCAGCCCCGGTGTCCTTGAGGCCTGTAGCAAGACGGGCCCCCACGCGGACGGGCTGCACGTTGTCATCAACCCTCCCCACCACACCACCCACCAAAAGAACAGAGGCGTTGGGCCCGGAGGCCTTGGCTGGGGGGTTCTTCTGCCTCTCCGGACAGGTGGCGCTGATGTGTCCAGTCCTTTTACAGGAGAAACACTGGCGGGGGTCTGATGTAGGCCTGGCGCTGGCAAAGGGGATAGTGCCTCCAGAGGGACGACTGGCAGGGGCACTGGGGTTGGTTGCAGGCTTACCCCCCCCCAGCGGGCGGTGACGGGCTTCCGCACCTCGGGTTTCCGGTTGGCCTCATAGCGGTCGGCGATCCGTGCTGTGGTGACCACGTCCTCCGGTTCTCGGTCCAGGATGAACTGTCGGACCTCAGCTGGGCACAGATGCAGGAACTGGTCTTTGATCATCAGGTCTCTCAGCTCCTCAAAGGTGTCAACTGACAGTCCATGGATCCACTGGTCAAAGTGGTTCCTGAGTCCTTGCACCACATCGCTATAACTGTCGTGTGGGCCACGTTGGAGGTTCCGGAACTTCTTTCGGTATACCTCAGGGGTTAGCTGGTACTTGGCAATCAGGGCCTGCTTGATGGCCTCATAGTCACTGTCTTGATCTGACGTGAGGGAAGCGAACGCCTCCAAAGCTTTGCCCTTTAGCCCGGGGGTCAAGTACCTGGCCCATTAGTCGGCAGGCAGCCGGTACTGTCTGCAGACTTTCTCAAAGGCCCGCAGAAAAGTGTCCAAGTCTCCGTCCTTTTCCATCACGGGAAAGTGCTCCGGCCGGGGCTTCGGACTCTGAGAGCTGCTGGGTGTACCGCTCAGGGCTGTGGAGGGCGTTGCCCCTTGTCTGAGCAGCTCCAGTTCATGGGCTCTCTGAGCTTCCCGCTCGGCTCTCTCAGCCTCCCGCTCGGCCTCTCGCTGGGCTTGGCGCTCGGCTCTCTCAGCCTCTCGCTGTTTGGCCTCTCGCTGGTCGGCTCTCTCTTGAGCTTGCTGGATCAGCCTCAGGCGTTCTTCCTGGTTGTCAGCGGGGAGTCCCTCCAGGGCCGCCTACAGGTAAGGGTCCAACCCGCCCTGGGTGTAAGCATGCAGGGTTTGGGCCTCTACTGCAGCACCACTTTGGCTTGGGCCGGCTCCTGTGCCTGCCACACTCTGATGCTCTTCCAGTTCCTTCAGGGCCTGGACCAGTCGGGCTTTGGTTTGGTTCTTGTGGTCAAGGCCGTGGTACACGCAGATTCCCACAAGAGTGTCCCTGTTCTGCTTTTCGAACCAACTTGCTCCTCTTGTAGCCATATTTGCCAAATAAAAGATAGGATAGAAAAACAAAGAGAAGGGAGGGGTAACCGCAAGTACACACAATTGTCTCAGGACTAATAAACACTGAGTCTGTTCTCCAAAACTTTAGTTGCAGGGTCCCTGAAGAACCGTGCAAGTTTTTAGTGAATGGAATGATTGCTCAAACCAGATCACTAATGCTCTATAATCCCACCGCTCTGCCACCACATGTGATGAAACGAGCACACGGTCTGCCACACGGTAGCCCGGGGTATCACGGCTTGTGATCCCTCCGTGCCGCAAATGTGACAGAAACGCGCACACACATGACGGCTGCTGCCGTCCGACCCAGTAAACTGCAGGGATTTATAATTATCCCACGTCCACTTAGGAACTTGCCGCTCTCTTGCGCCCCCCTTACCCTCAGGTCAGTCAGGGAACTGCACCTAGGATAATTAGTCGCCAGACGGGTCACTTGGATGTGTGCTGGCTATTGGGCACGTTGCAGTGAGGGAATTATAATTACTCCGGGCCGCAGCCAGGCAATACTCTTATAAAACCCGCTCCGTCACTGCCAACGCCACCCCATAGGTCAACACTTTACACCCCTTCTTTTAGCTGCCACCAGCTACGGTTTATTTTAGGAACAATTTATCAAGAGGGTCCGTAGCAACCCCAAAACAGTAGCGTAGTACTTCAGGCACGTGCAAATTCGTTTATAGAGCAGGAGAAACAAACTAATAAATTTATAGGTTTATTCCTTAAAAAAACAGGCAGTGCTTATAGTTTAAAAGAAAGGTAACAAGCTGAGGCAATATAGTTATGTACAATATGGTTACAGAAAATAAACGGGATTAAAAGTGGAAAAAAACTCACATGGTAGTTAGATCATATACAGGCAAGCCAGGCTGGGGAAGGAGCCACACGTCATAGTTCATTTGCAGATCTCTTAGTCAGGACATCACAGCATGGACTGAACAAGGGGGGCTCACCACAAGACTTATACCTGTGGGCTGCTGACCTCACAAAAGGGGATGGTTTTTCTGGCCACCTCCCCAGGCTGAAAGCTATGGTTTGAGCTCTGCAATATCATAAGGTCCATAACTCAGCGGGGAACTCTAGCAGAATAATGGCAGACCTATCAATGATCTTACTTTGAAATAACTGTTCAAATGAGCCCAAACTTGGATGAAATAGTTCATGGGGGATCCGAGAATTCCATTTCTCGGGTTCTGTTGGAGTTACTGGTTCACCAGTACCACGGGAACGATGCCTGTTGGCGCATGGTTCAAAACAGTGGCTTTCGTGTTTCTGACGCAACTTCCCACCGTGTTATAAGCAAAAAGAATGAATCCTCATAATGGCTGCCACGGAGGGACAGCACATGTGAAGATAATGGAGACCCCCTACGGTGAGGCGGGAAAACTCCAGCACTGGTAGCTTCAGATTTTACACTGAGCCTCAATGGGAGGGGGAAGGGAAGCGCAGCTCTACACAGGCTGCTAAATGTAGTAGATGTCATCACAGTGAATATATGTGGATTCCTTGTCCCTGGCTGAAAGAGAAAAACAAACATGTAATTTTTAGGGAAATGGGGATGTCATATTTACTTTCTACTGGCTTCCCTCCTAGCATCCAGGATGTCCTGTGCCCGTTCTGCTGCAGCTTCAATTCTTCTGCTGTGGAATAAACAGACAAAAAGGAACTGTGTTTATATGTATTGATTGTCCCTGTTTTAAAATATAAGATTCAAACATGGACAGTATTGAGCTTTATGTTTTACGGAACACAACATCCCGTCATTAATTGGAGCCATAAACAGTACCAGGGGGAAACACTATCCCTGCCAAAAAAAAAAACACACGATACAGTACCAGGGGGAACCACCCGATCCCCCAAAAAAAAAATTAAAAAAAAAAAAAAAAAAACATTATGATATAAAAACTGGCACATTTCAGATAGCAGCATGAGGAGCAACACCATCACAGACCAAAAAAAAAATTGAAAAAATAAAACACTAGATCAACATTATGATACAAAAAACATGCACATTTCAGATAGCAGCATGAGGAGAAAAACCATCACAGGCCAAAAAAAAATTTGAAAAAATAAAACACTAGATCAACATTATGATACAAAAAACATGCACATTTCAGATAGCAGCATGAGGAGCAAAACCATCACAGGCAAAAAAAAAAATTAAAAAATAAAACACTAGATCAACATTATGATACACAAAAAATGCACATTTCATATTGTCGCAGGGAGACCAACCACATCACAGCAAAAAAAAAAAAAAAAAAATAGATCAACATTATGATATAAAAACATGCACATTTCAGATAGTAGCAGGACAAGCAACCACATCACAGGCCAAAAAAAAATGTAAAAAATAAAACACTACATCAACATTATGATACAAAAAACATGCACATTTCAGATAGCAGCATGAGGAGCAAAACCATCACAGGCAAAAAAAAAATTGAAAAAATAAAACACTAGATCAACATTATGATACAGAAAAAATGCACATTTCATATTGTCTCAGAGAGACCAACCACATCACAGCAAAAAATTAAAAAAAAAAAAAAAAATTGATCAACATTATGATATAAAAGCATGCACATTTCAGATAGTAGCAGGACAAGCAACCACATCACAGGCCAAAAAAAAATTGAAAAAATAAAACTACATCAACATTATGATACAAAAAACATGCACATTTCAGATAGCAGCATGAGGAGCAACACCATCACAGGCCAAAAAAAATTAAAAAAATAAAACACTACATCAACATTATGATACAAAAAACATGCACATTTCAGATAGCAGCATGAGGAGAAAACCATCACAGGCCACAAAAAAAATTGAAAAAATAAAACACTAGATCAACATTATGATACACAAAAAATGCACATTTCATATTGTCGCAGGGAGACCAACCACATCACAGGCAAAAAAACAGTACCAGTAGATCCACATTATCAATGAAACACATTCACTACAGTAGCAGGGGATACACAATATAACTTCCAAAACATGCGTATTTGAAACACTACCAGGGGGACCCACCCCATCAGCGGAAATTACATTTCGTACAGTACCAGGGGAACCAACCCCATCACAGAAAAAACATGAATTTGAAAATGTCCCAGTGTGCCAAAAAAATGCAGTAGCTCACACAGCATTGGTGACATATGCGTTGTAAAATTTGGGGTGGGGGGGGTCTCATATTTACCGTCTGTTGTCCTGGCGCTCCATGCTGCTGGCTGCGGATCCTGGTGCTGTGTATATATCCTGGCTGCGTCTCCTGGCTGCGTTTCCTGGATGCGTCTCCTGGCTGCGTCTCCTGGCTGCGTCTCCTGGATGCGTCTCCTGGATGCGTCTTCTGGCTGCGTCTCTCTTGCTCTGTCTCTCTTGCTCTCATGTGCATGTGTCTGATGTCCCACTGCATGCTTTTTTATATGTTTGCTGTAGGCTGGTATATGTTTGCTGTGGGCTGGTATCTCAATTAAAAAACTGGATCCGGCGCATTGCGGCGCCCATAGACTTTCATTATAACAAAGATTTTTCGCCGCAGACAAAAAACGTGACATGCAACGTTTTTGCCAGATGCCGGACACCGCATCCGGCAAAAACCGGACGCGCCGCAGGGACATGCGGCGCCATCCGGCACTAATGTTAGTCAATTGAAAAAAAACTGCATCCGGCATTACATTTCGCCGGATGCGGTTGGACAAAAAAATGCCGGAGGGCGCCGTCAGGCGCAAAACGGATGTGTGAAAGAGACCTTACTCTTACTATTCAGTCTTTAACCATTTACCTCCCTGCGAAGAGTGAATTACCTGTTCTATTAAATTGTTATACTTTGTTAACCCTTGCTATGCCTCCTGACTGTCACTTCATTCCGCAGCCTGCTTACACTTGGCGTAGTTGGCAGGATGCAGTCCACAAGCACAGAGGTAGCAGAGCAAGCGGCTGTAGGTGTCCCAAGGGTCAGATTACCACTGGGGGCCATGCTCAGCAATCTCCCAAAGTTTACAGGGAGTAATTCAGTGTTATGGGACTGGTCCAAGTGAGTTAAAGGCATGCAAAGGATGCACCCTATTACCTCCGTTATGCAGGTGGAAATTGCTGTGATTGCCCTAGACGGGGAAGCCAGATGTCCTGTTATGTTCCGGCACCCGCATGAGCATTACACATTCACTAAAGTGTTACAGATCTTGGAGGAGATGCATGGGGACAATCCAAAGTAGAGAGACCTCCGATTTGTAATACATGCGGGACACTGGACATTATGCCCAAGGATGTGCAAGATGAGGTAGGCCACTGACCCGGAGGCCGTTTAAACTAGTAGGCTCCGTGGCTGGGGGATGCCGCCCGGAGCCTGAGCTACCAAGAAGGAGAGAAGGAAGTCCAGCAAGTTTAGTTTCCCTGTGCCCCATTGTGTGGGCTGAAATCGATGGCCAGGGCGTCCGTTGTCTAGTTGATACCGGTTCCCAAGTGACCAACATGTCAGAAACTTATTTCAGACACCATTTTTCTGGGGCGATGAGGCCTGAATGGGGCCCAGTGATCAAGTTGACAGCGGCCAACCAATTACCCATCCCGGTTGCAGGGGTGGTCTGGATGCAAATTACCGTGTGCTGCAAAGATGTGGGCCGCAAAGGAGTAGTGTTGATCACCAGAGACCCTGGCAATGGCAATGGCCCCTCAGTGACATTAGGGATGAATATGCTGAAGGAACTCTGGACCATCCTGGTCAGTGAGCCATCAGATGCTTTTCTCAACCGATGGAGCCCATGCACCCCTCAAAGGAAGGTGTTCCAACAACTGATACGAGTAGCCCAGGCTCAAGAAACATTGAGAGAAGGACAAGTCCTGGGGAAGGTGATCATTCTGGCCACTGCCAAACTCGTTTTACCGCCCGGCCAGACTGTGCTCACACTGCCCGTGCGAGCTTGTACACCCCTCATTGGAGTGGAAGTTCAGCCCTAATGGACCAACTGCCTTCAGGGCTCCTCATTGCTCAGACATTAGTCGCCGTCCACGATGGCAACGTAGTGGTGCGGTGTGTCAACCTAGGGGAGGACGATCTCACACTCTCGCCCAAGAGTGAAGTAGCGCAAGTACTGGGTATGTCAGAAGAACTGATGCCATTCAGTTAGGGTGAAACAAGGAGACCCCTGGACTGTAGCCATTAATGTGCCCTCGGAACCTTCGTCCAGCACCATGAAAGAAGGGCGCCGGATCCTCGAACAGATGCGGGCTGAACTGACAGGACTCTCATCACAACAGGTGCAACAGATAGAAGCTATGCTGGGGCATTACCAGGATGTCTTTGCCCACCATGACGATGATTTTGGGTGCACCACAGCCATAACGCACGAGATTCCCATGGGAATTGCCCCACCGGTTCGAGAGCGCTATCGCCAGATCCAGCCACAAATGTACCAGGAAGTAAAATTAATGTTGGCACACATGCTGCAGAGTGGGGTCATACAGGAAAGCCAGAGCTCGTGGGCAGCCCCTATTGTTCTAGTTCGGAAAAAGGATGGAACCCTGCATTTTTGTGTTGACTACGGCGATTAAATGCCTGCACAGTCCGGGACTCTTATCCTCTACCGAGAATTGAGGAGTCGTTGTCTGCCCTGGGAAAAGCTAACTACCTCTCATCATTAGATCTGGCTGAAGACAGCGTTAATATGGGGTTGTTCGAATTCAAACGGATGCCCTTCGGTCTCACCAACGCGCCTGGAACCTTTCAGCGACTGATGGAGCGATGTTTGAGAGACCTGAACTTTGAAGCTACTCTCATCTTTCTGGACGACATCAATGTCTATGCAGCTACTTTTGAGGAACATCTCCAGCGACTGGAGCAGGTGTTGAGTTGGCTGCAGAAGCACGGCCTGAAAGTGAAACCTCAGAAATGTCACCTTTTCCGCAAGCAAATTGAATACCTCGGACATGTTGTATCCGCTGAGGGAGTTAGACCTGCGCGTGAAAAGATAGCAGCAGTACAGGACTGACCCACTCCGAAGACAGTAAAGGACGTGCGGGCCTTTCTGGGACACACTGCGGGATACTATCGATGGTTTGTGAAGGACTTCACTCGTATTGTTAATGCACTGCTGGAGTTATTGAAAGGAGTGCCATCTGGTGCGAAGAATCAGACCATCCAGTGGGGAGATAGCCAGGAAGAAGCTTTCTGAGCCTTGAAGATGGCCCTGACTGAAGCACCCATACTGGCCTATGCAGACTTCTCTCAACCTTTTATCCTTCACACCGATGGAAGTCTCCAGGGATTAGGGGCTGTATTGTCACAGGTACAGAACGGAAAGGAACGAGTGATTGCCTACGTGAGCCGATCTCTCCATGACTCAAAACGAAACCCAGATAACTATAGTTCTTTCAAATTGGAGCTACTGGCATTAGTGTGGGTGATGACCAAGAAGTTTGCTGAGTACCTGTATCCGAAGTATTGGTGCGCACCGACAACAATCCCCTAGCCCACCTAGAAAATGCAAAACTGGGGGCCCTGGAACAACGATGGGTGACCCATATGGCAATGTTACGGGTCTGCCACTCAGGAATAGAGCGGGGGAGAAGTTAACCCTGCATTAGGACTAGACTCAATCCCAACGATGGAGCGGGCGACCTATTCCTTACGAATAGACCCACCGACGATCCTAGTCTAGACTCAAGCGAAACCAAAAGATGGGGGGAAGGGAATCCCTGAAAGACCTAGGGACTGGGAACAAAAACAGGTGACCTCCTAGCAGGGAAATAGAGGAAGCTGCAGAAATAAAAGGAAAAAAACAAAAAGAATAAGCAAGCAGAATTAGAGTTCCCAGAACTGCACAAAGTATAACACAAGGCTATCAAAGCTCCTAGCCAGAACTCAAGCGTATTAACACTGCTGTCCAGCAAGGACTGGGAGGCAGGTGCAGGGTAATAAAGGGTGATACAATCACCTGACCAACGACAAGCCCAGCACCAGGGGAAAAAGACCAGCAGCCAGAAACCACAACAAGATGGCAGATGGTCAAATTAAATAGATTCTAACAGTACCTCCCCTTTTACAAGGATCCTCCGGAACCTCTTGGCCGAGACTTATTCGGAAATCTCCTGTGAAAAGCCTTAATCAGCCTTGAGGCCGAGAGATCCTCAGCTTTCACCCAGGAATTATCCTCGGGACCGAAACCCTTCCAGGACACGATACTGCAACCTTCCTCTGTGCCACCTGGAATCCAATATGCGAGAAATCTCAAACTCGCCATCCTCATCATTTGGAGGAACAGTCGGCATCGCCTCCTTATCAGGCGTGTCAACTTTCTTCAGTAAATATACATGAAAAACTGAATTAATTCTCTAAGACGAGGGTATGTCCAATCTCACAGCTGCAGAGTTGACAACCTGAACCACTTTGAAGGGGCCTACAAATTTAGGCCCCAGTTTTTTAGAAGGGATCTTCAAACGCAGATTCCTAGAGGACAACGCCTCCCTTCTTTTCCTGACAAAATATTTCTTAGACTACCTATGTGCCTCTTTCAGATTATGGCTTACATTGGTCCAAACCCTTTCCAAACTTCCAGAAAAACTTTCCTCCTCAGGCACAGCCGCCCCAATCTTTGAAAATGGACCGAAAGATGGATGTCTCCCTGTACAGCTAAAAAAAGGAGAAAACCCAGCCGACGCAGACGTGATTATTAAGAGAAAACTCGGCTAGTGGTAGATATTCCGACCACATCTCCTGATTGTCTGCTACAAAACATCTCAAAATCTGCTCAACGTCCTGGTTCTTCCTTTCGGTCCGTCCATTGGACTCCGGATAACCTGACGAAAATGACAAATAAACCTTTAATCTGTCACAAAAAGCATGCCAGAAGCGAGCCACAAACTGTGGTCCTCTGTCGGAAACAATGTCCGTGGGAACACCAAGGAGCCTAACAATCTCTTTCACAAATGCCTTAGCTAGAGTCTTGGCGCAGGGCAATTTATTGTATGGAACCAGATGACACATCTTACTAAACCGATCCACAACAACCCAGATGACAAAAAACCCTCAGAAATCGGCTGATCGGTGATAAAATCCATAGCAAGATGCGTCCATGGCGAGCTAGGAACCTCCAAAGGGCACAGCAATCCTGCAGCCGGGGCATGAGAAGCCTTCGACCTAGCGCACACCGTACACTGACGCACCCACTTAATTATTTCGCTATGCCACCCTGGCCACCAGAAACCTCGACCGATTGACTTTCTAGTTTCCCAAATCCCTGGATGACCCGCCAACTGAGACTCATTACATTCGGCAAACAAAGCTCTCCTCAAGGCTTTGGGCACAAATAATTTACCATACGGAGTGTTTGTTGGTGCAGAATTCTGGGCTTCTAGGATGCTATTCTTAAACTCAGAACCCAATGCTGCCACCACCACCCCTCTCTGCAAAATACATTCCTCCTTCTCAGTATTACCTGCTGGAGAGAAACTATGAGACAAAGCATCCGATTTAACATTCTTTGTGCTAGGGATATATGTTACGGAGAAATGGAATGGGGCAAAAAACAGTGCCCACCTGGCTTGAAGGGCATTTGAACGTTTAGCAGCATCCAGATATATCAGATTTTTATGATCAGTAAAAACCTGTATCGGATGTCTAGCCCCCTCCAAAAAATGTCACCAATGCTCAAATGCGAGATTAATAGCCAGGTTCTAAGGGTTAAGGTTTCTCCTTGTGGAGAGTGACATACCAGCTCTGGCATGTCGAGGTAAGGAGGCTTATTCTCCATGCAATGCTCCTCTGGGAAATTTTATATGCAGATTGCCTCTTCAAAAAAAGAGGACTTGTACTCTATAGCGCCACCTATTGGAAGTAGCAATCCTACAAGTCACAATCAACCCTTTAACGAGTCTTGTAATATGACATAGGATAAAAGCCAAATCAGTATCTCCATTTGCAGACACGGTGTTTCTGACTATTGGTCCTCATCAGTGCAAAGTAGAAGAGATCTGATTTGGCTAAATGAGAGGCTCTGGACTGGGGTCTAAGGGGTAAGGTTTCTCCTTGTGGAGAGGGACATACCAGCTCTGGCGTGTCGAGGTAAGGAGGCTTATTCGCCGTGCAATGCTGCTAAGGGAAATTTTATATGCAAATTGCCTCTTCAAAAAAAGAGGACTTGTACTCTATAGCGCCACCTATTGGAAGTAGCAATCCTACAAGATCCTTCCAGATTAATAGCCAGTAACTCTCGGTTCCCAACATCATAGTTGAGCTCAGTCTCTGAAAATTTTTTAGAATTGAAAGCACAGGGATGCACCCCATCCTCTCCCTCCTGGGACAGAACTGCCCCCACCCCTATTGATGAGGCATCAACCTCTACCAGAAAAGGCTTGGTCTTATCTGTCTGGATCAAAACAGGAGCAGAGCTAAACCTCTCCTTGAGATGCTCAAAAGCCTCCACTGCTTCAGTGGACCATTGTACAGTATTAAAACCCTACTTGGTGAGATCAGTTATGGGTTTAGCGATAACAGAAAAATTCTTTATGAATTATATAATTATAATAATTGGCAAACCCTAAAAATCTTTTGACAGACTTTAAACATTCAGGCCTAGGCCAATCCAGTACTGACTGAACCTTCACCAGGTCCATCTCAAACCCATCACTGGAGACCAAGTACCCCAAAAAAAACATTTTCTGTACCGCAAACTCGCACTTCTCCAATTTAGCAAAGAGGTTGTTTGTGCTCAAAATCTGTAGAACTTCGCGTACTCTCTGCCAATGCGACTCCAGATCAGGTGAATAGATCAAAATATCGTCCAAATAAACAATAACACTCCTACCGATCAACGGCCTCAGAATGTCATTAATGAAATTTTAAAAAAATGCTGGTGCATTAGTAAGGCCAAAAGGCATCACCCGACACTCAAAATGACCCTCCGGGGTATTAAAGGCTGTCTTCCATTCATCGCCCTCCTTCACCCGCAGCAAATTATATGCCCCATGGAGGTCAATTTTAGAGAACCACTTAGCTCCAGTTAGTTGGTTAAACAAATCGGGAATTAGTGGCAACGGGTAAGGATTGCGCACAGTGATCTTATTAATCTCCCGAAAATCCAGACACGGTCTCAGGCCCCCATCCTTCTTTTTGACAAAAAAAATCCTACAGCCACAGGAGACTTAGGGTCCCGTTACACATAGCGACACTCCAGCGATCCCGACAACGATATGCACGTGTCAGGATCGCTGGTGTGTCGCTACATGATCGCTGCTGAGCTGCCATACAGGCAGCTCAGCAGCGATCAGGACAGCGACTATGCGGGTAACAAGCGACGCACGTCGCTCAGTTATCCGCGAGTGTACCTTAGATACCAGCGCGCTTGTGCAGGGAGCTGGTAACCACGGTACACATCGGGTTTCCTGGCGTCGCTCGGCGCTTAGTAACCCACTGTGTACCTTGGTTACCAGCTCCCCTGCACAAGCGCGCTGGTATCTAACGTACACATCGGGTTTCCAGGCGCTGCCCAGCGCCTGGAAACCCGATGTTTACCTTGGTTACCAGCTCCAGCAGGAGACCAGCGATCAAAAAATGGTCCAGGACATTCAGCAACGATCAGCGACACCCAGCAAGGGGGCTGATCGTCGCTGAGTGTCACACTAAGCGAGATTGCTGGCTAGGTCGCTGCTACGTCACAAAATCAGTGACTTTTCAGCGATCTCGCTAGCGATCTCGCTATGTGTAACGGGGCCTTTAGAGGGTCTTATATGACCTGCAGCCAAACTAGTCTGTAAGTATTCCTTTAAGGCCTCCCTCTCGGTAATTGTCAGATTAAATAAATGACTCTTAGGGAGTGTAGCACCTGGGACGAACTCAATAGTGCAATCGTAATCTCTATGGGGTGGTAGATATAGCGACTCAACTTCTGAAAATACCTTCCAGAAATCCTGAATGGCTTCAGGTAGCTCTTTCTTCACAACAGCAGCAATGTGAACATTACAACATTTACCATAACACCCCTGAACCCCAGGACCTTATAATACCAGACAACCAGTCCAGCAAAGGATTGTGCATTTTTAACCAGGGTAAACCCAGGACGACTGGAACAGGCAATTTATCCAGTACAAACAAGTCAATGCACTCCTGATGTTCCATATTGACAATAAGTGGGAACCCAGTGACCTTTCGAGAAACACACCCATGCTCCAGGGGAGTGTTATCAATCGCCACAACAGGGAAAGAAGATGACAATGGTTCAGAATCAAATTTATATTTGTCTAGAAATTGTTGACCAATCAAATTCAGTGCAGAACCACAATCCACCATGACCTGAAAATCAATGGAATGACCACGATAGGTGGAATTACCAGAAAAAAAAACTCCTGCGGACTGTAAAAATGCAATACGAACGGGAGTGTTGCTCCTACTGACCTTTTTTTTTCTTTTCTTTGTTTATGCGAACCTCGCATTGCTTAATAAAATGGTCAGCCTTACCACAATACAAGCATAGCCCCTAAGAGAACCTCCTCTCCCTCTCCTGGGTGCGAGAGGATATCGTCCCAAGTTGCATTTGCTCCCCGCTGTCGAAGGGGCTATCCTGAGAGACTGGGTCCAGCATTATAAGAGGCTTCTCATTATTCTGCCTGTCTCTCAATCTTCTATCCACACGGATAGCTAACTGCATAGCAGATTCCAGAGTATCAGATGCAGGATAAGCAATGAGCAAATATTTAACCCTTTCACTCAAACCTGCTAAAAACTGACTCTTGAGCGCTGGGTCATTCCACCTGACCTCTGCGGACCATCGTCTGAACAGGGCGCAATACCTCTCAGCATCACCAGAACCCTGTTTAAGCCGTCTGAGCTCTGCCTCAGCTGTGGTAACTCGATCCGGATCATCATATAACAACCCCATAGCAGTAAAAAATGCTTCTATTGACGTCAAACAAGGATCATTAGGTGGTAACGAAAATGCCCAGATTTGGGGATCACTTCGCAACAAAGACATAATAATCCCCACATGCTGTGATTCACTCCCTGGGGATCCAGGTCTAAGCCGAAAATATAGTAAACATGCATTTTTAAACGTAAAAAATTCCTGTCGTTTACCAGAAAAAAAACTCAGGTAGTCCTACCTTAGGCTCTTCACAGCGTACTCCAGGACAATTACTCAAGTGCTGTTGCAGGCTGGCTACCTTCAAAGTTAACCCTTGCAAGTGTTGAGTAAGTTCTTGGACGCTGTTCATATTGAAGGACTCCGGGAGAAAAAAAAAATCCCTTATTTTTTTTCTATGTGCTGGCTGGACATACTGTTACGGGTCTGCAACTCAGGGATAGAGTGGGGGAAGAAGCTGACCCTGCACTAGGACTAGACTCAATCCCTACAATGGAGCCGGCGACCTATTCCTCATGAATAGACCCACCGACGATCCTATTCTAGACTCAAGTGAAGACCTAAAGATGGGGGAAGGGAATCCCTGAAAGACATAGGGGCTGGGAACAAAAACAGGTGATCTCCTAGCAGGGAAATAGAGGAAGCTGCAGAAACAAAAGGAAAAAACAAAAAGACTAAGCAAGCAAAACTAGAGTTCCCAGAACTGTACAAAGTATAACACAAGGCTATCAAAGCTAATAGCCAGAACTCAAACGTATTAACACTGCTGTCCAGCAAGGACTAGAAGGCATGTGTAGGGTAATAAAGGGTGATACAATCACCTGACCAATGACAAGCCCAGCCCCTGGGGAAAAAGACCAGTAGCCAGAAACCACAACAAGATGGCGGATGGTCAAACTAAATAGATTCTAACAGGCAAAATATCGATGCAAGATCGCATACAAAAAAGGAGCTGAGAATACACATGCTGATGCCCTGTCCAGAGTGACCCACGAGTGACCTGTTCGTGACCGAGATGAAGAGTTGGAGGCAAAAGAGATCCCTGGGTTCCAGAACCTCGCCAGGATATTGGCGACGATGCGGAAACATGTCGAAGAGGCGTCGGGAAAACATCTGTTGGGATGACCACGAGATGACTGGGTGGCCCTGAATCAACTCCCCAGCCAGGGCGAGAGAGACACCTTGTCCCCAGGGATGCTGCAGATTCTCTGACAGTGGGAAAGGCTTCAACTGGAAGATGGTTTTCTGTATCGGAAGGTGCAGTTGGAATGGGAATTGGGAGTCACCTGGCAAGTGGTACTCCTCGAAAAAGTGATCAGAAAGTTACATACTTTGGCTGTTAACTGGTTCATGCAGAATTATATGAACACCCTATTCGAACACTATGGCTGGTCCGAACAATGAAAGCAATTGTTACCATCTACCTTTCGTGTCTCCCCTTTTTCCTCATAGATTGTAAGCTTGTGAGCAGGGCCCTCATTCCTCTTGGTATCTACTTCTGTGTTTATTGTTATGCTGTAATGTCTATTGTCTGTACAAGTCCCCTCTATAATGCAAAGTGCTGCGGAATATGTTGGCGCTATAGAAATAAAATTATTATTATTATTATCAGTGAGGTGGCCACGGAAGCTCATGTAAAAGAGGCCCACTTTGGTCCGGAGAAGACGATCCAGTGATTGCAGAAGCTGGTCTATCATCCCGGTTGAAGACTGCAGTGGAAGAGGCCTGTCATCAATGCCGAAGTTGTGAATTGGCTAAACCTCCAGAACAGTGGGCCCCTATGCAGACCATTGTGACCTCTGCTCCCATGGAACTGTTAATGATCGACTACTTGACTGTGGGTCACACTCATCCTGGATACGAACACTGTCCTGTGATGACCGACCACTTCACCAAGTTTGCTGTGGTGACTCCGACCCGTGATCAGACGGCTTAGTCGGCTAGATAGGCCATCTGTCGAGATTTCATCCGGGTGTATAAATGTCAAAAAAGGATCCATTCTGTTCAAGGAGCTTGCTTTCAAGGTCGAGTGATGGAGGAGCTCCACCGCCTGTATCGGATTGAAAAGTCCAGGACTACACCTTATCATCCACAGGGAAATGGAGCCTGCGAACATTTTAACCGGACGTTGATTCAGATGTTGAGAACTTTGGAGGAAGACAGGATAGTCCGTTGGCCCGAGTATATAGCTGAGTTGGTCTGGGTGTACAACAACCAAGTGAACAGTACAACTGGATACACACCATACACTCTGCTGTTCTGCCGGAAAGGATGAGAGATTACCGAGCTGGAGTTGGACCCAGAGGAGGACTACCCACAGACGGGGATGTCCATCTGGGTCCGTGAACATTGATATCGCTTGCAGACTCTACATCGACTGGTACAGAACATGTTTTGGGAACTTGATCACCGTGAGACGACCGCGAGGGACAGCTCTCAAGATTGGAGACCGAGTATTGGTCCGAAAACAAGCGACCTCGAGGCAAGTTAGAGCATTGATGGGAAAAAACTCTGTATTGGGTGAAATGCCGAATTGGATCTAATGGTCCTGTCTATGAAATTCAGCCTGAGGGAGAAGAAGGGGCCCCTAACCGAGTGGTTCACCGAAGTATGCTACGCTCTTGCCTTTCACAAGATTCCAAAAGAGAAGAGAGGGTGCCAAGTGTTCCCGAAATGTCCACTAAATCTACCTTCGATTGTGATGAAGAAGAACTACCTGCCTCAAACTCAAATCTGGACGGTCCGCTACCCATTGGCCCAGGGGAAGTGCGAGAACCCGACACTCCCGAGATGGCTGATCCATTGAACCCGGACGCGTCTCCATCCTCACCTGCCCAACCGACTCGACCACTCAACCTGACTTACGCCGCACAGAGCGAGTAACAGCTGGAATACCTCCCAATCATTATGAACAAGACCAATTTATTTGGCAGCAGTTCATTCAAGAGATGGAGGAATGCCAACGTCTATTGCAAAAACTCTCACCCGTGGAATGGCAAGCTAAAGGAGAAGGGGAGTGTAAGGAGTGCGAGGAGTGTTTACCTGTTCTATTACATTGTTATACTTTGTTAACCCTTGCAATGCCTCCTGACCATCACTGCATTCCGCAGTCTGCTTGCAGTACAACAACCTAAAACCAGCCCATCGGGTAGTCCTCACTCTATAGGTTGAGTTTATTACAATCCATCATTTTCCAGACTGTGACAACTTGCCAGCTATTTTTATGGAAAAATGATAGGGGATAATTTGCTGATCGCTGGTGGTCCAACTGCTTGGCTCTGGAATCTGTTCAAAAGAGGTCCAACAATGATCTGGAGCTTCATTATCAAAGAAAGTTCTTGGTTTATGTAGTACAGGTCCAACTAAAATAGCATAATCCCTCTTATTTAAACCCAATTGGGGTATTATGCCATAATAGGTCAGGACTGGTTTATGTAGTGCAGGTCCAACTAAAATAGCATAATCCCTACTAGTTTAACCCAATTGAGGTATAAGGCCATAATAGGCCAGGACTGCTTGAGCCTAAGGCCTCTTTCACACATCCGTTTTGCATCTGACGGCGCGCTCCGGCATTTTTTTGTCCAACCGCATCCGGCGAAATGTAATGCCGGATGCGTTTTTTTTTCATAGACTAACATTAGTGCCGGATGGCGTCGCATGTCCCTGCGGCACGTCCGGTTTTTGCCGGATCCGGTGTCTGGTCGCCGTCCGGCGTCTGGCAAAAACGTTGCATGTCACGTTTTTTGTCTGCGGCGAAAAAGCCGGAAGCGCTTCCGGCTTTTGTTACAATGAAAGTCTATGAACGCCGCAATGCGGCGGATCCGGCAAAATCCTGGATGCTAGGAGGGCAGCCAGCAGAAAGTAAATATGACATCCCCCATTTCCCTAAAAATTACATGTTTGTTTTTCTCTTTCAGCCAGGGACAAGGAATAAACATATATTCACTGTCCCTTTTTGTGTCCTTACTCAACAGCAGAAGACGTCAACGAGAGGCGGTGGCGGCTGCAGCAACAGTTGAAGAGAGTGGAGGAGATGACATCCAAGCTCGGAGGATAGCCAGCAGAAAGTAACTATGACATCCCCCATTTTGCTCTAAATTACATGTTTGTTTTTCTTTCAGCCATGGACAAGGAATAGTATATTCACTGTCCCTTTTTACTCAACAGCAGAAGACGGCAAAGACAGGCGGCGGCGGAGGCGGCAGCAGCAGCAAACCGAGAGGAGAGACGGGCACAGAGGACAGCTAGCAGAAAGTAAATATTACATCCCCCATTTACCTAAAAAATAACATGTTTGTTTTTCTCTTTCAGCCAGGGACAAGGAATATAGAAATATATTCACTGGCCCTTTTTGTGTCTTTCTTCCACAGCAGAGACCGTCAAACAGCTGCTGCAGCTGCCACAATGGCGGCGTTGGCAGAAGAAGCGGCGGCGTCAGCAGCAGCAGCATCTCCATCTCCTCCCTCCCAGCCACTTGAGCCAGAGCAAGACACATCTTCTTCTGGGAGCCCTCCTACCCATCGTCAGCAATTGGCGGTAAAAATATCAAATTTTTTTTTCTCTCCACAATCCATCTGTGGGATATATGTATTGATTGTCTTTTTTTAATAACAGGAATCGCAAGATGACGAGGAGCTCCCAGAGGAAGAAGGACGGGGTGGAGAGATACCCGGAGTGGGCTCACAATTCGTAAGTATCCTGCATCAATCTCAGAAACACATCACACTACACACAACACATAGAAAACCATTTAGTACATACTTGACACAGCGGCCAACACATGGCAATATCCTAATTTTTTTTTTCATTTTAGTCTCTCGGATCTGGGAGCCAACAAAGGGTTCCTCCCAGCGCCTCCCAGAGTTGTTGTCGTGAGACTGTCGGCGGTTCTCAACGTGTAAGGTTTTTTTTTTTTTTTGGAATTCATATTTTTTTTACGCTAATTTTTTTATTGTTTCGGTTGCTTTTTTAAACTGTCATTTTTCTTTTTGAAAATTTTTTAACTATTTACCATTTTTGGTAACATTTCATATAATTTTTTTTTTGTTTAAAAAACATGTGCTATCTATAAATTTTTTTCTTAATTTTTTCCAGTTTAACATGTATACTTTTTTTCATTTTCAGATGATAATGTGTATGGTAATGTTTTTTTTTCTATTTTAATTTCACAGGCTTCACAGCGTGCTCCCGACTCGGACACGGAGGAGGGCCTGGACGTTGAACTCATGATTGATCTGGTCCGAGAAAGGGAGCCGCTGTGGAACATGGGGGACCGCCGGCATTCAGATCAAGTTGTGACCCGACGGCTCTGGGAGGAAGTGGCAGCGGCAATGGTGGACTGCTGGGAGGACCTCGATGTTAGGTCCCAGACTAAACACCGTAAGTATAGTTCATGTTGCTGACTGTAAAGCTGTGTTTCCCAAACTTCTGTCCTCGTGTCACCCACGCTTCATGTTTTCAGGATTTCCTTTTGTGAAACACTATGGAAATACTGAAAATATGACCTCTGGGGGACACAAGGAATGAAGTTTGGGAAACACTGATGTTGTATACTAACCAATGTGTGCTTTCTCGTTTCAGGGGAGAGAATTGTGAAGCGGTGGCGGTCTGTGAGGGATCGCTTTAAGAAGGAATTCAATAAGGAGATGCGGGCCCCGAGTGGTTCTTCAGGACGCCAGAGCAAATACAAATATGCACGAGCTCTGGCGTTCCTGCGTGAAACAATGGTCACCAGAAGGTAAATATTACCATCAAATGTTAACATCTATCCAATGTTTTTTTGCAGCCAGGGCCATTCCACATCTGTATATTAATTTTATGTTTTTTCTTTCTTCCACGGCACGGTGACCAGCACTTGGGCGCCTGCAGAGTTGGCGCCTTCTAGAGCGATCCCTCAGGAGACCGACACCGAGGGACACTTCGACCGCCCTTCTACATCTGCACCTTCCCACACATTTGATCCTGCAGTCCCCTCCACCAGCGCTGGAGCATCGTGGCCGTCTGCAGTACATGAATCTGCTGGTGAGGATATAGCATTCCCTTTACTCCACCCTTCTGACCCTGCCACCTCTAGTACAGCTGCGGGTACTGGGCGGCAGCGTCAGAGGGGTCAGGAAAAGAACTATGCGCCCGAGTTCTTGCATATGAATGCATCTTTCCAGAACTGTCTTAAGGTATTATCTGAACAACTTGCCGCAGACATTCATCAGATAACCTCCGTAGTTGGTGAGGTAAAGACACTTCTGCAAACTGTGCAGTCAGAGGCAAGAGCATCACCGAATCACAGTTTTTTTAGGTCGGTTGCGGAGCGCATAGATCCGCTATCTGCTGACCAGCAAATCTATGTGATGCACACGTGCCACGCTGCTCTAGTGCAGGTTCTCTCCCATCCTCCTCCATCCACCCCAGTCGTTCCTCCACCTCCCCCCCCTACAGCCGCCGTACATCTTCCCCCCTCCACCCGCCGTCCCTCCTCTCCCTCCTATTCAATACCAGCCACCTTCCCAGCTCCATCAACCTCCCCAATTACAACCACCTCCCCAGTACCACCCACCTCCCCAACTGCAGTCACCTCCCCAGTACCAGCAACCTACCCACTACCAGCCTCCTCCCCCGTACCACACTCCTACCTCATACCGATCTCCTTCCGGCTTCCAATTCCCTACCATGTCACCTGCTCCTCCTGCCCAACCCTCCACTCCACCACCACCCACCTGTTCTGCCTTGTCTTCCCATTCTTTTAGTCTTTCCACCCCTTCACCTCTTCCTGTTCCTTCTGTGTAGCCCTGGTGTGAAGGCACACGCAGTACCCTGGAGAATGTGCGGAGAGGTAACAGTTTAATGCTCAATAAACATTCACTTCAACACACACTTAGACACACCCATAGGTTATAAAAGCTAGTGAGATGCAGCCAGCCAGTGAGTCTAGTCTGGATTCAGCGGAGTCAGTTTCCTGTCCTCGGACAGGGTGCAGTCTAGCCTGGACGTGGAGGGAGGAAGAGGTCCAGTCAGACAGTGTAAAGTCTGTGCAGGAAGAGAGAGGTGTTAGCTTCAGGACCTTCAGTCTCCTGTCTCAAGGACAGTGAAGTTCAGCGACGTGCTCCTGAACTAGAAGATTACTGAGCACCTGTTAGCAAGCTCTGGAAAGAAGCAAGAAGGGACTAACCTGTATAGCTTTTGGAAGTGTGGAGTGCTTATGCTACAAGCGCGGACAGGGCGAAAGGCGCAGTGGAAGGATTCAGAAGTGCATTAGGATTGGATTGTCCTGCACATTGTCACCGGTCACTGGGGACCGAAGCATCACTATAGCTCCAGGCATAGTGATAGAAAAACCAGAGGCTTACTGGACCTTAGGTTACAGAAAGCAGCTCTTGGAGTGTCGGTACGTAACTGGGGTCAGGGGGAGTGAGAACCTTGAGTCAGTGCACGACAGGAATAGGAACTCAGCTCTCTCAAAGGAAGGCTCCGACCACAAAACTGACCGGGCAGTACAGCTTTGAAGAAGCTGGAGTATTCGGAGTGGACTTGGCTCTATGCTAGTCGGACTCACCATTTTGAAAGTGAAGGAGGCCCATAACCTGTTCAGCTGTTATCTCAAAGCACATCCTCCACCCGACCAGCCTCCCTGGGACCTTCCTTAACATCTGACAAGTAAAAGGTATGGAAAGACGCTGACGGTGTGAGACTGAGTTATTTGATTGCATCCCTGCACAACCCCACCATAACTATCGACCTGAGGGAAGCGTCCCACCTGTAGGGGACCCGACATCTAGCTGCCTCACCATCCCCTCAGAGATCTACAGCAGCGCTGGTCTTAGTGATCAGAGAACTACAGGTGGCGTCACGAACTGTATATATACCTATCCCCTGTAAATATACCCCCAACATAAGCCTGACCACCAGGGCCACAGACCGAGCCACCGCTACTGTGACAACCCCATAGACTTCCATGGGCTCGGCTCTGGGTACCCCATTGCCCTGGTAACCCACAATTGTGGTGCGTGGTCGAGACACTTCCACACCACCATCCCGGTCGTCCCTCCACACTCCCACGGTCGAAGTGTCCCGCAGCCCCTCCAGCAGTATTTCCACCCCACACTACACTGACCTGTAGTTAATGTGGTTTTTTTTTTTCCTAAATTTATTTAAAAAAATAAAGTTGACAAAAATAAAATTTATTTCAAAAAATAAAGTTGACAAAAATAATAAAGTTTAATAAAAAATATAGGTTATTTCACTGTGAAAAATTGGGCCACAAGGCCTACTTTTATAAAAATTATATTAAAAAAATTTTTTTTTAATAAATTGTTCATTGGTTTAACATTGTTGTCTGTCTTTTATTTATAGGATGTTAAGTTTTTAATTTTGTATACAGTTAAAGCTATTTGGTAGCACAAACACAATTATTAAAAAACACCTAACTTTGGCTAAAAGGTTCATAAATTTAACCTTTTTGCCAAAGTTGTGTCCCGGGTTGTGTAGTATGCAAAGTATATTATCTTTTTCCCAAAATTGTGTACTTGTAGGTTATACCCTACAAGAGGGTTGCCCAACTCCAGTCCTCAAGGCCCACCAACAGGTCATGTTTTCAGGATTTCCTTTGTATTGCACAGGTGAGGCAATTATCACCTGAGCAATACAAAGGAAATCCTGAAAACATGACCTGTTGGTGGGCCTTGAGGACTGTAGTTGGGGAACCCTGCCCTACAATGTACATTTGTTTGGACAAAAGGTGAAATACTTTTGTTAAAAAAAACAGCCATGGACACAACTATGGCAAAAAGGTTACAGACAGTAGAAAACACACAAGAAGGTAGACAAGTAAACTTTTAAAGGTTTATTGTGGGTACAGAAATTTTTAAAACAACAAATACATTTATCACACTCTGTCATCCTGCCAGTCAACACTACCTTCTGGTGACACAAAGTATTGGGCAAAATTGTCCCTCATTCTTGAAACCGCGACTGTACTGCGAGTGGTAATGTTGCTGTAGTCGTGCAAAGTTGTTTCTTGATTGTGGTCCTCCATAGAAATCGGTTCCTTGGTTAGGACAAAATTATGTAGGACCACGCACGCTTTAACAACATCATCCACAGTCTCGGTCTTCAAGTTAATTGCAGTCAAAAGGACATGCCATTTAGCTGTCATAATCCCAAAGGCACACTCCACCATCCGTCTGGCTCTTGTGAGGCGGTAGATGAAAATTCTCTTGGTATGTGTTAATCCTCTGCTGGCGTACGGCTTCAAGAGGTGTTCGGACAGCTGGAATGCCTCATCACCTACACAAACGAATGGCATCGGTGGGCCTGAGGTTTGAGGCAGTGACCTAGGGGGTGGAAACTGAAAAGTGTTTCCGTACAGTTTACGGCCCATAGCTGAAAGTTTAAACACTTGAGAGTCATTGGACCGTCCATAAGACCCAATGTCCACCGCAATAAACTTGTAGTCTGCATCTGCAATAGCCATCAGGACGACCGAAAAATATTTTTTGTAGTTGTAGAATTCTGATCTGGTTCCTGAAGGCTTTTGAATGCGGATGTGTTTGCCATCAACAGCGCCCAGGCAATTGGGGAACTGGCAGATACATAGAAACTGGTCCGCTATTTCAAGCCACCGGTCTCTAGTTGGCTCTGGAAGAAATTCTCCAACCAAACTATTCCACAGAGCACGACAAGTATACTTTATTATGCCGGATAGTGTGGATATTCCCAGGCGGTATTGGAAATGGAGCGATGACAGAGTTTCGCCAGTTGCCAGAAATCTGAAAACAAAATAGAAAATACAAATTATTTCAGAAACACAGCATTACATATCAGAACTCAGCTATAACTATTGGAGATACCAAAAATAATAACATCAATGAAAAACACTTTTTTAAAATTTTTTGTCTACTGATATGGTTTCCTAGTTTTCCTGTGATGTTAAATAAATGATAAAATTACAAGTGTGCTCAAGCAAACAGATCCAATACATATAGCTTATCTTATAGTGACCATGAGACGCTCCGCCGGAGAAATTGAGAACCGACAATAGGTGTCCGATTTTTTTATTTGGTCTCCAACACGCTCCAGCAAATCATCAAAGTTTTCTTTATTCATCCGCAGATAGGCAAAAAATTTCTCTGGATTTTCTCGCAGCTCTATGTTCAGTGTAGAATAGACACCACGAGTTAATCTCTGTGCCGTGATGGGGTGGATCCACATACGGCGTCGTCTTCGCTGGCGCTGACGCATAATGCTCTGCTCAATCTTTCGCTCCTTCTCCATAACTATAAACCTCAAGTGATTCATCTCCGCAGTAAAATCAACAAGATTCTTGAAGATATTGCCAATAATCACATCCATGTTCGCCAATCAGTTGCTACTTGCTCTTCTCTGCAACCTGCACTTGCTCCTCTACAACCTGTCAAAGATGGGTTGTAGGAACAGTGTATATATAGGATTACAGTAGCCAATCATGTTTGGAACCCCAAAAAAGGGCGTTCTTAAAAACCGGATCCGGCGCATTCCGGCGTCAACGGATGCAAAACCGGATACACCGGATGAGACGGATCAGTTTTTTTTACGGAGCACAGAACCGGATCCGGCGAAAAACCGGATGCGTCTCATCCGATTTTTCATACTAGTTGCCGGATGCGGCGCTGCGGCAAAATGCCGGGGGCGCCGTTAGGCGCAAAACGGATGTGTGAAAGAGGCCTAAGAGTCACTTCAATGGACAATATTTTGGTCTCTGCCAGAACTTGGTCATGGCCTATATCCTCTAGGTTTTAGCAGATACATAGGCTGTTTGCAGCTCAAGAGGCATGAAATCCACCTTCTTTTTTAGGTTGTCCAAGTACATGATCGTTATATATTGATATATAAACAACTCTGGCAAAAATTAAGAGACCACTGCAAAATGTTCAGTTTGTCTGATGTTTCTCTTTATAGGTATATTTTTGAGTAAAATGTAAATTGCTCTTTTATTCTATAAACTACTGACAACATGTCTCCGAATTTCCAAGCAATAAATTTTGCATTTATTTTCAGAAAATGAGAAATGGTCAAAATAACAAAAAAATGCAGTGCTTGCAGACCTCAAATAATGCTAAGAAAACAAGTTCATAATCATTTAGAAACGACAATACAAATTTTTTAACTCAGGAAGAGTTCAGAAATCAATAATTTGTGGAATAAACATGATTTTTAATCACAGCTTTCATGCGTCTTGGCATGCTTTCCACCAGTCTTTCACACTGCTTTTGGGTGACCTTATGCCACTCCTGGTATAAAAATTTAAGCAGTTCTTCTTTGTTTGATGTCTTGTGACTATCCATCTTCCTCTTGATTACATTTCAGAGGTTTTCAATGGGGTTCAGGTCTGGAGATTGGGCTGCCATGACAGGGATTTGATATGGTGGCCGTTCATCCACCCATTGATTGACCTAGCTGTGTGGCATGGTGCATTGTCTTGCAGGAAAAATCAGTCCTCAGAGTTCGGGAACATTGTCTCAGCAGAAGGAATCAACTGTTTTTCCAGGATAACCTTGTAACCAAAGATTAACCTGCCCAATTCCAGCCTTGCTGAAGCATCTCCAGATTATCACCGATCCTCCACCAAATTTCACAGTGGGTGCAAGACGCTGTGGCTTTCACGCCTCTCCAGGTCTCCGTCTAACTATTAGATGACCAGGTGTTGGGCAAAGCTGAAAATTAGACTCATCAGAGAAGATTACCTTACTCCTGTCCTCTATGGTCCAATCCTTATGGTCTTTGGCAAACTTCAGCCTGGCTCTCCTTTGCTCATTGATGAAAGGCTTTTTTCTAGCTTTAAATGACTTGAGCCCTGCCTCTAGGAGCCTGTTACGAACTGTTCTTGCCTTGCACCTTCACCCAGCTGCCATTTGCCATTCCTTTTGTAGGTCACTTGATGTCATCCTGCGGTTGCTGAGTGACATTCGAATAAGATGACGGTCATCCTGGTCAGTGGAGAGTCGTTTTCGCCTTCTGTCAGTCTGTAGCTTTGTTGTCCCCAATGTCTGCTGCTTGACCTTCTTGTAATGGACTGCCATCTTAGAAATTTTAAGGATGGACGCAACATTATTATTATTATTATTATTCATTTTTATAGCACCATTTATTCCATGGCGCTTTACATGTGAGAGGGGGCGAATATAGACAAGTACAATAAATATGAGTAATACAGGACACACAAAAGTACAGAAGGAGGGAGGACCCTGCCCGCGAAGGCTCACAATCTAAAGGGGATGGAAGAGGATACACTAGGAGAGGGTAGAACTGGTCGTGCGGCGGTTCAGTAGACTGAGGATCACTGCTGGTTGTAGGTTTGTCGGAAGACGTAGGTCTTCAGGTTCTTTTTGAAGGTTTCCATGGTAGGCGAGAGTCTGATGTGTTGGGGTAGAGAATTCCAGAGTATAGGGGAGGCACGGGAGAAGTCTTGTATGCGGTTGTGGGAAGAAGAGATAAGGGGAGAGTAGAGAAGGAGATCTTGAGAGGATCGAAGGTTGAGTGTGGGTAAGTAACGGGAGACCATGTCACAGATGTATGGAGGAGACAGGTTGTGGATGGCTTTGTATGTCATAGTTAGGGTTTTGAACTGGTGCCTCTGGAAGATAGGAAGCCAATGAAGGGCTTGGCATAGGGGAGATGCTGGGGAATAATGGGGAGACAGGTGGATTAGTCGGGCAGCAGAATGTAGGATGGATTGGAGTGGTGCCAGAGTGCTAGAGGGGAGGCCAGAGAGTAGGAGGTTGCAGTAGTCAAGGCGGGAGATGATAAGGGCGTGCACTAGTGTTTTGTGGTGTCGTGGTCAAGGAATGCACGGATCCGGGAAATATTTTTGAGTTTGAGACGGCAGGAGGAGGCTAGGGTTTGGATATGTGGCTTGAAAGAAAGGGCAGAGTCGAGGATCACCCCGAGGCACCGAGCATGCGGGACTGGGGAAAGTGAGCAGCCATTGATATTGAGGGATAGGTTTGGTGGAGGGTTAGTGTGAGATGGGGAGAAGATGATGAATTCTGTTTTGTCCATGTTGAGTATTAGAAAGCAAGCAGAAAAAAAAGCTGAAATAGCGGACAGACAGTGTGGGATTTTTGTCAGTAAGGAGGTGAGGTCAGGTCCAGATAGGTAGATCTGCGTGTCATCGGCATAGAGATGATACTGCAAACCGTGGGATTCTATGAGCTGTCCCAGGCCGAAGGTGTAGATGGAGAAGAGTAGGGGTCCTAGAACTGAGCCTTGAGGAACATCGACAGAGAGGGGGCGAGGTGAGGAGGTGGTGTGGGAGAGGGAGACACTGAATGTTCGATCTGTTAGATATGATGAGATCCAGGATAGGGCCAAGCCTGTGATGCACGGGAATGAGAGAATCTGGAGCAGGAGGGAGTGGTCCACAGTGTCGAAGGCAGAAGACAGGTCCAGGAGAAGGAGGACAGAGTAGTGTCGCTTGCTCTTGGCGGTTAGTAGGTCGTTGGTGACTTTAGTTAGGCCGTTTCAGTTGAGTGATGCAGTCGGAAGCCTGATTGTAAGCGGTCAAAGAGGGTGCAAGAGGAGAGGTGGGAGGACAGTTCAAGATGGACATGCTGTTCCAGTAGTTTTGAGGCATACGGGAGAAAAGATATTGGGAGGTAGCTAGACACAGAGGATGGGTCGAGGGAGGTCTTTTTGAGGATGGGTGTGATCCAGGCATGTTTGAAGGATGAGGGGAACACACCATTTGTAAGTGAGAGGTTGAAGAGGTGTGTTAGAGTAGGGATGAAGACTGTGGCGAGGTTAGGGATGAGGTGGGATGGGAGCGGGTCAAGTGTGCAAGTGGTGAGGTGTGATCTTGAAAGGAGGATGGAGAGCTGATCTTCTGTCATGGTGGAGAAGTTGGTTTTGGAGGAACAGGGCTGAGCAGCTAAGAGGGGCATTGGGGGCTGTGGGCCAAAGCTTTCCTGATCGTATCAATCTTCTGCTTGAAAAAGGAGGCAAAATCTTCAGCAGTAATGAGATGAGAGGGGGGAGGTGCTGGGGGACGGAGTAGAGAATTGAAAGTGTTGAAGAGCTGTTTAGGGTTGTGAGACAGGGAGGATATGAGAGATGAGAAGTAAGTTTGCTTTGCGGCAGTGAATGTGGACTTGAAGCTGGTGAGGGACTGCTTGTATGCGGTTAGGTGCTCGGCAGAGCGGGATTTCTTCCATCTCAACTCAGCAACCCTGGAAGCCTGTCTCAGTTCTTTGGTGAGGCTGGTCAGCCAGGGCTTCCTGTTCATTGTGCAATTTTTGCTATGTGCGAGGAGGGCGGCCGAATCAAGTGCTGCTGTTATTGTGGTGTTATAAAAGGTGGCAGCAGCATCTATGTCATGAAGTGAGGCTATGTCTGCAAGAAGGAGGAGGGACTCAGAGAGCGACTGTAAATTGAGGTGTTTGGGATTTCTGCAAGGATGAGCGAGTTTGTGGAGCGGGGGTTGTGTACTAGGAGAGGTGAGGGAAGAAAACGTAAGTAGGTTGTGGTCAGACAGGGGCAGGGGTGAGTTAATGAGATTAGCAAGGGAGCAGAGGCGGGTGAAGATAAGGTCCAGTGTGTGACCATCTTTGTGAGTGGCCGCAGAGGACCATTGAGTGAGGCCAAAGGAGGCAGTGAGCGATAAAAGTTTGGAGGCAGTGGAGGTGGAAGTGTCTATGGTGATGTTTAAGTCACCCATGATGATAGTGGGGATGTCAGCAGAGAGGAAATGAAGCAGCTAGGTGGTGAAGTGATCGAGAAAGGTGGAGATGGCTAGTTCTGGGGTGCGGTAGATGACAGCTAGCTGGAGGTTGGAAGGGGAGTATATGCGGATGGAGTGCACCTCGAATGAGGGAAGAGTAGTGGAGGGTGGGAGAGGATGTGGGGTAAAGGAGCAGGAATTGGAGATGAGCAAGCCAACTCCTCCACCACGTTTCTTGCTGGGGCGGGGGGTGTGAGAAAGATGGAATCCGCCATAAGAGAGTGCAGCTGGAGAGGCTGAGTCAGAGGGAGTGAGCCAGGTTTCAGTGATAGCAAGGAAGGAGAGTTTGTTGGTGATGAAGAGGTCGTGGATAAATGACAGTTTATTGCAGACTGAGCATGCATTCCATAGAGCTCCAGGTAGGGGGACTGGAGGAGTGGGGGCTGGATGAATGGGTATGAGGTTATTACGGTTGCAGAAACGTATAGAGGATCGTGGCATGGTGTTAGAAATGAGTGTGGGGATGTGTTGAGGAGGACCAGGATTTGGGGATACGTCGCCAGCAATGAGGAGTAACAGACAGAGTGTTAGAAGGTGGGAGCAGGATAAGCCATGGTGTGGCCGTGTGTGTCTGGACAAAGAGGCTTGTATGTGGAGGAACAGTTCTGAGGAGAAGGTGAGGTGGCTGAGGAGGATGGAGGGAGAAATGACTAGTTCCTTACTAGGTGGGGGGATTAATGGAGATTGGGCAAAATAGAGAAGTATGGGCGTGAAAGTGAGAAGAAGTCGAAACATTGTTGTGGGGTTAGAGTCCGTTACCTTACAGTCAAATTCCAGTCCAATTCTAGTCTAATTCTGAGTGTTGTAATTAGAAATCTGTAATTTGAAATATCATAGAATCATAGAATCATAGAATGGTAGAGTTGGAAGGGACCTCCTGGGCCATCTGGTCCAACCCCTGCTCAAAGCAGGATTCTCTAAATCATCCCAGACAGATGTCTGTCCAGCCTCTGTTTGAAGACTTCCATTGAAGGAGAATTTACCACCTCTCGTGGCAGCCTGTTCCACTCCTTGATCACCCTAACTGTCAAAAGTTTTTTCTAATATCTAATCTGTGTCTCCTCCCATTCAGTTTCATCCCATTGCTTCTAGTCTTTCCTTGTGCAAATGAGAATAAAGATGATCCTTCTACAATGTGACAGCCCTTGAGATATTTGTAGACAGCTATTAAGTCTCCTCTCAGTCTTCTTTTTTGCAAGCTAAACATTCCCAAATCCTGCAACCGTTCCTCATAGGACATGGTTTGCAGACCGGTCACCATTCTGGTGGCTCTTCTCTGAACTTGCTCCAGTTTGTTGATGTCTTTTTTAAAATGTGGTGCCCAAAACTGGACACAGTATTCCAGATGAGGTCTGACCAAAGAGGAGTAGAGGGCAATAATGACCTCACGTGATCTAGACTGTATGCTTCTGTTGATACATCCTAGAATTGTATTTGCCTTTTTTGCTGCTGCATCACACTGTTGACTCATGTTCAGTCTGTGATCAATTAGTATACCCAAGTCTTTTTCACATGTGCTGTTACTTAGCCCTATTCCTCCCATTTTGTATATGCTTTTTTTCATTTTTATTGCCCAGATGTAGTACTTTGCATTTTTCCCTGTTAAAAACCATTCTGTTAGTTGCTGCCCACTGTTCCAGTTTATTTATATCTTTTTGAATCCTCTCTCTCTCTTCTCTAGTATTAGCTACCCCTCCTAGCTTTGTGTCATCAGCAAATTTGATCAGTTTACCCTCAATTCCTTCATCTAAATCATTGATAAAGATGTTGAACAATACAGGGCCCAAAACAGAGCCTTGTGGTACCCCACTTGAGACATTCTTCCAACTGGATGTGCAGCCATTTACGACCACTCTTTGAGTCCGATCACTAAGCCAGTTATGAATCCACCTAACAGTTGCCTTGTCCATTCCATACTTAGTCATTTTTTCAATAAGGATTGTGTGAGATACTTTGTCAAATGCTTTGCTGAAGTCAAGATATACTATATCTACAGCATTTCCCTGATCCACCCAGTCAGTGATTCTGTCATAGAAGGAAATTAAGTTAGTCTGACATGACTTATTAGTTACAAACCCATGCTGACTCTGTTTAATCACTTCATTCTTATGCAGGTACTTACATACATGTTCTTTAATAATTTGTTCAAAGATCTTTCCTGGTATAGAAGTCAGACTCACCGGCCTGTAGTTCCCTGGGTCCACCTTCTTCCCCTTTTTGAAGATAGGAACAACATTTGCTCTTCTCCAGTCTTCTGGGACTTCACCTGTTCTCCAAGAATTTTCAAAGATTATGGACAGTGGTTCAAGAATTTCTTCTGCTATCTCCTTCAGTATTCTGGGGTGTAATTCATCTGGGCCTGGAGACTTGAATTCATTTAGGTTAGCTAAGTGTTTCCTCACTGTCTTTCTGTTTATAGATATCCTGGATTCTTCTATTCCTTTAATAGGACAGTGAAGATCAGTTGATATGGAATTTGATATAAGCCTGTGCAGACTACGTCTGTGCAGACGCATGGCCTTGAATATATCTGGGACTGAGGTGGATCAGCTGTGAGAAGGGATGTGGGCTTGATTAGCCACACCCAGTAGCGTAGCTACCGGAGGGGGCAGAGGGGGGCGGTGGCCCTGGGCCCGGCGCTCTGAGGGGGCCCATCCGGAGCTATGCTACTGTAACTGTATCGGCATGCACAGCGCTCTGATACAGTTACATTCTGCGGCAGAGCAGGGAGAATCGCTCTCCCTGCTCTGTCGTCCAGCCGCTATGGGGCCCCTGAGCAGGCGGTGGGGGGCTCTGTGCCAGCAGTGGGCCCCCCGCCCGTCATCGGAGGGTCAGCTGTATCGGCATCCAGGCAATACAGCTGACCGCATTGTGAGAGAAGGAGCAAGCGCTCCTTCTACCATAATCCCCCTCCACCGTCTGACAGCGGGTGCGATGACGTCACTGTCCGGCACCCGCTGTCAGGAGAAAAGAGGGAGAGCAGTGAGCAGCGCAGGAGCCGGGAGCAAGAGAGGTGAGTACTGGATTTGTTATTTTTGTAATGGGGCTGCATTATCATACAGAGGCTCCATATAGGGGTGCATTATAAATGACTGCCTATGGGGGTGCATTATAAATAAGGCTACCTTTGGGGTGCATTATAAATACGACTGCCTATGGGGGGTGCATTGTAAATAAGACTGCCTATAGGGGTGCATTATACTACAGTCATGGCCAAAAGTTTTGAGAAT
>JARQOD010000001.1:512782599-512795588 GCA_033576555.1 Oophaga sylvatica
TGGTGCCGAAACTGACACCCTTTCCCTGACGGACTGTGCTGTAATGGACGAAGGGGTTTTAAAGTTTTTTTATGTATTTTCTGACTATGAAAATTGTAAAATTCCATGAGGCATCAAAACTTGAATTAACACATGTGAAAATTATATACTTAGCAAAAAAGTGTGAAACAACTGAAAATATGTCTTATATTCTAGGTTCTTAAAAGTACCCACCTTTTGCTTTGATGACTGCTTTGCACACTTTTGGCATTCTCTTGATGAGCTTCAAGAGGTTTAATACCGGGGAATGATTTTCACTTCAAGGTGTGCCCTGTCAGGTTTAATAAGTGGGATTTCTGGCCTTATAAAGGGGGTTGAGCCCTCAGTTGTGTTGTGCAGAAGTCTGATGGATACACAGCTGATAGTCCAAATGAATGAGATGTTAGAATTTGTATTATGGCAAGAAAAAGCAGCTAAGTAAAGAAAAATGAGTGGCCATCATTACTTTAAGAAATGAAGGTCAGTCAGTCCGAAATTGGGGAAAAAACTTTGAAAGTGTCCCCAAGTGCATTTACAAAAACCATCAAGCGCTATAAAAAAACTGGCTCACATGAGGATCACCCCAGGAAAGGAAGACCAAGAGTCACCTCTTCTTCTGAGGATTAAGTTTATCCGAGTCACCAGCCTCAGAAATCGCAGGTTTACAGCAGCTCAGATTCCCAGACAAGGTCAATTGAAACACAGAGTTCTAGCAGCAGACACATCTCTACAACAGCTGTTAAGAGGAGACTTTGTGCAGCAGGCCTTCAGGGTTTAAAATAGCTGCTAGGAAACCAGTGCTAATGACAGGCAACAAGCAGAAGAGACTTGTTTGGGCTAAAGAACACAAGGAATGGACATTAGCCCAGTGGAAATCTGTGCTTTGGTCTGATGAGTCCAAATTTGAGATCTTTGGTTCCAATCACCGTGTCTTTGTGCGACTCAGAAAAAGTTAACGGATGGACTCTACATGCCTGGTTCCCATCATGAAGCATGGAGGAGGAGGTGTGATGGTGTGGGGGTGCTTTGCTGGTGACACTGTTGGGGATTTATTCAAAATTGAAGGCATACTGAACCAGCATGGCTACCACAGCATCTTGCAGTAGCATGCTATTCCATCCGGTTTGCGCTTAGTTGGACCATCATTTATCAACAGGACAATGACCCCAAACACACCTCCAGGCTGTGTAAGGGCTATTTGACCAAGAAGGAGAGCGATGGGGTGCTACGTTAGATGACCTGGCCTCCACAGTCACCAGACCTGAACCCAATCGAGATGGTTTGGGGTGAGCTGGACCGCAGAGTGAAGGCAAAAGGGCCAACAAGTGTTAAGCATCTCTGGGAACTCCTTCAAGATTGTTGGAAGACCATTTCCAGTGACTACCTCTTGAAGCTCATCAAGAGAATGCCAAGAGTGTGCAAAGCAGTAATCAAAGCAAAAGGTGGCTACTTTGAAGAACCTAGAATATAAGACATATTTTCAGTTGTTTCACACTTTTTTGTAAAGTGTAATGTATAATTCCACATGTGTTAATTCATAGTTTTGATGCCTTCAGTGTGAATTTACAGAAAATCTTTAAATGAGAAAGTGTGTCCAAACTTTTGGTCTGTACTGTATTTTATTATATATATATATATATATATATTATATATATATACACAGGGTGGTCCAAAAGTAGGTGGACAGAAAATAATACATCTTTTTTAGGGACAACATCTCATTTGAAGTCACTTTGAGGGGTCTATATGATAGAAAATACCAAAAGTGACACATTCTAAAAACTGCACACCTCAAGGTGCTCAAAACCACATTCAAGAAGCTTGTTAACCCTTCAGGTGCTTCACAGCAATTTTTGGAATGTTTAAAAAGAAATGAAACATTTCACTTTTTTTTACAAAATATTTACTTCAGATCCAATTTTTTTATTTTCCCAAGGGTTACAGGAGAAATTTTATCCTAAAAGTTGTTGTGCATTTTGTCCTGAGTACGCCGATACCCCATATGTGCAGGTAAACCACTGTTTTGGCGCATGGTAGACACTTTTTATTGCAAAAAAGTTTTTGCATCGCCATAATTTGAGAGCTATAATTTTTCCATATTTTGGCTCACTGAGTCACGTGAGGTCTTGTTTTTTGCGGGACGAGTTGACGTTTTTATTGGTACCATTTTCGGGCACATGACTTTTTTGATCGCTTTTTATTCCGGTGTTTGGGAGGCAGAATGAACAAAAACCAGCAATTCATGAATTTCTTTTAGGGGGGCATTTATACCGTTCCTCTAGTGGTAAAATTGATAAGGCAGTTTTATTCGTCGGGTCAGTACTGTACAATTACAGCAATACCTCATTTATATAATTTTTTATGTTTTGGTGCTTTTAGACAATAAAAACTATTTTATACAAAAAATAATTATTTTTGCATCACTTTATTCTGAGAGCTATAACTTTTTTATTTTTTCGCTGATGATTCTGTATGGCAGCTCGTTTTTTGCGGGACAGGATGATGTTTTTAACGGTACCATGTTTATTTATTCCGTCTTTTTGATCGCATGTTATTCCACTTTTTGTTCGGCGGTATGATCATAAAGCATTATTTTATACTGTCCACCTACTTTTGCTACTTTTGGACCACCCTGTATATATATATATATATATTATATATATATATTGTAAGCTTTTCAGGGGATATAGCTCTGGGATCGCCGTCTTGGGGAGACGGAGTGGCATAAGAGACCATTCACAGACAGTAGTTCTGTTAAAAACTGGCCGCAACCAGTTTTATTAAAGTCCACAGCAAACAGAACATAATCAAAACCAAATCATAAACATAAAGCCTGGGCTTGTCCAGCCACTTACTACACTTAGATAGATTTCCCTTTCTGTCCGGGTCCAGACTCTATCAGCCTGTGCCCAAAACAACACATATGTTCAGCATTTACCAGCGTGGAGTTTCACAGAGTCTCCTCCTTGTGTCTGAAGGCACCTTCAACGTCCAGACTTGAGAGAGCTCCCCTCCTATTACGCAGCTATCCGCATGGATTCTCACAGAGACTACTCCTGTGTCCGGGGTACATCGAGCACCCAGACTGAGACAGCTCATACTCCTGGAGACACCTTCTGTGCCTGGACCCCTCCTGTGTCCAGACTAAGCGAGCTCCCTGACTGTGTTCGCAGACACCTACTTCTGGTCTCCTAATTAACAGCTGAATGGTTTCAGGCCTGAGCTGCAAGTGTGTACTGAATGTAAGGTGTAGTGACCTTTCTCTACCACTAGGTTTACAAAGCCACACATTTCCCTTATACCATACAGCACAGTACCTAGGTGAAATGTACACCCCATTCGACACATATTCCTTCACTGTCTCACATATCCCTCCCCTCTTCTCCAGACCGGAGGGCTGGTCATGGAGATTTTTCTGAGAAGTAATCAATTCATCTTGTACCTGTGCAACCACTTTTTCTTGATCTTGCAAGGTACCATATACACTTTCCCTTTCACCTCGTGCTCTCTGGAGCAACTGCTGGAACCGCTCACGTTCCTGGCGAAGGGATGCCACATCCAGTTCACACTGCTGAAGCCGCTCGCGTAATGCAACATTATCAGTCTTTATTTCTTTGGTGGAGACCTCAGGGAGAGCATCTTCTCCTGTAGCTGTTGGACGTCCTTTACGTCTTCGGCCCCTTCTTCAGGCTCTTCTGGTAGAACATGCTTAGAAGCCCTACCGTCAGTCTTACATTCTACCTCTTCAGGCACATTATTATGATATCCAATATCTCCATTTATTTCAACTTTCAAGTTCTCCTTGATAGCTGCATGCGGCAATGGACCGACACATCGCTTCTCCCATTCGTTGGGACGTGGCTCAGATGCAGACTCCATGAAAGTGCGCCTGAGCTCACCAATGCCAGCCTGAACTTTGCGAGTTGCCGCTACTGATCCGGACAGTACACCATCCACGCCACTGTCTCTGGCCGAAACAGATTCCTGGGCAGAGTCAGCCCCACATCCTCAGTCTTGTTCTCACAGCTGCACTTGAGACCTCAGCTTTGATGAGGCATCTGGTTTGGTGTCTACCACTTCTATGGCTTTTTCCACCTCTGCAGCATTACCTTCAGAGTCCTTGGCATGATGCAGATCCACACCTACATTGATAACTTCTCATTTCCAACAGCATCCACTTGTGCTGTGTTTAGTTTCAGAGTCCTGCCTTTTAAAGCTCAGCTTCCTCCTTTCACCTTAGTCTTCGCCAGGGAATCGGCCAACTGTAAAATATCTTCAGATGCCATCTTCTGTCCGGCTGTAAGGTCAGCATCAGCTTTCTTCTCAGGACCTCAACCTCCTCTGCTACCATGCCTTCCTCATTTGCACTGGTTGCTTGATTGTCATCAGATGATTCACTATCACTACCACTATCCCTGTCTGACCCCTTTTTTTCAGCCACATCCGGCTCACTTTCAGGTTATACACTTCATTTTCATTCACATCCTGCTCACTGTCAGGGTTATACAATTCATTCTCATTCACATCTTGATCTGGAACCTTAGTTAACATGTCATCCACAACATTAACTTCACCATCTGGTCCCTGGTTTCCTCAGGTGGTCCCTCAAGTATGTGACTATGTGACAACCCCAGCACTATACTTCCATATAGCTCAGGTACTAGGAGCTGGCTCAAGACCTCTCCTGGACTTCAGTGTCCCTATACAACAGGTTATTGTTTATGGCAACATGAGGAAACCTCTCCTCAGAGCCAGGCTCTTGGGAAACCTCATTTAGAAACCCTTATATTTTCCTGTGCCGTTTTAAGAGTGGGGTCTCTCCACTGCTCACTCTCAAAATTGTCACAGGACACAGGTAAGTCAGGGACACTCGGTTCCCGAGAATCACCATCCTCGTCTCCCAACATCACCTGCAAAGGAATTTCATCTCTATCACAGTCATCATCATTATCAATATCATTATCATGATTATGATCAGTATCATCATCACTATCATGATCATCATCATTATCATTATCAGCATCAGCATCATTATTCATGGTCATCATCATTATCATGATCATCATCATCATTATCATTATCATCATCATCATCATCATTATCACATAAGTTTAACGGCCCCACTAGCATTGTGTTCCGCCCCTCGGGACTGCGCACCCTCAATAGGAGCTTCATCACACTGTCCATCAGAAACATTTTTCCCCCAGAGATCCTTAGACCGGGGAAAGTCATTACCCAATATGACGGGGGGCACCAGGTTCTTCACTACCCCCACTTCACATGAAACCTCCCCGCGTTTGGGGATCAAGTCCACGACAGTCTCTGGGTAGACTTTGGTGTCTCCATGGACGCACACCACACTCAGGTGTTTATCAGGGATAAAGTCCCTATCAATCAGGCTGTCCCATACAGAAGTCACTGGACTCTCTGAGTCCAAGAGGGCCTGTGCTGGGCAGTCATTTACAACCACCGGGGACCCCTGTGGTCCAGTCTCTTCGGCTGAGGTGGACACACACACAGGCTCTGCGCAGGGAGAGAGGGATCCGCCAACATCACAACACATAGGCTCCCCCTCTATTGGACAGTTGGCTGCAATTTCACGACATCTCCAACACTGTCCATCACACTCTCCACACCCACACGACCCCAACAGCTGGAACGCTCTTACCGGGAGAGTTCGGTGTCCAGGAACTCTGAAGTGACGACCTCTCAGACGGCTGGTCACGGAGGCAGTCTTTGGTGGCAAAGGCCCTCTCCATCAGGCTGACCAGACGATTGGCGTCCTGGTGGTCTCCTTGTCCGACCTCTGGCTGTACCTCAGGAGGACGTGCTTGGGTGTAGCGGTCCACTATCACCTTTTCAACTCCATAATCAGGTTTGCTGACTGCAGACTCCCAACTGCATCTCCAGTCATGAACTCCCTGGCACGGGCTGTCACCGTAACACCCAGCGGGTAAGAATTCCGCTTTCAGCTTGGCATAGTCTTGGCTGTCCTGCTCGCTCAGTTCAGCATAGGCCCTTTGGGGTTCTCCAATCAGATAGGGTGCGACCATCATGGCCCATTCAGATAGGGGCAGATTCTCCTTCTCTGCCAGCCCCTCAAACCTAGTGAGATATACCTCCACATCGTCACGAGGTGTCATCTTTTTCAGGGACGTCTTACCGCCTTCTTTACAGCGGACAATGCAGGTGACTTTGAAAACATTACTTTGGGACGATGCGCTGCAAGTCTTTTGTAGTGCTGCAACCTGCTCAAAAAACAACCGGTTATTCTCCTGCTGCTGCTGCAGGAATTGCTGCTGGGCCTGCTGCATGCGCTGCTGGTGCTGCAGGCGCTGCCGCTCCATGCTCTGCTGCATGCTCCGCTGGGCCTGGACCAGGTACTCAAGGAGCTCCTCCATACTGCCAGACTTATCTGTCTCAACCACGGCAGTCTTATGTTGCACATTAACTTGCGCCATTTGTTCAAACAGTGCCTCCATGCTGTCATCCATGCTGTCAGACTTCTCTGTCTCAACAACGGCAGTCTTCACTCAAGACATACACACTCCACAGTCTTTTCCACAGAAAATTCAGCCTTGCTGTGCAGACACTTTTTTTTTTTTTTTTTTTCTTTGCAAAGTCTATTAGGGCTACTGTCTCTTTAAGACTGCTCCAACAGACGTTTCTCCTTGCTGACACACTTTTTTTTTCTCTGCAAACTCTATTAGGGCCACTGTCTCTTTAAGACTGCTCCAACAGACGTTTCTCTTTTTTTTTTTTCTCTGGCACACTTTTTTTTTCTCTCTCTGCTGCTGCTTCAACAGACTTCACCTTTTATTGCTGTCTCTAAGCCACTGTGCTGCACGCACATTCCAGCACCAATTGTAAGCTTTTCAGGGGATATAGCTCTGGGATCGCCGTCTTGGGGAGACGGAGTGGCATAAAGAGACCATTCACAGACAGTAGTTCTGTTAAAAACTGGCCGCAACCAGTTTTATTAAAGTCCACAGCAAACAGAACATAATCAAAACCAAATCATAAACATAAAGCCTGGGCTTGTCCAGCCACTTACTACACTTAGATAGATTTCCCTTTCTATCTGGGTCCAGACTCTATCAGCCTGTGCCCAAAACAACACATATGTTCAGCATTTACCAGCGTGGAGTTTCACAGAGTCTCCTCCTTGTGTCTGAAGGCACCTTCAACGTCCAGACTTGAGAGAGCTCCCCTCCTATTCAGCAGCTATCCGCATGGATTCTCACAGAGACTACTCCTGTGTCCGGGGTACATCGAGCACCCAGACTGAGACAGCTCATACTCCTGGAGACACCTTCTGTGCCTGGACCCCTCCTGAGTCCAGACTAAGCGAGCTCCCTGACTGTGTTCGCAGACACCTACTTCTGGTCTCCTAATTAACAGCTGAATGGTTTCAGGCCTGAGCTGCAAGTGTGTACTGAATGTAAGGTGTAGTGACCTTTCTCTACCACTAGGTTTACAAAGCCACACATTTCCCTTATACCATACAGCACAGTACCTAGGTGAAATGTACACCCCATTCGACACATATTCCTTCACTGTCTCACAATATATATATATATAGATTTATAGTTCATAGAGTTCTACATGGCATAATAGCCGCTAAATCAATTGCCGGCTTCTGTAAAATCATTACAGAACCTGACATGAAATGAAACATGGTTTACATACAGTAAACCATTTCATTTCATTTAGTTTTATATATGTTTTTGATTAATAATTAGATTAGTGTTTTTGTGTAAAAAATTTGGGACATGTAGGTGTTAAATTAACGGGTACATTCGCTGAAAAAAAATGCGTGGGCTCCCGCGATGTTTTCTCCGTCAGAGAGGGAAACCCAGTGACTGAGGACAGATATTAATAGCCTAAAGAGGGAAAGTGGTTTTTGGGCCCCCCGGGTTCAAACATCTGGCCCCAGCCACCCCAGAAAATCACATCTATAAGATGCGCCTTTTCTGGCAATTAGCCTCTCTATTCCATTGCCTTTAGTGGTGGCTCATGGGTTAATAAGGGGTTAATGTCACCTTGCTATTGAAAGGTGACATTAATCCGGGTTAATAATGGAGAGGTGTCAATAAAGACAACTATCCATTATTAATCCTATAGTAGTAGTAAAGGGTTAAAAAAGACACAACACATTAATTAAAAATTATTTTAATGAAGTAATTACACAAAGTTTTTGACCAAATTTATTATGCTGCCAATCCAACTAAATCCCTTGTTCTCCTGTAACAAATTAAAATAAAAAAAAAACAATATCCATACTTCTCCGCCGTTCAGTCAGGTCCCCCGCTGCAATCCATCACAAGGGGTTACTAGTTTACAACAGGGACCGGTGCTAAGGCTACCGGCCAGGCTGTAAACCACTGCAGAATGAATAAAATCATGTCTGTGCAGCCTTCCTGCCTGACTAGAGATGAACTGATCAGCATGGGAAAGTGTCTGAACTTTTTCCCACGCTGTCAGATCACCTCAGGTCAGCGGGACTCCGCGCAGCCTAAGTGACGTCAGTGATAGTCACTGAGGCTACGCTGACTCCCGCCTGACCCAGCCTGAATTGCTGGCTTTTCTAAAGGACACTGGTGTGTATGCTGCGATTTTCTCAGCACGTACAATACGGCCGAAAAAAAATCGGCTGATGGGAGCTGCCCATAGATTAACATTGGTCCGAGTGAAATGCGATTTTTTCTCGCATAGCACTAGTCCGTATTTTCACTAGTGTGACTCCGGCCTAACTAATATAATACTGCACCTATGTACAAGAATATAACTACTATAATACTGCCCTATGTACAATAATATAACTACTAAAATACTGCTCCCTATGTGCAAGAATATAACTACTATAAAATTACCCGTTTGTACAAGAATATAACTACTATAATACTGCCCTATGTACAAGAATATAACTACTATATACTGCTTCTATGTACAAGAATATAACTACTATAATACTGCTCCCTATGTATAGAATATAACTACTATAATACTGCCCCATGTACAAGAATATACCTACTATAATACTGCTCCCTATGTGCAAGAATATAACTACTATAATATATTACCCGTTTGTACAAGAATATAACTACTATAATACTGCCCCTATGTACAAGAATATACCTACTATAATACTCCCCCTATATACAAGAATATAACTACTATAATTCTGCCCCCTATGTACAATAATATAACTACTATAACACTGCTCATACATACAAGACTATGGAGTTTTACTTATTTAAATGTTGTTTGATATGGAGATCTGAAGTAGTCCTCATATAGCTGAAGTCTGAGGTGACCACGATAATGAGAAAAAGTTGTCATGAGACACTTGGGAATTTGCATAGGTAACTTGATAGCTTCTCCAGGGTGAGCCCTGTACTGATACAATGTGTAATTAACATATTGTTCAATGACCCTGGATCCCTGTCATCCTAGTTAATAATACAATATGCTGCAAAAAATGTCAGCTCAAGAGTCAACGTTAAAGGCTCATGCGAACAGTAGTCTGTGTTTCTTGACCAACCAAAGAAAATCACATAAATACAAAAGTCAACATAAAGATAGTAGTCTATGCCTCCTGGCCTACAGAAAATAGCCCGCCTGGATAATTAAGATTAAATGCTGTGTCGTCACATCAAGGATTATTAATCAATGGTTAGGAAACACTGAAACAAAACAAATGAGTCTTTGCGCTGTGAGGAAATAGACTAAGACATTAAGGTGAAATTGAGACATGTGGTTTTGTGCAGTGACCGGAGACTTCCCTTCAGTATCAACTTCCATCTATGTCAGGAAATTGTAAAACCAAGTGTTCCTACATGATAAGTCAGCACAGGCTTGTCCAAAAAGCAGAAAGTGCCTCTCTCGAGTTCAGCAACCAGTCAATCAAGTAGTTTTCCATTTGGCCAGAGGCTAACCCTTCAACCTATAGACGGTCAAACATGGACTATTTCATCAAAAGTTCGATGATAATATATTGTTGCAGCAATACACAAATTCACAAAAACGTAAAACTTTTTAAAATTATTAAAGAACATTGTTAACTAAAATAAAAAAAATCTGTAGTGAATGTTTTTGAGTTGCCTTCAATTGTCAAGTGGTTACAAATTTGACCGCTATTACTGCTTGTGCCAAAGTCATGCTTTGCCCTAGAAATCTGAATGACAAATCAACTTAATACCCAACGACCTATACCACATATCCTACTATATGATCTAGGTGGCTTCACCAACTACAATTCACCACCACCTATCATCTTCCACCTCAAAGGGACTTTCACTGTCTTCAATTCTTCACTATTCAGGATTCCACTACTCTTCCTCCTCTACGACCAGGAGCTTTCACCAGTCTCCATCAACATCTTCTTTCATCCCATGGAGCCTACCCCATCTACAGTTCTTCACTATTCAGGAACCTCAACCGCCTATCATACTTTGCCAACTGCAGTACTCCTTCACCTATCATCTTCCACAATCTTCAGTTCTTCACCATTCAGAGGTTTTATTGTCCTATCCTACTCCATGACCCTACAGCCTTCACCAATCATAGATACCATCATCTATTGTCTTTCAACCCATAGAGGTTTCCACCATCTACAGTTCTTCACTATTCAGGCATACTCTCCAAGCATCATTTTCCATGACTCTAGAACCTTATTAAGTACAGTCCTTCATCAGCTATTATCTTTCAACACAAAATAACCTCCAACATCTACAGTTTTCCACAATTTTGGGCTTTCACCACCTGTCCTACTCTGTGCCCCTGGACTCTTCACTAACTGCAGTCCTTTATCACCTACAGTGCAGAAAATAAGTATTGCTGATTTTGCAAGTTTTCTCACCTACAAAGAATGGAGAGGTCTGTAATTTTTATTGTATGTACACTTCAACCATGAGAGACAGAATCTTAAAAAAATCCAGAAAATCACATTGTATGATTTTTACATAATTAATTGCATTTTAATGCATGAAATAAGTATTTGATACAGTAGAAAAACAGAACTAAATATTTGATACAGAAACCTTTGTTTGCAATTAGAGATCAGAAGTTTCCTTAGTTCTTGACCAATTTTCGCACACAATGCAGCAGGGACTTTGGCCCACTCCTCCAGATCTTCTCCTTTCTTTCAGGTTTCGGGACTGTTGCTGGGCAAAAATTGAGTTTCAGCTCCCTCCAAAGATTTTCTATTGGGTTCAAGTCTGGAGATTGGCTAGTCCGCTCCAAGACCTTAAAAGCTTCTTATGGAGCCTCTCCTAAATTGCCCAGGCTGTGTGTTTCGGGTTATTATCATGCTGGAAGACCCTGCCATGACCCATCTTCAATGCTTTTATTGAGGGAAGGAAGTTGTTGGCCAAAATCTTGAGATACCTGATCTTATCCTTCCTGCCTTCAATATGATGCAGTCATCCTGTCGCCGCTGCAGAAAAACACCCCAGAGTATGATGTTTCCCCCCCCATGCTTCACAGTTGGGTCGGTGTTCTTAGGGTTGTACTCATCCTTCTTCTTCCTCCAAGCATGGCGAGTGCAGTTGATACCAAAAAGTTCTATTTGGTCTCTTCTGACCACATGACCTTCTCCCATGCTTCCTCTAGGTCATCCAGATGATCATTGGCAAAATTCAAATGGGCCTGGACATGTGTAGGCATGAGCAGGGGGACCTTGCATGCGCACAGGACTTTAAAATTTATGACGGTGTAGTGTGTTACTAATGGTAATGTTTGACACTGGTCCCAGCTCTCTTCAGGTCATTGACCAGGTCGTCCCACGTAGTTCTGGGCTGATTCCTGACCTTTCTCAGAATCATCCTTACCCCATGAGGTGAGATCTTGCATGGAGCTCCAGACCAAGGAAGAAATTTACAGTCATCTTGTGTTTCTTCCATTTACTAATAATTATGGCAACAGTTGTTTGCCGTCTCAAAAGCTGCTTGCCTTTTGTCCGGTATTCCATCCAGCCTTGTGCAGGTCTACAATTTTGTCGTGTTGTCCTTAGACAGCTCTTTGTCTTGACCATGGTGGAGAGGTTGGGGGTGTGATTGAGTGTGTGGACAAGTGTCTTTTTAATACAGATAAAAAGTTCAAACAGGTGCAATTAATACAGGTAATGAGTGCAAAGTATAAGGGCTTCTTAAAGAAAAACTAACAGTCTGTGAGAGACAAAATTCATACTGGTTGGTAGGTGATCAAATACTGTATTTTTTGGACTATAAGACACACTTTTTTCCCCAACAAAATTTTGGGGGAAAATGGGCGTACGTCTTATAGACAGAATATACTTACAAGTAGTGTGGCGGCAGCAGGATTTGGGCGATTCTGCGGTGGTCCGACGTTCAGGGCGATGATCTCACTCCCATCCCCGGCTAGTGCGGCAGTATTTGGTGGTGCTCGGTGGTGCGGGGGGTCCGCCAACATTTTGTGAAAGCCTGGAGCCCCCGCACTTCCATTGCTGCGATGCCGTGGTCTCTGGCAAAATGGCCACCTGAGACAGCACATGCGTAGATTTAGATCTCGGCATCGCACCACCAAGCACTGCTGAATATTGCCACACCAGCCTGGGATGGGATTTCCCATGGTTTCCACACTGCAGCAATGGATGTCTGGGGGCCCTGGGCTTTCACAAATGTCTGCGGAATACCGCCGAGCCTGCTGCACCAGTTTGGGTTGGGAGTCATATCATCTCTGGGCCACCAAACACCACCTGTGACCCCCGCTCCACCAACGCTGCCGGGCCCCCAGTAAGCTGAATTCAGACTGTAGACGGACCTCCATTTGACGCATTAATTTTTTTCTCTATTTTCCTTCATAAAATTGGTGTGCGTCTTATGGTCCGGTGCGTCTTATAGTCCGAAAAATAGTACTTATTTAATGCAATAAAATGCAAATTAATTATGTTAAAAATTATACAATGTGATTTTATGGATTTTTTTTAAGATTCTGTCTCTCACAGGTGA
>JARQOD010000001.1:512795688-513075038 GCA_033576555.1 Oophaga sylvatica
CGATCAAAAAACGTTAGGTGCCCGAATATGGTACCAATAAAAACGTCAGCTCGTCCCGCAAAAAATAAGCCCACAGATAACTCTGTCGGCCGAAATATGGAAAAATTATAGCTCTCAAAATACGGCGATGCAAAAATTTCTTACAAAAAATTCTTAAAAAAAAAAGCGTCTTTTAGTGTGTGACAGAAGCTAAACATGAAAAAAGGATGTAAATCTGGTATCGCCGAAATAGCACCGACCCGAGGAATAAAGTCGCCTAATCACTAATACCGCACGAGGAACGGCGTAAAAAATAAAAACAATTCTTCACCTTTTGTGGATTTGTTCATTCTGCCTCCCAAAGATCGCAGTAAGGCGATCACAGTGGTTTACCCCCATATATGGGGTATCAGCGTACTCAGGACAAACAGCACAATAACTTTTGGGGCCCTAAAATTTTGGGGCAAAAAGATAATTTTTGGGGAAAAAAATATGATTTATTTATTTTCACGGCTCTACGTTATAAACTTCTGTGAAGCACTTGGGGGTTCAAAGTTCTCACCACACATCTAGATAAGTTCCTTGGGGGTCTAGATTCCAAAATTGGGTCACTTGTGGGGGTCTCTACTGTTTAGGCACATCAGGGGCTCTGCAAACGCAACATGACACCCGCAGAAGATTCCATCAAAGTCTGCATTCCAAAACGGCGCTCCTTCTCTTCCGAGCTCTGCCATGCGCCCAAATAGTGGTTTACCCCCATATATGGGGTATCAGCGTACTCAGGACAAATTGCACAATAACTTTTGGGGTCCTGTTACCCTTTGGAAAATAAAAATTGGGGGTGAAAAGATCATTATTGTGGAAAAAATATGATTTTTTAATTTTATGGCTCTACGTTGTAACCTTCTGTGAAGCCCTTGGGGGTTCAAAGTGCTCACCACACATCTAGATAAGTTCCTTGGGGGGTCTAGTTTCCAAAATTGGGTCACTTGTGGGGGTTTTCCACTGTTTAGGCACATCAGGGACTCTCCAAAAGAAACATGGCATCCAATCTCAATTCCAGCCAAAAAAGTGAAATGGTGCTGCTTCTCTTCCGAGCTCTGCCATGCGCCCAAAGAGTGGTTTACCCCCACATATGGGGTATCAGCGTACTCAGGACAAATTGCACAATAACTTTTGTGGTCCTGTTACCCTTTGGAAAATAAAAATTGGGGGTGAAAAGATCATTTTTGTGGAAAAAATATGATTTTTTAATTTTACAGCTCTACGTTATAACCTTCTGTGAAGCCCTTGGGGGTTCAAAGTGCTCACCACACATTTAGATAAGTGCCTTGGGGGGTCTAGTTTCCAAAATAAGGTCACTTATGGGGGGTTTCCACTGTTTAGGTACATCAGGGGCTCTCCAAACACGACATGGTGTCCGCTCTCGATTCCAGCCAATTTGACATTCAAAATCTCAAGTGATGCTCCTTCCCTTCTGAACACTGCCATGCGCCTAAAGATTGGTCTTCCTCCACACATGGGGTATCGGTGTACTCAGGAGAAATTGTACAACAAATATTGTGGTTAATTTTTTCCTGATACCCTTGACAAAAAAAAATTGTGTCGAAAGAAAAATTTTGGGGAAAAAAAGTTAAATGTTCATTTTTTCCTTCCACATTGCTTCAATTAACCCTAAAGGGTTAATAAACTTCTTGAATGTGGTTTTGAACACCTTGAGGGGTGCAGTTTTTAGAATGGTGTCACTTTTGGGTATTTTCTGTCATATTGACCCCTCAAAGTGACTTCAAATGTGAGGTGGTCCCTAAAAAAAATGGCTTTGTAAACTTTGTTGTATAAATGAGAAATCGCTGGTCAACTTTTAACACTTATAATTTCCTAGGAAAAAAAAAATTTTGCTTCCAAAATTGAGCTGATGTACAGTAGACATGTGGGAAATGTTATTTATTAACTATTTTTGTGACATATCTCTCTAATTTAAGGGCATAAAAATTAAAAGTTTCAAAATTTCAAAATTTTCAAAATTTTCGCCATATTTCAGTTGTTTTCAGAAATAAACACAAGTTATATCGAATAATTTTTACCACTATCATGAAGGACAATATGTCACAAGAAAACAATCTCAGAATCGCCAAGATGCGTTGAAGCGTTCCAGAGTTATAAGCACATAAAGTGACAGTGGTCAGAATTGTAAAAATAGGCCTGGTCATTAACCTACAAAATGGCTTGGTTCTTAAGGGGTTAAATGGGAAGGTGTGTCCAAACTATTCTTGTACATAGGGGAATATTATAGTAGTGATATTCTTGTACTCAGGAGGCAGTATTATAGTAGTTATATTCTTGTACTAAGGGGCAGTATTATAGTAGTCATATTCTTGTTCATAGGGGCAGGATTATAGTAGTTATATTCTTGTACTAAGGGGCAGTATTATAGTAGTTATATTCTTGTACATAGAGGCAGTATTATAATAGTTATATTCTTGTACACAGGAGGCAGTATTATAGTAGTTATATTCTTGTACATAGGGGCAGTATTATAGTAGTTATATTCTTGTACATAGGAGCAGTATTATAGTAGTTATATTCTTGTACATAGGGGCAGTATTATAGTAGTTATAATATTGTACATAGAAGCAGTATTATAGTAGTTATAATCTTGTACATAGGAGGTAGTATAATAGTAGTTATATTCTTGTACATAGGAGCAGTATTCTAGTAGTTATATTCTTGTATATAGGGGCAGTATTATAGTAGTTATATTCTTGTACATAGGGGCAGTATTATAGTAGTTATATTCTTGTACATAGGGGCAGTATTATAGTAGTTATATTCTTGTACATAGGGGCAGTATTATAGTAGTTATATTCTTGTACATAGGGGCAGTATTATAGTAGTTATATTCTTGTACATAGGGGCAGTATTATAGTAGTTATATTCTTGTACATAGGAGCAGTATTATAGTAGTTATATTCTTGTACATAGGGGCAGTATTATAGTAATTACATTTTTGTACATAGGATCAGTATTATAGCAGTTATATTCTTGTATATAGAAGCAGTATTATAGTAGTTATATTCTTGTACATAGGAGGCAGTATTATAGTAGTTATATTCTTGTACATAGGGGCAGTATTATATTAGTTATATTATTATAAATGGGGGAAGTATTATAGTAGTTATAATATGGTACATAGGGACAGTATTATAGTAGTTATATTCTTATACATAGGGGCATTATTATAGTAGTTATATTCTTCGATATAGGGGGCAGTATTGCAGTGTTTGGTTCTGGTTGGGTAAATATATTTGATCTAAATTGTCATGCCAATGGCTGAATAAGGCTTCCTACCTCAAGCCCACACATTTTAGTCAATGTGCATTAAGCAACAGGGGTTGACATTAATTACAGAAAGAAAGAGAGTTTTTTTTATGTCATGAGGATCCTAGCTACTTGACCCCATAACATATCAGGACTTGTCTAAGATGGCCATCTGACATAATTTGTACTCCGTTTAACCCTACACAAAGTTCAGCCTCTGTTTTCTTTCCTACTGAACAATGGCCAGATTATGATGTCCTGAAGGTTCTGGGACATCGACCCAATACTGTGACCTTCTGTTATCTCACAAATCAGCTGTATCACGGTAATTATGCTCTGTCATGTAAGCGTTCAGAGGAAGTCTCCAAGGACATTGTACTGTTTGCAAAGTCTTTACTTATATGTCATCCACTGAATGCAATGTTGGGAAAACATAGAATCATAGAATCATAGAATGGTAGAGTTGGAAGGGACCTCCTGGGCCATCTGGTCCAACCCCCTGCTCAAAGCAGGATTCTCTAAATCATCCCAGACAGATGTCTGTCCAGCCTCTGTTTGAAGACTTCTATTGAAGGAGCACTTACCACCTCTCGTGGCAGCCTGTTCCACTCATTGATCACCCTAACTGTCAAAAAGTTTTTTCTAATATCTAATCTGTGTCTCCTCCCATTTAGTTTCATCCCATTGCTTCTAGTCTTTCCTTGTGCAAATGAGAATAAAGATGATCCTTCTACAATGTGACAGCCCTTGAGATATTTGTAGACAGCTATTAAGTCTCCTCTCAGTCTTCTTTTTTGTAAGCTAAACATTCCCAAATCCTGCAACCGTTCCTCATAGGACATGGTTTGCAGACCGGTCACCATTCTGGTGGCTCTCCTTTGAACTTGCTCCAGTTTGTTGATGTCTTTTTTAAAATGTGGTGCCCAAAACTGGACACAGTATTCCAGATGAGGTCTGACCAAAGAGGAGTAGAGGGCAATAATGACCTCACGTGATTTAGACTGTATGCTTCTGTTGATACATCCTAGAATTGTATTTGCCTTTTTTGCTGCTGCATCACACTGTTGACTCATGTTCAGTCTGTGATCAATTAGTATACCCAAGTCTTTTTCACATGTGCTGTTACTTAGCCCTATTCCTCCCATTTTGTATATGCTTTTTTCATTTTTATTGCCCAGATGTAGTACTTTGCATTTTTCCCTGTTAAAAACCATTCTGTTAGTTGCTGCCCACTGCTCCAGTTTATTTATATCTTTTTGAATCCTCTCTCTCTCTTCTCTAGTATAAGCTACCCCTCCTAGCTTTGTGTCATCAGCAAATTTGATCAGTTTACCCTCAATTCCTTCATCTAAATCATTGATAAAGATGTTGAACAATACAGGGCCCAAAACAGAGCCTTGTGGTACCCCACTTGAGACATTCTTCCAACTGGATGTGCAGCCATTTACGACCACTCTTTGAGTCCGATCACTAAGCCAGTTATGAATCCACCTAACAGTTGCCTTGTCTATTCCATACTTAGTCATTTTTTCAATAAGGATTGTGTGAGATACTTTGTCAAATGCTTTGCTGAAGTCAAGATATACTATATCTACAGCATTTCCCTGATCCACCCAGTCAGTGATTCTGTCATAGAAGGAAATTAAGTTAGTCTGACATGACTTATTAGTTACAAACCCATGCTGACTCTGTTTAATCACTTCATTCTTATGCAGGTACTTACATACATGTTCTTTAATAATTTGTTCAAAGATTTTTCCTGGTATAGAAGTCAGACTCACCGGCCTGTAGTTCCCTGGGTCCACCTTCTTCCCCTTTTTGAAGATAGGAACAACATTTGCTCTTCTCCAGTCTTCTGGGACTTCTCCTGTTCTCCAAGAATTTTCAAAGATTATGGACAGTGGTTCAAGAATTTCTTCTGCTATCTCCTTCAGTATTCTGGGGTGTAATTCATCTGGACCTGGAGACTTGAATTCATTTAGGTTAGCTAAGTGTTTCCTCACTGTCTTTCTGTTTATAGATATCCTGGATTCTTTTATTCCTTTAATAGGACAGTGAAGATCAGTTGATGTTACATTTCCTTTCTGAGAGAAAACAGATGCAAAATAGGAATTTAAAAATTCAGCCTTCTCAACATCCTGTCTTACCATTTCATAATTTTCATCCTGTAAAAATCCTATAGCATCTTTGACATTTTTTTTACTTTTGATGTATCCCCAAAATCCTTTTTTGTTGCTTTTGACATCTCTTGCAAGCCTTAATTCATTGTCAGCTTTAGATAATCTGATTTGTGCCCTGCAGGTTCTGCAGATGGCATTATATTCTTCTTTAGATATGACTCCCTCTTTCCATTTGATAAACATTTCTTTCTTCCTTTTTAGCATGTGTTTAAGTTCTGTGTTCATCCATCCTGGTTTCCTTAAATGCTTCCCATTCTTCCCTCTTTTTGGAATTGTTAACGATTGTGCTTTGAGAATCTCATTTTTCAAGATGTCCCATCCTTCCTGGACATTTTTGTCCTTAAGGATATCCTGCCATTGGATCCCTCCAATTCTCTTTCTGAGTCCCTTAAAATCTGCCTTTCTAAAATCTAACCTTGACGTCTGAGTCTTCACAGGTCTTCCTCCTCTTGTTATCCAAAATTCTAAAATAGCATGGTAACTACCTCCTAGGGTCCCAGCCACTCTTACCTCATCAACCATTTCCTCCCTGTTTATAAGGATTAGATCCAAGGTAGCAGATCCCCTTGTTTTCTCCTCTACCTTTTGAAAGATAAAGTTGTCAGCAAGAGAGGATAAGAATTTCCTTGACCTGTTAGTTTTGCCTGAGAGAGATTCCCAACAAATGTCTGGATAGTTGAAATCTCCCATGACCACTATGTCATATTTTTTGGAGAACTTGGCCATTTGATGCATAAAGAGTTCATCCATATCTTCAGCTTGCATAGGCGGCCTGTAGTAAATGCCTACAATGGTGTCCTTTCCATTGTTTTGTCCTTGTATTCTTACCCAAACAGTTTCCACAGAACTCCCAGTCTCTGAAGCGTCAATCTCTGTGCAGATATACGCTTTTCTAACATACAATGCGACACCTCCTCCTCGTTTATCAAGTCTGTTTCTTGCAAATAAGTTGCATCCTTCTAGCCTTGTATTCCAATCATGTGTATCGTCCCACGAAGTTTCAGTGATTCCAATGACATCATACTTCTTCTCCAGCATTAGTAGTTCCAATTCTCCTTGTTTGTTGCCCATGCTTTGTGCATTTGTATAAAAACATTTTAGTTTGTGATTGGTTTCTCTTCCGCCAATATTTTTATTATTTAGATTGTTTTGTCTTCGTTCTTCCTTTCCACTTCTAATAGCCGAGTTCTCAATAGCATTTGTCAGGTGTATGGCTTTTTCTGGCGTTTTGCTTCCCTTCCCACATTGTTCTAGTTTAAAGCTCTCCTGATGAGTGTAGCAAGGCGACTTCCAAATACATGTTTTCCAGTCTTCGTAAGGTGCACCCCATCTCTAGCAAGTAGTCCATCGTATAGGTAATTCACTCCGTGATCCAGAAATCCAAATCCTTGCTGATGGCACCATCGACGTAGCCAGTTGTTCACCTGCAGAATCTTATTCTACCTCCTTGTTCCATGGCCATCCACTGGGAGGATGGATGAGAAGACCACCTGCGCACCCAGTTCTTTCACTTTCTTGCCTAAGATTTCAAAGTCACTGCAGATGGTTTCCAGGTCACTTCTTGTGGTGTCAATTGTCCCCACATGTATTAGCAGGAATGGGTAGTCATCTTTAGGTCTGAAGAGTTCTGATATCCTGTCAGACACATCTTTAATTTTTGCACCTGGAAGACAGCACATTTCTCTTAAGGTTATATCCGGTCTGCAGATAGCGGCCTCTGTTCCTCTCAAAAGGGAATCCCCCATGACAACAACTCTCCGTTTCTTCATCACAACAGTTTTCTTTCTCCATTCGGGAGGACTCTGAGGGCTTACAAGGTTGCTCTTTGTGGGCAAAGTCTTATCCTGATGTATTTTTTCATCATTCTCCTGTGTGAGAGCCTGGTACTGGTTCCTGAGCAGTATGGGTGCTGACTGCTTCACGATCCTCCTGCTTTTCTGGGTCACATGCTTCCATTCCTCTGTTTCTTCAGGTGCAGGTCGAATTTCTTGTTTTTCTGCACCATGAAGAGATAATTCTGCTCTGTCTAAAGGGTATGCCACACTGAACAATATCGCTAACGGGATCGCTAAAAAACGTCACTATTTAGCGATCCCGTTAGCGATGTTGTTCAGTGCGGCATCTGCCAGCGACGAGCTTCCTGCGCTGGAATCGTTCCGGACCCTATTTTCTCGTCGGCGCTCCCGCTGGGTAAGTATATATCGCTAGTGTGGCACCTTTTCTTAGCGATTTAGCGGTACTTTTGTACCGCTAAAGTCGTTAAGAAGATCGCTAACGGCGATAGCGTCGTTAACTATATCGCTAAATGTGGCCGCACTTAGTGATATAGAAACAATCCCGCTAGCGATCGCATTAGTATGCGTCGTTATCGTGATCGCTAGCGGGATTGTTTAGTGTGGCAGTACCTTAAGAACTCTTCACCTTCCTTAATGATCTTCAATGTAGCTAACATCTCTTCCAGATTTCGCAACTTTTCCTCCAACATGGACACAAGCTTGCATTTATGGCATGTGAAATTTGGCTTTTCCACTGGTAAATCTGTGAACATGTAGCAAGAAATGCAACTCACCACATGGCTCCTAGCCTCTTCCATGCTCTTATTGTTAAAGAGATATCACAGCGGTGAAAAAAGTGCGCGCGGTTTACCGATGTCCTCCTTTCAGCTGCAACAGCCAAAACCCAGTGTTCTTGGAGCTCGCGGAGACTCTTCACTTATCCCAGAATGAACTGGGAATATGCAAATGATCTCCTCAGGACTACTCACCTGGTTTTAACATGAGTTATTCATCCTGTATACAGAGTGCTCATAGTGCAGAAACCTGCTCTGCTGAATCAGCATCCACAATTTGCATTCTGCAACCAATATATCAATTGGGTTTGAGCCCGGTGTTCAAAGACGCAATTTTAAGAGGTTCAGAGTCAGAGCTAAAGAGACACTCTACCTCCGAACAATACACCACAAGTAGTACATGGTAGGTAAGGGACTGTCATATATTTTGTGTTGGCACCCAGAAGTTTTAACCTTTCTTTTTCTTCTGCACCTTGTTGAACGCCAACATCTGCTGTTAACAGTATCTAGTGCCAGGTTAGATTTGGAGAAGTTCAGCTGTAAGTTGATATTGATGGAGCCCATTTCTACATTCTGTTCTAGTACAAAGTGACCATGTCCTAAGGTTAAAGACCTGTAATAATGAAGAAATAGTAGGATATAGGGACATTGCAAATACATGTTTAACTTGATCCAATGTTATGAATGTGCTAGAGATGGTTTCTGAGCAGAGGCTCCCCCTGGTGGTTACAGACAGTACTGAACCTTTCAGCGAGGAGTGGCAATCTGGAATTACGGACTGGTCTGATATAAGGGAGGTTCCCTCCCATGATGGTTGCCGGTGATCAATTGTTCTTGTCTCAACTGTGGTTCCTGGTTCATTTGGAAGTTTGCTGGAGTCTTGCCTGCATCTCCTGCTTTCAGATAAGATATTTTTTGCTCTTCTTTTTGTGCTTGCTTTTTGCATTGTTTTCTGCACTTTTGTGGAGGTCAGCCAGGTCCCCTCCTGGGGCCTGGGCTCCTCACAGTTTTTCTGCAGCCACTGTTGTTTGTTCATTTGCTTTTTCCTGTTTTTTCAGTGGCTGCGGCTTGGTTTTTGTTCACACTGAGAACTGATTTAGTGGGTGGCGAGATCGTGTGATCTCAGTATTTTTGTAATCAGAATTGTTGTATTTTTGTAGGGTTTTCTGGGTTGCAGAAAGTAATCTCTCCTGTCCTATCCTATTTAGTCAGCTTGTGGCCCCAGCTTTTGCTCAGTCTATTTTCTGCCTATGCTTGTATTTTCATCTTGTCTAACCGCCATTATATGTTTGGGGGCTTCCTATTTTCTTTGGGGATCTGCTCCGGGGCAGATAGCTTTCATCTTTCTGCCTTTAGGTGTAGTTATCTCTCAGGCTGTGACGAGGCGTCTAGGATCAACGTAGGAACGCTCCACGGCTACCTCTAGTTGTGTCGTTAGTTTAGGAATCTGCAACCCATTAGTTACCAACATCTCAGGTGTTCGGCTGCTCTGCTGTTGTCCCTGTCCTCCTCAGCTACCGAAACATAACAATCCAAGCTACTAGTTAGTAAAAGTGCTAAAGGGTGCCCCCAATAAAACTTAGATGGCTGTTGGCCAAAAGATGGTTTGCCCGAAAGTTGGGTCAGCAGCCATCTCTCATGATTCTCTGTTGTGAATGGGTTTGAGATGAGTTCTGAGCAGAGGCTCCCTCTGGTGGTTACAAGCGGTGCTAGTGAAGATTGTGAGGACTGGGAATCAGGTGTGACTGACTGGTCTTATATAAGGGAGTCATTTTCCCATCAGGGTTGCCGGTGATCAATTGTTCTGGTCTGAATCCTTCTTTCCAGTTTCCCTTGTAGCCTGCTGTGTCGTGTCTGCTTCTCCTGCTATCAGATAAGACATTTTTTTCTTTTGTGTTTGTGCTATATTTTTGCATTTTGTCCTGCACTTCTGTGGGGGCCTTCAGGGTCCCCTCCGGGGGCTTTTGCCCTCTCAGTTTGGTTCAGCCACTGAGTTTTGTACTTTTGCTTTTTCCAGTTTTTTCAGTGGCTGCTGTTTTGATTTTGTTACACCAGAGAACTAATTTAGGTGGTAGAGGTCGTGTGATCTCAGGTGATTTTGAAATTAGTAGAGTTGGTGCTTTTCAGGGTTTTCTGGGATTGCAGTAAGTACCCTTCCTATCCTTTTCTATTTAGATAGTTTGGGCCCCAGCGTTTGCTCATACTATTTTCTTTCTGTGTCAGTATTTCCTCTTGTCTAACCGCCATTACATGTTTGGGGGCTTTCTATTATCTTTGGGGTTCTGCTCCGGGGCAGATAGCTTTCCTATTTCTATCTTTAGGTGTAGTTAGTTTCTCAGGCTGTGACGAGGCGTCTAGGACCAACGTAGGAACGCTCCACGGCTGCCTCTAGTTGCGGTGGTTAGTCAGGGTACTGCAATCTCATAGATTCCAACTGCTCTGGTGTATTGCCTTTTTTACCTGCACTCCTCAGCTACCGAAACATAACAGTATCACCGGCCTAAAAATTGAAAATTGTATGGTACTCACAGAAGGGAAAAAATATTGTGAAAGAAAAAAGGTTGTCAGAGTTGTCAGAGATATTTTTCTGTTTGTTGCATTTTTTTCCCTCTGTATCTCTGGGTGTTGGGGAGGATCTTTTCTCCCAATGGAGTTTGCACAGTTGTCTGGCCGTGTGGATCAGCTTGCCACTGAGGTTCAGAGTATTGCTGCATATCTTGCTAGGTTGCCTGTTGTGGAACCTAGGATCCCCATGCCAGATTTGTTTTTAGGGGATCGAGCTAAGTTTCAGAATTTCAAAAATAATTGTAAATTGTTTTTTGCCTTAAAATCTAAGTCCTCAGGAAACGCAGCGCAGCAGGTTCAAATTATCATCTCTCTCCTGCGCGGCGATCCTCAGGATTGGGCTTTTTCCCTGATACCTGGGGATCCTGTTTTGAGTGATGTTGATGCATTTTTTCAGGCTTTGGGGTTATTGTACGATGAGCCTAATGTCACTGATCAAGCTGAAAAAGCCTTGTTGGCATTAAATCAGGGGCTTGATGACGCTGAGTTATACTGTCAGAGATTCCGTAGGTGGGCAGTCCTGACCAAATGGAATGACGACGCTTTGGCGGCCCTTTTCCGGAAGGGTCTGTCAGATAATGTAAAGGATGTTATGGTGGGATTCCCTGTCCCCTCTGGTCTCAATGATTCTATGTCATTAGCGATTCAAATTGACAGACGTTTGCGTGAGCGGAGAAGTATGCGTGGAATGGTGTTGCCTTGTGAACCAGCTTCTGAACCCATGCAGTGTGATAGAGTGGTGTCTGGGGCACAGCGTCATGAGTTTCGAAAGCGCAATGGGTTATGTTTCTACTGTGGTGATGCCTCTCATGCTATTTCAGTCTGCCCTAAGCGGGGAAGACGTTTTGCACGCTCAGTTGTCTTGGGTAGTGTTCAGACTAAGTTTTTATTAACTGTCACTCTGATATGCTCTCTGTCCTCATTTTCTGCTCAGGCTTTCGTTGATTCTGGAGCAGCTATTAACCTGATGGATTATGATTTTGCTAAACGTTGTGGGTTTCCCTTGATACCCCTACAGAAGTCTATTCCCTACTGGGGATCGATTCTACCCCTTTGGCTGAGAATAAACCCCAGTTTTCTACTCAGGTGATAATGAGGGTTGAACCTGATCACCAGGAGTGCTGCAAATTTTTGGTTCTATATAATCTGCATGACATTATCGTGCTGGGTTTCCCTTGGTTACAGTCTCATAATCCTGTTTTGGATTGGAAATCTGTGTCTGTAACCAGTTGGGGCTGCCAATGTATTAATACCAACACTCCTGTTTTTTCTGCCTCCCCCCAGGCTCAGGATGTTCCTGACTTTTTGATTGATTTTTCTGATGTGTTTATCGAAAGTAAATCTGCATCCTTGCCTCCCCATAGGAGCTATGACTGCGCTATTGAATTAGTGCCGGGTAGTAAATTCCCTAAAGGTCGCCTTTTTAACTTGTCTGTACCTGAACATGACGCTATGCGGTCTTATATCAAGGAATCATTGGAGAAGGGTCATATCAGACCATCCTCTTCACCCTTAGGTGCCGGTTTTTTCTTTGTGGCCAAAAAAGATGGTTCATTAAGGCCGTGTATTGATTATCGTCTCTTGAACAATATTACTGTGAAATATCAATACCCGTTACCCTTGATTTCTGACCTGTTTTCCAGGGTGAAAAACGCTACTTGGTTTACCAAGCTTGACCTCAGGGGGGCGTATAACCTTATTCGCATTAAGCACGGGGATGAATGGAAGACGGCATTCAATACCCCTGAAGGGCATTTTGAGTACCTAGTGATGCCCTTTGGGCTCACTAATGCTCCTTCCGTCTTCCAGTCCTTCATGAATGACATTTTCAGGGATTTTGTGGACAAATTTCTGATTCTTTATTTGGATGATATCTTGATTTTTTCTAATGACTGGGACTCTCATGTGAAACATGTTCAAACTGTATTCCAGATTTTGAAAGAGAATGCTCTGTATGTGAAGGGATCAAAGTGTCTTTTTGGCGTACAGAGGATCTCATTTCTGGGATTCATTTTGTCCCCATCTGTTATTGAAATGGACCCGGTCAAGGTTCAGGCCATCTGTGATTGGGTCCAACCTACTTCATTAAAGGCTCTTCAGAGATTTTTGGGTTTTGCCAATTTTTATCGTAAATTTATTGGTAATTTCTCGGTTATTGTTAAACCATTAACTGATTTGACCAGAAAGGGTTCTGATGTGGTGAATTGGCCTCCTGAGGCAGTCTCTGCATTTCAGGAACTTAAGCAGAGATTCACTTCTGCTCCTGTTCTACGGCAGCCTGATGTTTCTCTGCCATTTCAGGTGGAGGTTGATGCCTCTGAAATTGGGGCAGTTGCCGTTTTGTCCCAAAAAGATCCAGAGACCTCTAAAAGTAACCCTTGTGCCTTTTTCTCTCGAAAATTTTCTCCTACTGAACGTAATTATGACGTGGGTAATCGGGAGTTATTGGCCATGAAGTGGGCTTTTGAAGAGTGGAGACATTGGCTGGAGGGAGCCAAACATCAGGTGGTGGTCCTTACGGACCATAAGAATCTGGTCTATCTGGAATCTGCCAAGCGACTCAATCCTAGACAGGCCAGGTGGGCCTTGTTTTTCACACATTTTAATTTTGTGGTTTCCTTTCTTCCTGGCACTAAGAATGTTAAGGCGGATGCCCTCTCGAGGAGTTTCCTTGCGGACTCTCCTGAGTTATCTGATCCTTCTGTTATTTTGAAAGAGGGTGTAGTTCTTTCCGCCATCTCGCCCAATTTGAGACTTGCTCTGTAGGGGTGTCAGGAGGATAGGCCCGAGCGCTGCCCTGTTGGAAAATTGTTTGTCCCGGACCAATGGAAAAAGAGTGTGATGTCTGAGATTCATTGTTCCGCATTGGCTGGGCATCCCGGAATTTTTGGTACCAGAGACTTGGTTAGTCGGTCCTTTTGGTGGCCTACCTTGTCTCGTGATGTCAGGGAATTTGTGCAGTCCTGCGGGACTTGCTCTCGCTCCAAGCCTTGCTCTCGCTCTAGTGGTTTGTTGATGCCATTGCCTGTGCCCAAGAGACCATGGACCCATATCTCTATGGATTTCATTTCCGACCTTCCTGTTTCTCAGAGAATGACCACCATCTGGGTAATTTGTGATAGGTTTTCCAAAATGATACATCTTGTGCCATTACCTAAGTTGCCTTCCTCCTCTGAATTGGTGCCGTTGTTCCTTCAGCACGTGGTTCGTTTACACGGCATTCCTGAGAACATTGTGTCTGACAGAGGAGTCCAGTTTGTTTCCAGATTTTGGAGGACTTTTTGTTCTAAACTGGGTGTTCAATTGTCTTTCTCCTCGGCATTTCATCCTCAGACCAATGGTCAAACTGAGAGAACAAACCAGACATTGGAGACTTATCTAAGATGCTTTGTGTCTGCTGATCAGAATGACTGGGTCTCTTTTTTGCCTTTGGCTGAGTTTGCTCTTAATAATAGGGCTAGCTCTGCCACTTTGATGTCTCCGTTTTTCTGTAATTCTGGGTTTCACCCTCGATTTTCTTCAGGACAGACGGAGGCTTCTGTCTGTCCAGGTGTTGACTCTGTTGTGGAGCGTATGCAACAGATTTGGGACCAGGTAGTGGAGAGGTTGTCCCTCTCTCAGGAGAAGGCCCAGCGGTTTGCTAACCGGCATAGGACTGATGGTCCTCGGTTTAAAGTGGGGGACTTGGTCTGGTTGTCCTCAAAGAATATTCCTATGAGAGTAGCATCTCCTAAATTTAAGCCTAGGTTCATTGGACCTTATAAGATCATGGAGATTATTAATCCTGTTTCTTTTCGTTTGCTTCTTCCAGGGACATTTAAGATCCATAACGTGTTCCACAAGTCCTTGTTGAAGAGGTTTGTTGAGCCAGTGGTTCCTGCTGCTGTGCCTCCTGACCCTGTTTTGGTTGAGGGCAATCTGGAGTATGTGGTTGAGAAAATATTGGATTCTCGTTTTTCTAGACAGAAACTTCAGTATTTGGTTAAATGGAGAGGTTATGGTCAGGAAGACAATTCTTGGGTGTTTGCTTCGGACATCCATGCTAGGAGACTTATCCGTGCGTATCATAGAACTCATCCTGACCGACCTGGTTGCTCAAATGAGGGTTCGGTGACCCCTCCTCAAGGGGGGGGTACTGTTGTGAATGGGTTTGAGATGAGTTCTGAGCAGAGGCTCCCTCTGGTGGTTACAAGCGGTGCTAGTGAAGATTGTGAGGACTGGGAATCAGGTGTGACTGACTGGTCTTATATAAGGGAGTCATTTTCCCATCAGGGTTGCCGGTGATCAATTGTTCTGGTCTGAATCCTTCTTTCCAGTTTCCCTTGTAGCCTGCTGTGTCGTGTCTGCTTCTCCTGCTATCAGATAAGACATTTTCTTCTTTTGTGTTTGTGCTATATTTTTGCATTTTGTCCTGCACTTCTGTGGGGGCCTTCAGGGTCCCCTCCGGGGGCTTTTGCCCTCTCAGTTTGGTTCAGCCACTGAGTTTTGTACTTTTGCTTTTTCCAGTTTTTTCAGTGGCTGCTGTTTTGATTTTGTTACACCAGAGAACTAATTTAGGTGGTAGAGGTCGTGTGATCTCAGGTGATTTTGAAATTAGTAGAGTTGGTGCTTTTCAGGGTTTTCTGGGATTGCAGTAAGTACCCTTCCTATCCTTTTCTATTTAGATAGTTTGGGCCCCAGCGTTTGCTCATACTATTTTCTTTCTGTGTCAGTATTTCCTCTTGTCTAACCGCCATTACATGTTTGGGGGCTTTCTATTATCTTTGGGGTTCTGCTCCGGGGCAGATAGCTTTCCTATTTCTATCTTTAGGTGTAGTTAGTTTCTCAGGCTGTGACGAGGCGTCTAGGACCAACGTAGGAACGCTCCACGGCTGCCTCTAGTTGCGGTGGTTAGTCAGGGTACTGCAATCTCATAGATTCCAACTGCTCTGGTGTATTGCCTTTTTTACCTGCACTCCTCAGCTACCGAAACATAACAATTCTCCCCTGCACAGGATCATTTTATTTGCCCTGTGTTCTTTATGAGAGATCCAGACGTCTATAATGGTGGCTTTTCTGATGAAGAAATAAAGAATCGGCAGCCCAGATCACTAACTCTCTGACAGTCGCCTGTGTAACACAGACTGTCAGCCAAACCCGTCGATGTTGTCAGGTTTGGCTGAAGTTAGTCTAACGTGCGTGTGGGCCTTGGCCTACAAGCAGAGTTGGCTTTGGTGTTGGTATACCACGTAGTCAATACAATCTGCACTTGACTGACCATCCATGGTGCCCAAAAATAGCCTGAACTTCTGTTCTACTGAACATCATCCAATGGACCAGAATTGCTAGTGGAAAAGACAGAAAACAATAATGGGCTTTATTTACCAAACCAAAGTTGAGTCGTAGAGATGGTGAAGGAAAATTTTTGATGAAATTATCTAGTGAAATTAGCAACTAAATAAATGTAGAAAAATGTCAAGGGTGGTTCAGAAGAAAGAGAAGAATAAACCAGTTAAGGGAAGAGAAGAATAAATAAAGTAGTGAAGATTAAAGTGAGGAGTGGATGGCTGGCAGGACTTCGATGAATTGCCAAACAGGCATGCAGGAACTTCATTTGGGCATTGGGCTGAATGTATGTACACCATTATGACCCAATGTTGGGCGTCCATTGCATTGCCTTTCCATTGTATGTAAGAATACAAAGAATATTTTGCAATGACGACGCAATATGTCACCCTCTGATGAGTTGACTCGTCATGTGTTCATGTGAATCATCCTTTCCAGATTATGTAACATCACTTAGGATTAGAGAAGTTTTTAGTTTTGAGTGACCAATGTGGATGAACATTGCTAATGTAGGATGTTATAGCAGCATTGTGTTTCTTCATTTTCTATTATCAATGTAGAATCCGCATGCGATGTGGAAGGATACTACATATACTCTCCTCAACATTGAAATTGCAATGCTATGCCATCCTACGCCATAATCTAATGAGTAGGACAGGTGTTATGTTTTTCTTGTCTCTTCATAGACCTCACACCACTGCTTTCAAAGTGCAAGTCCCGCGGCCCTGTAAGAATGGAGGGGCCCACTCGCCACCAGGGACACCGGCACGTTAAATACTCACCTCTTCCCTGTCTCTGCTGCTCCAGTCTCTTCAGCGTCTTCTGACTCCCTGTGATGTCCCAGGGCAGAAGGCGTGATAACATCACTACAGCATGACCTCTGTGCTGAGCAGGGCAAAGAGTCAGAAAATGCTGAGGAGACTGGAGTAGCAGCGACTGGAGTACCTGGGAGAGGTGAATATTTGATTATTTATATTTTTATGAATGAAGCATTATATGAGGCCTTTATACTGTATGGAGCAATATATGGGGCCATTATATACTGTATGGAGCAATATATGGGGCTCATTATTCTTTACAGAGCAATATATTGGGCCATTATTTACTGGAGCAAAATATAGGGCCATTATATACTGCATGGAGCAATATATGGGGCCATTATATACTGCATGGAGATAAATATGGGGCCATTATACTGTATGAAGCAATGTATGGGGCCCAATATACTGTATGGAGTTATGTATGGGGCCGTTATACTGTATGGGGCCATTATATACTGTATGGAACAATATATGGGACCATTGTATACTGTATGGAGGAATACATGGGGCCATTATATATTGAATAGAACATTATACTGTATGAAGCAGCACATTGGGGCACATTGTACTGTTTGTAGCAACATATGGGGCCCATTATACTGTATGGAGAAATGTATGGGATCATTATACTGTAAGGAGCAATATATGGGGCTCATTATACTGTATAGAGCAATATATGGGGCCATTATACTGTATGGAGCATTATATGGGGCCCATTATTCTGTATAGAGCAATGTATGAGGCACATTATTCTGTATGGAGCATTATATGGGACCCCTAATACTGTATGGAGCAATATATGGGACCCATTATACTGTATGGTGCAATATCTGGGTCCTATTATACTTTATGGAGCAATATATAGGGCCCGTTATTCTGTATGGAGCATTATATGGGGTCCATTATTCTGTATGGAGCAATATATTGAGTCGATTATTCTGTATGGAGCAATATATGTTATTCTGTATGGAGCAATATATGGGGTTCGTTATTCTGTATGGAGCAATATATGGGGCCCATTATACTGTATGGAGCATTGATGTGTGGGGTGCAGCATGCAAGCATCCCAGAAGCAAAGCATCACAGAAGATAAGCATCGTGTAAACGGCAGTTATCCATGGCAAGGAATTAACATTCATCTTCTCTCTTCACACAGGTATGCACTCTATTCATTGGAAGCAAACAGCTGAATGATTCAATACCCATCTCTGCTATCTGTGTTGTATGCTGCTATATATACTATTGGTATGCACTCTATTCAATGGAAGCAAACAGCTGAATGATTCAATCCCCATCTCTGCTATCTGTGTTGTATGCTGCTATATATACTATTGGTATGCACTCTATTCATTGGAAGCAAACAGCTGAATGATTCAATCCCCATCTCTGCTATCTGTCTTGTATGCTGCTATATATACTATTGGTATGCACTCTATTCATTGGAAGCAAACAGCTGAATGATTCAATCCCCATCTCTGCTATCTGTGTTGTATGCTGCTATATATACTATTGGTATGCACTCTATTCATTGGAAGCAAACAGCTGAATGATTCAATCCCCATCTCTGCTATCTGTGTTGTATGCTGCTATATATACTATTGGTATGCACTCTATTCATTGGAAGCAAACAGCTGAATGATTCAATCCCCATCTCTGCTATCTGTGTTGTATGCTGCTATATATACTATTGGTATGCACTCCATACTTCTGCTTGCTGCCAACCACTGCTTTACCATCTTGAAACATAGTTTAATGTGCCTGGTAAAGCTTTGGTATAATTTATTTTTGCACTGTTTAATACTTACTGCTTCATATCCTGTGACTTGGGCCTTTCTAGATCTTATCAGGTGGAAGGTGCTAAAGCATATAGATGTTGCCAGGTCTAGTGCCTTTGATGATCTAACCACCCCCTGGTGTGCTGACCCCAGCTGCCAAATTATCCCAAACCAGCTCCCACAATCCACTTTCCTAACCCTGTAGTGTGGGCTATATATTTAGGACTAGTCTAAGGGGTGCACGCAGTGTGGGGTGCAGCACGCAAGCATCCCAGAAGCAAAGCATCACAGAAGATAAGCATCGTGTAAACGGCAGTTATCCATGGCAGTTAATCAGTGCTGGAATCAGGTACCCCACACTTTACTTTCTTTTTAATTATGTACTTTACCTCTATCCTCCTGTGTTCCCTTGCCATCCACATTCACCGCCCCATCCCCCCTCCATCACGACTCATACACATCAGCCCCTCCATACTTCCCTCTCCCATGTACAGCTCCCATGCACTCCTCACCCTCCTGAGAAACCTCAGCCCATCTTGCCCAAACACATCACAGAAAAAACCTACTTACAACTTCAACAACTACCTTCTCTTTATCTTCCTACTCCTACTGATTTCAGGGGACATCTCCCCCAACGCTGGTCCACCATCCCCCAACCTCAATCCCTACCTTACCTCATATCGAAACCATAATAATCTTATTAATATTACTTGCACTCCCTCATCTCCTTCTTTCAATTGTGCCCTCTGGAATCCACGGTCTGCATGCAACAAGCTATCCTTCCTGAACAACTACTTTTTTACTCTCTTCATCTGTTGGCCCTCACTGAAACCTGGATTCAGGATTCTGACACGGTCTCCCCTGCTGCCATTTCCTATGGTGGCTTACAGTTCTCCCATTCCCCGAGACCCGCAAACAGACATGGTGGTGGAGTTGGCATACTCCTGTCCCCACAATGCACTTTCCAGGTCATCCCTCCAATTCCATCACTCTTATTCCCTTCTTTTGAGGTCCACACCATCAGGCTCTTTCGTCCCCTCTCCCTCAGAGTAGCGGTCATATATCGGCCCCCAGGCTCGCCCACCCAGTTCCTTGACCACTTCTCAGCCTGGCTGCCACACTTCATGTCCTCAGAACTGCCAACCCTTATCCTTGGAGACTTCAACATCCCCATTAACAGCTCTACTTCCACATCTGCATCTCAGCTTCTATCACTAACCACTTCTCTAGGCCTCTCACAGCTTTCAACCTCTGAGACACACAAGGATGGTAACACCCTTGACCTGGTCTTTGTCCGCCTCTGTTCAATCTCCCACCTAAATAACTCACCGCTTCCACTCTCTGACCACAAATCCTCGACTACCCCAGCGCACTCCTACCTACCACACATTCAGAAATCTACAAGCCATTAACCCTCAGACACTTTCAGACTCCCTACACTCATCGCTGTCCCCAATCTCCTCTTTTTCTTGTCCTAATCTGGCTGTTCATCACTACAATGACACTCTTAGAAGCACCCTTGACCAAGTAGCACCGCTCACCCTCAGAACTTCCAAACACACAGTAAAACAGCCCTGGCTCACATTGCAAACTCAACTTCTTCAGCGATGCTCTAGGAGTGCTGAACGCCTTTGGAGAAAAACCCGCACACCAGAAGACTTCATCCACTTTAAATTCATGTTAAGAACTTATAATGCTGCCCTTCACCTCGCCAAACAGACCTACTTCACCACCCTGATCTCCTCACTAGTCAACAACCCCAAGAAACTTTTTGACACTTTTCACTCCCTCCTCAGGCCAAAAGCAAAAGCCACTATCACAGACATTTGTGCTGATGACCTGGCCTCCCACTTTATAGAAAAAATAGATACTATCCATCAGGAAATCTGCTCTCAACCACCAAGTGCTGTGACTCCCATCCCTCCCTGCATTTCCCCTGGCTCAATTTCCACATTTGATCCCATCACAGAAGAAGAAGTCTCCAGACTCCTCTCTTCCTCTCGTCCGACTACATGCACTACCGACCCCATTCCCTCACATCTCCTCCAGTCTCTCTCTCCAGTTGTCACAACTCACCTAACTACAATCTTTAATCTCTCACTCTCCTCTGACATTTTCCAATCCTCCTTCAAACACTCCATTGTTACTCCATTACTAAAGAAACCCGCTCTCGACCCTTCCTGCACAAACAACTACAGACCGGTCTCCAATCTCCCCTTCATCTCTAAACTTTTGGAGCGCCTAGTCTACTCCCGCCTTACCCGTTACCTCTCCACTCACTCCCTCCTAGACCCTTCATAGTCCGGCTTCCGCCCCCTACATTCGACTGAAACTGCACTCATCAAAGTGACCAATGACCTTCTGACAGCAAAACGTAATGGTGACCACTCTCTGCTCATTCTTCTCGACCTTTCTGCAGCTTTCGACACAGTTGACCACCGTCTCCTACTGTCTAGGCTCCAGTCACTAGGTATTAAGGACACTGTTCTCTCCTGGTTCTTCTCCTATCTTTCTGACCGCTCCTTCAGTGTTTCGTTCTCTGGCTCCACGTCATCTCCTCTTCCTCTCACTGTCAGTGTACCCCAGGGCTCAGTCCTTGGCCCCCTTCTCTTCTCTCTCTACACGGCCCCAATTGGACAGACCATCAGCAGATTTGGCTTTCAGTACCATCTTTATGCTGATGACACACAGCTATACACGTCATCCCCCGACCTTACCCCCGCTGTACTACAGAACGCCAGTGACTGTCCGCAGTCTCCAACATCATGTCCGCTCTCTATCTGAAACTCAACCTCTCCCAAACTGAACTTCTTCTGCTCCCGCTGTCTACTAACCTCCCTAAATCTGACATTTCCCTCTCCGTGGGCGGCACCATAATAACACCCCAGCAGCAGGCTCGCTTTCTGGGTGTTATGTTTGACACCAATCTCTCCTTCACCTCCCATATACAATCTCTTGCCCGCTCTTGCCGCCTACACCTAAAGAACATCTCTAGAATCCGCCCTTTTCTCACCATGGAAACAACAAAAACCCTCACTGTAGCATTGATCCACTCCCGCCTGGACTACTGCAACGCTCTATTACTTGGCCTCCCCATTACTCGACTATCCCCTCTCCAGTCCATCCTTAATGCAGCAGCCAGGGTCATCCATCTGGCTAATCGGTACTCAGACGCGTCCGCTCTTCGCCAGTCCTTACACTGGCTGCCCATTCATTATAGGATCCAATTCAAAGTACTTGTTCTCACCCACAAAGCTCTCCACAGTGCAGCACCCCCCTACATCTCCTCCCTCATTTCTATCTATTGGCCTAACCGACTGCTGCGCTCTGCAAACGACTTTCGACTAACCTCTGCACTAATCCGTACCTCCCACTCCTGACTCCAAGACTTCTCCCGCGCTGCGCCAATCCTCTGGAATGCTCTACCCCAAGAAATTAGGACTATCCACAATTTGCATGGTTTCAGGCGCTCCCTCAAAACACATTTGCTCAGAGCGGCCTATCACATTCACTAATCAAAGTCATTCTATGTGTAAGTGTGTGTGTGTGTGTGTGTAGCCCATTCACTATCTCCATCCATCCCTCACTCCCTCAAGATGGCTGGACCATCATTGTAAATGCACCATTGTATATACACACCTGTACTTTGTATCTCCCCCACCTCATTGTAGATTGTAAGCTCTCATGAGCAGGGTCGTCTTATTTTGCTTTAATTATTGTATTGTTAACGTTGTTACTTATGACTTGTGTTTTGAAACTGTTAAACTGTAAAGCGCTGCGGAATATGATGGCGCTATATAAATAAAGATTATTATTATTATTGATGCTCCCTGATGAAGGCAACGCCAAAACGCGGGTTGAGGTGGACGCAGGTGCTGCGGTGCCCCTCCATACTTCTCCTGTGGGTAAGGTATGCTTTATTTTACCATATAGCTTCAGTGTTTTCCTTCATAGGCTGAATGCCTTTGTAATTACTGTGCATACATTTCATGCCCATGACCAGCATAACATTGTGAACATTAGTATGGGCAATTGGTCTTTTCTCTGAGTATCTGAATTGATGGCTAACTGCCAATTATATCTCATGTACTATATGACCCTCAGCTTGCACTCTGTGTCCTAGCATTTTTTGCTGCTCTTATGCACTTTTTCTTCCTCACTCTACCTGTTCCCTGATTTATAATATCTAATAAAGTGTTTACATTTTTATACCCTACTGGACCATTTTCCTTCTTGTTTTTATCATGTACGGAGCATTATGTGGGACCCATTATACTGTATGGAGCAATATATGGGGCCCATAATACTGTATGGAGCAATACATGGGGCCCATTATACTGTATGGAGCAATACAGTGGGTATGGAAAGTATTCAGACCCCTTTAAATTTTTCACTTTTTATTTAATTGCTACCATTTGTTAAATTCAAAAAAGTTATTTTTTTTCTCATTAATGTACACTCTGCACCCCATCTTCACTGAAAAAAACAAATGTAGAAATTTTTGCAAATTTATTAAAAAAGAAAAACTGAAATATCACATGGTAATAAGTATTCAGACCCTATGCTCAGACACTCATATTTAAGTCAGATGCTGTCCATTTCCTTGTGATCCTCCTTGGGATGGTTCTACTCCTTCATTGGAGTCCAGCTGTGTTTAATTAAACTGATAGGACTTGATTTGTAAAGGCACACACCTGTCTATATAAGGCCTCACACAGCATGTCAGACACAAATGAGAATCATGAGGTCAAAGGAACTGGCCAAGGAGCTCAGAGACAGGATTGTGGCAAGGCACACATCTGGCCAAGGTTATACAAGAATTTATGCAGTACTCAAGGTTCATAAGAGCACCATGGCCTCCATAATCCTTAAATGGAAGAAGTTTGGGAGCACCAGAAGTCTTCCTAGACCTGGCAGTCCAGCCAAACTGAACAATCGTGGGAGAAGAGCCTTGGTGAGAAAGGTAAAGAAGAACCTCAAGATCACTGTGGCTGAGCTCCACAGATGCAGTAGGGAGATGGGAGAAAGTTCCACAAAGTCAACTCTCACTGCAGCCCTCCACCAGCCGGGCCTTTATGACAGAGTAGCCCCACGGAAGCCTCTCAGTGCAAGACATATGAAAGCCGGCATAGAGTTTGCTAAAAAACACATGAAGGACTCCTAGACTTTGAGAAATAAGATTCTCTGGTCTGATGAGACAAAGATAGAACTTTTTGGTAATAATTCTAAGCGGTATGTGTGGAGAAAACCAGGCACTGCTCATCACCTGCCCAATACAATCCCAACAGTGAAACATAGTGGTGGCAGCATCATGATATGGGGGTGTTTTCCAGCTGCAGGGACAGGACGACTGGTTGCAATTGAAGGAAACATGAATGCGGCCAAGTACAGAGATATCCTGGATGAAAACCTCTTCCTGAGTGCTTTGGACCTCAGCCTTGGCAGAAGGTTGACTTTCCAATAAGACAGTGACCCTAAGCACAAAGCTAAAATAACAAAGGAGTGGCTTCAGAACAACTCTGTGACCATTCTTGACTGGCCCAGCCAGAGCCCTGACCTAAACCCAATTGAGCATCTCTGGAGAGACCTAAAAATGACTGTCCATCAATGTTCACCGTCCAACCTGATGGACCTGGAGAGGACCTGCAAAGAAGAATGACAGAGGATCCCAAATCCAGGTGTGAAAATCTTGGTGCATCATTCCCAAGAAGACTCAAGGCTGTACTAGCTCAAAAGGGTGCTTCTACTCAATACTGAGCAAAGGGTTTGAATACTTATGACCATGTGATATTTCAGTTTTTCTTTTTTAATAAATTAGCAAAAATGTCTACATTTCAGTTTTTTTTTCAGTCAAGACCCCATCTGCAGAGTGTACAATAATGAGAAAAAAATGAACTTTTTAAATTTACCAAATGGCTGCAATGAAACAAAGAGTGAAAAATTTAAAGAGGTCTGAATACTTTCCTTACCCACTGTATATGGGGCCATTATATACTGTATGGAACATTTTATGAGGCCATTATACTGTATGTATGTGGTGCCCATTGCACTGTATGGAGGACTACCGGTATGTGGTGCCCATATTACTGTATGGAGGACTATGTGGAGCTCATAATACTGTAATGAGGACAATGTGGTGCCCATAATACTATATGGAGGACTATTTGGTACCCATAAAACTGTAAACTGTATGTAGCACGATGTGGTGCCCATAATACTGTATGGAGCAATATGTGGTGCCCAAAATACGGTATGGAGCACTATGTGGTGCCCATAATACTTTATGGAGGATTATATAGTGCCCATAGTACCTTATGGAGGATTATGTGGTGCCCATAATACTATATGGAAGACTATGTGGTACCCATAATACTGTATGGAAGACTATGTGGTACCCATAATACTGTATGGAGAACTATGTGGTGCCCATATTACTATATGGAGGACTATGAGGTGCCCATAATACTGTATGGAGCACTATGTGGTGCCCATTGCACTGTATGGAGGACTATGTGGTGCCCATAATACTATATGGAGGAATATGTGCTGCCCATAATACTATATGGAGGACTATGTGGTGCCCATAACAGTGTATGGCGACTATGTGGTGCCCATAAAATACTTTATGGAGCACTATGTGGTGCCTGTAATACTGTATGAAGGACTATGTGGTGCCAATAATACTGTATGAAGTACTATGTGGTGCCCATAATACTGTATGGAGCAGCATGTGGTGGCAATAACATTGTATGCAGGACTATGGTGCACTCATAGTACTATATAGAGAACTATGTGGTGCTCATAATACTGTATGGAAGACTATGTGGTTCTCATAATACTGTATGGAAGACTATGTGGTGCCAATAATAATGCATGAAGCACTTTGTGGTGCCCATAATACTGTATGGAGGACTATGTTGCGCTCATAGTACTATATAGAGGACTATGTGGTGCTCATAATACTTTATAGAGGACTATGTGGTGCCCATAATACTGTATGGAGAACCATGTGGGGCCTATAATTCTGGATGGAAAATTACGTGGTGCCCATAATACTTAATGGAGCATTATGTGGTACCCATAATACTGTATGGAAGACTATGTGGTGCCCATAATACTGTATGGAGGACTACATGGTGCCCATAAAACTGTATGGATGAATATGTGGTGCCCATAATACTGTTTGGATGACTATGTGGTTCCCATAAAACTGTATGGAGGACTATATGGTGCCCATAATACTGTATGGAGGACTATGTGGTGCTCATAATACTGTATGGAGCACAATGTGGTGCCCCTAATACTTTATGGAGGACTATGTAGTGCCAATTATGCTATATGGAGGACTATGTGGTGCCCATAATACTATATGGAAGACTATGTGGTTCCCATAATACTGTATGGAGGACTATGTGGTGCCCATAATACTGTATGGATCATTATGTGGTGCCCCCAATACTGTATGGAGGACTATGTGGTGTCCATAATACTGTATGGAGGACTATGTGGTGCCCATAATACTGTATTGAGCACTATGTGCTGCCCCTAATACTATATTGATGACTATGTGGTGCCCATAATACTGTATGGAGGACTATGTGGTGCCCATAATACTGTATGAAGCCCTATGTGATGCCCATAATACTATATGGAGGATTATGTGATGCCCATAATACTGTATGGAGGACTATGTGGTGCCCATAATACTGTATGGAGCAATATGTGGTGCCCAAAATACGGTATGGAGCACTATGTGGTGCCCATAATACTTTATGGAGGATTATATAGTGCCCATAGTACCTTATGGAGGCTTATGTGGTGCCCATAATACTATATGGAAGACTATGTGGTACCCATAATACTGTATGGAAGACTATGTGGTACCCATAATACTGTATGGAGAACTACGTGGTGCCCATATTACTATATGGAGGACTATGAGGTGCCCATAATACTGTATGGAGCACTATGTGGTGCCCATTGTACTGTATGGAGGACTATGTGGTGCCCATAATACTATATGGAGGACTATGTGCTGCCCATAATACTAATATGGAGGACTATGTGGTGCCCATAACAGTGTATGGCGACTATGTGGTGCCCATAAAATTCTTTATGGAGCACTATGTGGTGCCTGTAATACTGTATGGAGGACTATGTGGTGCCCATAATACTGTATGGAGTACTATGTGGTGCCCATAATACTGTATGGAGCAGCATGTGGTGGCAATAACATTGTATGCAGGACTATGTTGCGCTCATAGTACTATATAGAGAACTATGTGGTGCTCATAATACTGCATGGAAGACTATGTGGTTCTCATAATACTGTATGGAAGACTATGTGGTGCCCATAATAATGTATGAAGCACTTTGTGGTGCCCATAATACTGTATGGAGGACTATGTTGCGCTCATAGTACTATATAAAGGACTATGTGGTGCTCATAATACTTTATAGAGGACTATGTGGTGCCCATAATACTGTACCATGTGGGGCCTATAATTCTGGATGGAGAATTACGTGGTGCCCATAATACTTAATGGAGCATTATGTGGTGCCCATAATACTGTATGGAAGACTATGTGGTGCCCATAATACTGTATGGAGGACTATGTGGTGCCCATAAAACTGTATGGATGAATATGTGGTGCCCATAATACTGTTTGGATGACTATGTGGTTCCCATAAAACTGTATGGAGGACTATATTGTGCCCATAATACTGTATGGAGGACTATGTGGTGCCCCTAATACTGTATGGAGGACTATGTAGTGCCAATTTTTCTATATGGAGGACTATGTGGTGCCCATAAAACTATATAGAAGACTATGTGGTTCCCATAATACTGTATGGAGGACTATGTGGTGCCCATAATACTGTATGGATCACTATGTGGTGCCCCTAATACTGTATGGAGGACTATGTGGTGTCCATAATACTGTATGAAGGACTATGTTGTGCCCATAATACTGTATTGAGCACTATGTGGTGCCCCTATTACTATATGGATGACTATGTGGTGCCCATAATACTGTATGGAGGACTATGTGGTGCCCATAATACTGTATGAAGCACTATGTGATGCCCATAATACTATATGGAGGATTATGTGATGCCCATAATACTGTATGGAGGACTATGTGGTGCCCATAATACTGTATGAAGCACTATATGGTGCCCATATTACTATATGGAGGACTGTGTGGTGTCCAAAATACTGTATTGAGCACTATGTTGGGCCCATAATACTATATGAGGACTATGTGGTGCCCATAATACTGTATGGAGGACTTTGTGGCACCCATAATACTGTATGAAGCACTATGTGGTGCCCATAATACTATATGGAGGACTATGTGGTGCCCATAATACTGTATGGTGCACTATGTGGTGCCATAGTACTGTATGGAGCACTATGTGGTGCCCATAATACTGCATGAAGGACTATGTGGTGCTCATAATACTGTATGGAGAACTATGTTATGCCCATAATACTGTATGGAGGACTATGTGGAGCCCATAGTACTGTGTGGATCACTATATCACCATGTGGTGCCCCTAATACTGTATGGAGGAATATGTGGTGTCCATAATACTGCATGGAGGACTATGTGGTGCCCATAATACTATATGGAGGACTATGTGGTGCCCATAATACTATATGGAGGACTATGTGGTGCCTATAATACTGTATGGAGGACTACGTGGTGCCTATAATTCTGGATGGAAGATTATGTGGTGCCCATAATACCTTACGGAGGACTTTACTGTCTGTACTAAAATGATAAGTCTCCAGTTACACTTTGTGCTGCGAGGATTCTCCAGTTTCTGAGCTATTTAGAATTTGCAATAGATATCACTCAGGTAATGTAAAAAATAAGTGAAATCTTAGGAATTGTACTATACCTATATTTCTTACCTGGGCATCATTAATCATGATGTATGTTTAAGGGGCCCACTGAGACTCTTTCGCCCAGGGTCCACGAAAATCTGGAGTGGGCCCCATATAATGCCTCTTACTGAATGGGCCCCATATAATGCCCCATACATAAATAATGAATAATCAAATACTTACCTCTCCTCATTCTCTTCTTCAGTCTCCTCAGCTCTGGTGTCTTCAGCCTCATCTAGCTCTCTGCACTGCTCAGCCAAGAGGGCTCACCGTAGTGACGACATTGCGCCCTCTGCCCTGAGACGTCAAAGTCAGAAGACACGGAAGAGACAGGACCTGTGGCCAGCGAGGAACGAGGATAGGTGAGTATTTTAAATAGTTTAAAGAACGGGGGAGTGCCAGCGATGGAGCTTGGCCACTCTGACTCACCGCCCCATAGGGTAACAGTGTCCCCGACTGCAAGTGGACCCCTCACTTGCTCAGTGCCCCTGCACTTGCATGGATGCGTCGGGTGGTGACGCCAGCCCTGGTGTAGAGTGACATAATGTACGGTAGCTGGACTCCTCCCGTCTTCATTCCCTTTCCACCAAAAGCTCGGTACTACATTGAAATGGAAGCAATGGTACGACCATTTTTCTACTTGACAATGCTAGGCCACATGTTACTCGTGATAATGTGAGCAGCGTCTCTGAACTTATCTCCCATCGATCACGTCTGGGACATCATTGGTCATCTAATGCAAAGAGAGCTGCCAGCAGTGGAGCTTGATGATTTGTGAAAGCGCATTCGGTGCAGCATAATCTTTCTCAGATGATCATTAATAATCTTATTGATAGCAGCCAACACGTGTGAGTGCTGGGAATTCTGCATGTGGAGCTCATACTTGATACTGAATAAATCAATATGTTTGGATCACGGCAGGTCAGTGATCCAGGGCAGTGCCACCACTGAGCCACCATACCAACCTTCTTCTGCCCTTTTTTACAATTATGAACTGAGTAAAGCCAGATATTCAAACTCAGTATGTTGCCACGTCTGGTGTGGTGGCCTAAGGCAACTGTTCCTATTGTGTAACGGTTCCTATTGTATAAGAATCATTTACCACCCAGAGAGATCTAGGAACTCATTTGCTTACAAATGAATTAAAGAATGTTTAACATTGCAGGTTAATACCATGAACCGGGGTGGCATTGTTTCTTTAGACCCCCGGCGTTCTTCCGTTTACCTCGAGAATGTATAAAGGTACTGCCACACTTAGCGATCTCGTTAGCGATCACGATAACGACGCAAGCTAACGAAATCGTTGGTGTGATCGCTTTTAGGTCGCTAGTAGCTGCCAAACAGGAGATCTCATAAACGACACATCAGCGGTCAGCGATCTCTTTAACGACTTTGGCGGTCGTTAGGATGTCATTAGCATGTACTGAGCGCTTCTGATTCATAGTAATTTCCAGCATCGCTCCTGCTCTCTGCGTCCTGCTAGCCTGCTTTGCAACTTCTGCGATCCTCTCTGTGATGCAAAAGAGAACTTACAGATATTGCGATCCACTCCGTGACGCTAAAACCCCTAGTCCCGCCTGCGCCGCTGTCATATGCGTCACAAACTAGGTCGCTCATCGTTCGCAAAAGGTGCCAAACACAGCGATATAGGCTCACCAGCGGGACGCCAACGATCAAAGAACGGTCCAGAACGCTAGTGAACGATCAGCGACATCACAGCAGGGGCCACATCGTTACTACATGCCACACACAATGAGGTTACTAACGAGATCGCCAAATAGTGACGTTTTAGCGATCTCGTTAGCGATCTCGTTTAGTGTGGCATACCCAATATGAAATTGTCAAAGTAATGATTACGATACGATACGATACACTTTATTGATCCCGGGGGGAAATTACAGTATTACAGCAGCAATACAAACAGCAGTACATAAAATATTAGGACACAAATCTTGCACAGGTATACCAACATTACATAATAAATAAAAGTGTGTAGTTCAGGTGTATATAAGACATTATTAATTGACATTAGTACACCAGCCATCAGTCATTTTTTTCTACCACCCTTAGGAAATTATTATACATCCCCATAGCAGTAGGTACAAACGATTTCCTGAATTTCTCCTTCTTGCACCTTAGTAGGATTAGACGGCTGCTGAATGTGCTCTTCTGCTTCAAGAACAGCTCGTATAGGGGGTGTGTATTATTGTTTATTATAGCCCTACACTTCTTCTGAATTCTATCCTCCAATACCTCCTCAAAAGAGTAAAGATGGAGGCCAACAGCTGCACTTGCCTTCTTGATAAGTTTGTTGAGCTTATTAGCGTCAGCTACTCGCACACTACTGCCCCAGCAAATGATAGCAAAAAAGATGGCGCTTGCTACAACGGACTGGTAGAACATCTCCAGCATTTTACTGCATACATTGAACGACCTGAGCTTCCGCAGAAAGTACAGTCTGCTCATTCCCTTCTTGTAAACCTTTACTGTATGACACTGTATTCTGTATGATTGGTCTTCTTCTGCACCACATACCGTCTGGATCATACTTTCAATGAGGGTAAAGCCTTTCTGATTAAATTGTGCTTTCTAGCAACCCGAGGATGTTGCATATTTATAGCAGGTCGCCTTCATGTAGAGAGTACGGTATTTCGTTGCATTCAGCCTATGGGCATAAGAGCTACTGTAAGGAATAAATAATAATAATCTTTATTTATATAGCGCCAACATATTCCGGAACGCTTTACAGTTTAACAGTTTCAAAACACAAGTCATAAGTAACAGCGTTAACAATACTATAATTAAAGCAAAATAAGATGACCCTGCTCGTGAGAGCTTACAATCTACAATGAGGTGGGGGAGCTACAAAGTACAGGTGTGTATATACAATGGTGTATTTACAATGATGGTCCAGCCATCTTGAGGGAGTGAGGGATGGAGATAGTGAATGGGCTACACACACACACACTTACACATAGAATGACTTTGATTAGTGAACGTGATAGGCCGCTCTGAACAAATGTGTTTTGAGGGAGCGCCTGAAACCATGCAAACTGTGGATAGCCCTAATTTCTTGCGGTAGAGTATTCCAGAGGATTGGCGCAGCGCGGGAGAAGTCTTGGAGTCGGGAGTGGGAGGTACGGATTAGTGCAGAGGTTAGTCGAAAGTCGTTTGCAGAGCGCAGCAGTCGGTTAGGCCGATAGATAGAAATGAGGGAGGAGATGTAGGGGGGTGCTGCACTGTGGAGAGCTTTGTGGGTGAGAACAAGTGCTTTGAATTGGATCCTATAATGAATGGGCAGCCAGTGTAAGGACTGGCGAAGAGCGGACGCGTCTGAGTACCGATTAGCCAGATGGATGACCCTGGCTGCTGCATTAAGGATGGACTGGAGAGGGGATAGTCGAGTAATGGGGAGGCCAAGTAATAGAGCGTTGCAGTAGTCCAGGCGGGAGTGGATCAATGCTACAGTTTCGCAAGACGACTTCACTGCATTCAAACAAGCAACACTCTCTTTCAAATCTGCCCTCACCTCTGCTAAACAGGCCTACTTCACAACCCTCGTATCTTCCCTATCCTACAACCCCAAACAGTTATTCAAAACTTTTAACTCCCTCCTCCGCCCACCACTGCCCCCTCCTACCTCCCTCATCTCTGCTGAGGACTTTGCCACACACTTCAAAAATAAGATCGACCAAACAAGGCAAGTCTTCATTGTTCAACCACCTCAACCACTTTGTATACCAGACCAATGCCCTAACCCCATAACCTCCCTCTCCAATATAACTGAAGGGGAGCTTAATTGTCTTCTCTCCAAATCGCACCTCACAACCTGTGCACTTGACCCCATCCCAACCCACCTCCTCCCCAACCTCACCACCACTATTATTCCATCCCTAACCCACCTCTTCAACCTATCACTAACTTCCGGTACCTTCCCTTCTGCTTTCAAGCATGCCACAATCACGCCTATCCTTAAAAAGCCAACCCTCGACCCAACCGCTATGTCCAGCTATCGCCCAATATCGCTGCTCCCATTCGCTTCCAAACTCCTGGAGCTGCATGTCCACGCTGAGCTTTCCTACCACTTCTCTTCTAACTTGCTCTTTGACACTCTACAATCTGGTTTCCGCCCCCATCACTCCACTGAGACAGCCCTGACCAAAATTACTAATGACCTACTTACAGCCAAAGCAAACGGACAATACTCTATACTCCTGCTTCTTGACCTGTCCTCTGCTTTTGACACAGTTGACCACTGCCTTCTACTACAGATTCTTTCCTCCTTTGGCGTCAAAGACCTCGCCCTATCTTGGATCTCCTCATACCTTTCCAACCGCACATTCAGCGTCTCCCACTCCCACACTACCTCCTCGTCCCACCCTCTCTCTGTTGGAGTTCCCCAAGGCTCTGTTCTAGGACCCCTACTCTTCTCAATCTATACACTTGGCCTGGGGCAACTCATAAAGTCCCACGGATTCCAGTACCACCTTTACGCTGATGACACTCAGATCTACCTCTCTGGCCCAGACATCACTTCTCTGCTATCCAGAATCCCGGAGTGTCTATCAGCCATATCCTCCTTCTTCTCCTCCCGCTTCCTCAAACTCAATGTGGACAAATCTGAACTCATAATCTTTCCCCATCCCACAGATCTTCCTTACCTGACCTATCTACCACAATTAACGACATCACGCTTTCCCCCGTACCAGAAGTCCGCTGCCTCGGAGTAACCCTTGACTCTGCCCTGTCCTTCAAACCGCACATCCAAGCTCTTTCTACCTCCTGTCGCCTTCAGCTCAAAAATATTTCAAGAATCCGTCCTTTCCTCAACCCTCAATCTACTAAAATGATTGTGCACGCCCTCATCATCTCCCGCCTCGACTACTGCAACACCCTTTTCTCTGGCCTCCCTGCTAACACCCTCGCACCTCTCCAGTCCATCCTTAACTCTGCTGCACGACTAATTCACCTCTCTCCTCGCTACTCCTCCGCTTCTCCCCTCTGCAAATCTCTTCACTGGCTCCCATTCCCTCAGCGTATCCAGTTCAAATTACTAATACTGACCTACAAGGCCATCTATAATCTGTCTCCTCCATATATCTCTGAACTAATCTCCCGATATCTTCCCTCACGTAATCTCCGATCCTCCCAAGACATCCTTCTCTCCTCCACACTTATTCGCTCCTCACCCAACCGCCTCCAAGACTTCTCCCGAATATCCCCCATCCTCTGGAATTCTTTGCCCCAACACATTCGACTATCAAACTCATTCAGATCCTTCAGACGGAACCTGAAAACCCATCTCTTCAGGAAAGCCTACAGCCTGCAATGACCCTGCTGCCTCCTCACCACTACCGGAGTTATTGCCTCAACCAACACCGGAACTGCTGCAACCCCCCGACCTACTGTCTCCTCCCTCACAATCCTGTAGAATGTAAGCCCGAAAGGGCAGGGTCCTCTCCCCTCTGTATCAGTCTGTCATTGTTAGTTTGTTTACTGTAAGTGATACCTGTAATTTGTATGTAACCCCTTCTCATGTACAGCACCATGGAATCAATGGTGCTATAGAAATAAATATTAATAATAATAATACAGTGAGGGTTTTTGTTGTTTCCATGGTGAGAAAAGTAAAATCTGCCTAAATTGGAGAGGAGAAAGAAAATTTGGCACTTGGCATGCCATAAACTGTATTTCAAGATGTGAGCTCGACCCTTTAAATACTCGCATGCCCTTTTTCCAAGCCCTATGTGCTTTCCTTTTCCATGATCCCATGATCTTTTGGTAAAGAAAAAGGGTATCTAGCCTACATGAGCGCTGTGTGATGATAGTGATTACTTGGATATAACCAACTCAATGGGGAATTTGCCAAAATATTTTAGTACACAGTGCCCCAATAAATAACCAGCCCTCCATATTGTGGCAGCCACAATGTACTTTAAAGTGTACCCCCATAGAGTGCAAGTTCTAGCATCCAGGGCTCTCTTCATCCTTCCTTCCTTCAATATAACTGTTTCATACTGCATCAGTCACAGTGGCCATAATAGATATCCAGAATCCCCACTAGAGACAACAACGATTTGCCAGCTTCCAGTGCCCATCAGAGCCCTAGAAAGTACTTTCTTCTGGCTCCATCAGCACTGTCTTGTGTGACATAGTTACGCTGGTTTCGCATGGCCAACATTTACAATCACTCATAGTTGGGATTGGCCATGAGTTTGCAGACCCGAACTCAACAGCTTCACGAGTATTTATGAAGATGTTGAGTTTGGGTCAAGAGACCCATGGCTACTCCGGACATTCTGGATTATAAGAGCCTATGCCAAAAGTGTTGGGTGTCACTCTGCCACGTAGATAAAGGGCTAAGGCACCAAACTGAATATTTACCCTGGGTGAAGAAAAACTTGGCTATGGCATTGGTCCTCCTCTTCCATTTTATTTCCAGTGGACCCATTTGTAGCTTCATCTCACTTCACCTAATATGGTGTGAGGTTAAAGTCGCCTATGTAGTTCTGTTCATCTCCATATAAATGTGTATCAGTGATATTGAGGGCGAGAAACCAGGGCATTTCTTCCTAGTTCTCAGTGTCAATGCAGGCGGCGCCAACAAGTCACTTTGCCTGTACCACTATATTTAGACACAAGGTGATGGCACCACATCAAACCTTTTGCATTGGGTGGAGAAAATCCTAGCTCTATGTTTCATATACCAGCAGTAAAGAGGTCTTCTTAGTTAGAGAAAACAAAAACTCATTAATCAGTATTAGAGAAAGAAAAAAAACCAAACCCTGACAAAATTTTGACGTACCGAAATTAGATCATCATGTGCCTCAAGAAAAATGCAAAATGCTACCAAAAAACCTCAACGGTGACTTCATGCTTTGCTTATAATACTGTATGGAGGACTATGTGGTGCCCATAATACTATATGGAGGACTATGTGGTGCCTATAATACTGTATGGAGGACTACGTGGTGCCTATAATTCTGGATGGAAGATTATGTGGTGCCCATAATACCTTACGGAGGACTTTACTGTCTGTACTAAAATGATAAGTCTCCAGTTACAATTTGTGCTGCGAGGATTCTCCAGTTTCTGAGCTATTTAGAATTTGCAATAGATATCACTCAGGTAATGTAAAAAATAAGTGAAATCTTAGGAATTGTACTATACCTATATTTCTTACCTGGGCATCATTAATCATGATGTATGTTTAAGGGGCCCACTGAGACTCTTTCGCCCAGGGCCCACGAAAATCTTGAGTGGGCCCCATATAATGCCTCTTACTGAATGGGCCCCATATAATGCCCCATACATAAATAATGAATAATCAAATACTTACCTCTCCTCATTCTCTTCTTCAGTCTCCTCAGCTCTGGTGTCTTCAGCCTCATCTAGCTCTCTGCACTGCTCAGCCAAGAGAGCTCACCGTAGTGACGACATCGCGCCCTCTGCCCTGAGATGTCAAAGTCAGAAGACACGGAAGAGACAGGACCTGTGGCCAGCGAGGAATGAGGATAGGTGAGTATTTTAAATAGTTTAAAGAATGGGGAGTGCCAGCGATGGAGCTGGGCCACTCTGACTCACCGCCCCATAGGGTAACAGTGTCCCCGACTGCAAGTGGACCCCTCACTTGCTCAGCGCCCCTGCACTTGCACGGATGCGCCGGGTGGTGACGTCAGCCCTGGTGTAGAGTGACATAATGTACGGTAGCTGGATTCCTCCGGTCTTCATTCCAGTTCCATCAAAAGCTCGGTACTACATTGAAATGGAAGCAATGGTACGACCATTTTTCTACTTGACAATGCTAGGCCACATGTTACTCGTGATACTGTGAGCAGCGTCTCTGAACTTATCTCCCATCGATCACGTCTGGGACATCATTGGTCATCTAATGCAAAGAGAGCTGCCAGCAGTGGAGCTTGATGATTTGTGAAAGCGCATTCAGTGCAGCATAATCTTTCTCAGATGATCATTAATAATCTTATTGATAGCAGCCAACACGTGTGAGTGCTGGGAATTCTGCATGTGGAGCTCATACTTGATACTGAATAAATCAATATGTTTGGATCACGGCAGGTCAGTGATCCAGGGCAGTGCCACCACTGAGCCACCATACCAACCTTCTTCTGCCCTTTTTTACATTTATGAACTGAGTAAAGCCAAATATTCAAACTCAGTATGTTGCCACGTCTGGTGTGGTGGCCTAAGGCAACTGTTCCTATTGTGTAACGGTTCCTATTGTATAAGAATCATTTACCACCCAGAGAGATCTAGGAACTCATTTGCTTACAAATGAATTAAAGAATGTTTAACATTGCAGGTTAATACCATGAACCGGGGTGGCATTGTTTCTTTAGACCCCCGGCGTTCTTCCGTTTACCTCGAGGATGTATAATATGAAATTGTCAAATTAATGATTGGTCTTCTTCTCCACCACATACCGTCTGGATCATACTTTCAATGAGGGTAAAGCCTTTCTCATTAAATTGTGCTTTCTAGCAACCCGAGGATGTTGCATATTTATAGCAGGTCGCCTTCATGTAGAGAGTACGGTATTTCGTCGCATTCAGCCTATGGGCATAAGAGCTACTGTACGGAATAAATAATAATAATAATCTATATTTATATAGCGCCAACATATTCCGCAGCGCTTTACAGTTTAACAGTTTCAAAACACAAGTCATAAGTAACAGCGTTAACAATACAATAATTAAAGCAAAATAAGATGACCCTGCTCGTGAGAGCTTACAATCTACAATGAGGTGGGGGAGCTACAAAGTACAGGTGTGTATATACAATGGTGCATTTACAATGATGGTCCAGCCATCTTGAGGGAGTGAGGTATGGATGGAGATAGTGAATGGGCTACACACACACACTTACACATAGAATGACTTTGATTAGTGAACGTGATAGGCCGCTCTGAACAAATATGTTTTGAGGGAGCGCCTGAAACCATGCAAATTGTGGATAGCCCTAATTTCTTGCGGTACAGTATTCCAGAGGATTGGCGCAGCGCGGGAGAAGTCTTGGAGTCGGGAGTGGGAGGTACGGATTAGTGCAGAGGTTAGTCGAAAGTCGTTTGCAGAGCGCAGCAGCCGGTTAGGCCGATAGATAGAAATGAGGGAGGAGATGTAGGGGGGTGCTGCACTGTGGAGAGCTTTGTGGGTGAGAACAAGTGCTTTGAATTGGATCCTATAATGAATGGGCAGCCAGTGCAATGACTGGCGAAGAGCGGACGCGTCCGAGTACCGATTGGCCAGATGGATGACCCTGGCTGCTGCATTAAGAATGGACTGGAGAGGGGATAGTCGAGTAATGGGGAGGCCAAGTAATAGAGCGTTGCAGTAGTCCAGGCGGGAGTGGATCAATGCTACAGTGAGGGTTTTTGTTGTTTCCATGGTGAGAAAAGTAAAATCTGCCTAAATTGGAGAGGAGAAAGAAAATTTGGCACTTGGCATGCCATAAACTGTATTTCAAGATGTGAGCTCGACCCTTTAAATACTCGCATGCCCTTTCTCCAAGCCCTATGTACTTTCCTTTTCCATGACCCCATGAACTTTTGGTAAAGAAAAAGGGTATCTAGCCTACATGAGCGCTCTGTGATGATAGTGATTACTTGGATATTACCAACTCAATGGTGAATTTGCCAAATATTTTAGTACGCAGTGCCCCAATAAATAACCAGCCCTCCATATTGTGGCAGCCACAATGTACTTTAAAGTGTACCCCCATAGAGTGCAAGTTCTAGCATCCAGGGCTCTCTTCATCCTTCCTTCCTTCAATATAACTGTTTCATACTGCATCAGTCACAGTGGCCATAATAGATATCCAGAATCCCCACTAGAGACAACAACGATTTGCCAGCTTCCAGTGCCCATCAGAGCCCTAGAAAGTACTTTCTTCTGGCTCCATCAGCACTGTCTTGTGTGACATAGTTACGCTGGTTTCGCATGGCCAACATTTACGATCACTCATAGTTGGGATTGGCCATGAGTTTGCAGACCCGAACTTAACAGCTTCATGGGTATTTATGAAGATATTGAGTTTGGGTCAAGAGACCCATGGCTACTCCGGACATTCTGGATTATAAGAGCCTATGCCAAAAGTGCTGGGTGTTATGATTTGGTAGCTGAGAAGAGCAGGCAAAAACGGCAATACACCAGAGAGGTTGGAATCTACTGGATTGCAGTACCCTGACTAACCACCACAACTAAAGGCAGCCGTGGAGCGTTCCTACGTTGGTCCTAGACGCCTCGTCAAAGCCTGAGAGGTTAACTACACCTAAAGATAGAAAGAGGAAAGCTATCTGCCCCGGAGCAGATCCCAAAGAACATAGGAAGCCCCCAAACATGTAATGGCGGTTAGACAAGAGGAAATACAGACATGACAGAAAATAGTAAGAGCAAACGTTGGGGCCCAATCTGCCTAGAAAGAAAAAGAATAGGAAGGACAATTACTGCAATACAAAAAACCCTAAAAAATACCAACTCTACTAATTGCAAAAACACCTGAGATCACACGACCTCTACCACCTAAATTAGTTCTCTGGTGTAACAAAACTAAGCCGCAGCCACTGAAAAAACTGGAAAAGGCAAATGAACAAATAACAGTGGCTCAGATAAACTGAGAGGAGCACAAGCCCCCGGAGGGGACCTGGCTGCCCTCCACAGAAGTGCAGGGAACAATGCAAAAAGCAAGCACAAAAATAAAAACAGAAAACATCTTATCTGAGAGCAGGAGAAGAGGCAAGACTCCGCAAGCTTCCAAGTGAACCAGGAACCACAGTTGAGACAAGAACAATTGATCACCGGCAACCATGATGGGAGGGAACCTCCCTTATATAAGACCAGTCTGTAACTCCTGATTGCCAATCCTCATTGAATGGTTCAGTACTGTTTGTAACCACCAGAGGGAGCTTCTGCTCAGAATTCATTTCTAACACATTCACAACAGTACCCCCCCTTGAGGAGGGGTCACTGAACCCTCATTTGGGCAACCAGGTCGGTCAGGATGAGCTCTGTGATACGCACGGATCAGTCTCCTAGCATGGATGTCCGAAGCAAACACCCAAGAATTGTCCTCCTGACCATAACCTCTCCACTTAACCAAATACTGGAGTTTCCGTCTAGAAAAACGAGAATCCAATATTTTCTCAACCACATACTCCAGATTGCCCTCAACCAAAACAGGGTCAGGAGGCGCAGCCATAGGAACCACTGGCTCGACAAACCTCTTCAATAAGGACTTGTGGAACACGTTATGGATCTTAAATGTCCCTGGAAGAAGTAAACGAAAGGAAACAGGATTAAGAATCTCCATGATCTTGTAAGGTCCAATGAACCTAGGCTTAAACTTAGGAGATGCAACTCTCATAGGGATATTTCTTGAGGACAACCAGACCAAGTCCCCCACTTCAAACCGAGGACCATCAGTCCTATGCCGTTTGGCAAACCGCTGGGCCCTCTCCTGAGAGAGGGACAACCCCTCCACTACCTGGTCCCAAATCTGCTGCATACGCTCCACAACAGAGTCAACACCTGGACAGACAGAAGCCTCCGTCTGTCCTGAAGAAAATCGAGGGTGAAACCCAAAATTGCAGAAAAATGGAGACATCAAAGTGGCAGAGCTAGCCCTATTATTAAGAGCAAACTCAGCCAAAGGCAAAAAAGAGACCCAGTCATCTTGATCAGCAGACACAAAGCATCTCAGATAAGTCTCCAATGTCTGGTTTGTTCTCTCAGTTTGTCCATTGGTCTGAGGATGAAAAGCCGAGGAGAAAGACAATTGAACACCAAGTTTAGAACAAAAAGTCCTCCAAAATCTGGAAACAAACTGGACTCCTCTGTCAGACACAATGTTCTCAGGAATGCCGTGTAACCGAACCACGTGCTGAAGGAACAAAGGCACCAATTCGGAGGAGGAAGGCAACTTGGGTAATGGCACAAGATGTATCATTTTGGAAAACCTATCACAAATCACCCAGATAACGGTCATTCTCTGAGAAACAGGGAGGTCGGAAATGAAATCCATAGAGATATGGGTCCATGGTCTCTTGGGCACAGGCAATGGCATCAACAAACCACTAGAGCGAGAGCAAGGCTTGGAGCGAGAGCAAGTACCGCAGGCCTGCACAAATTCCCTGACGTCACGAGACAAAGTAGGCCACCAAAAGGACCGACTAACCAAGTCTCTGGTACCAAAAATTCCGGGATGACCGGCCAACGCGGAACAATGAATCTCAGACATCACACTCTTTTTCCACTGGTCTGGGACAAACAATTTCCCAATAGGGCAGCGCTCGGGTTTATCCTCCTGACACCCTTCCAGAGCCAGTCTCAAATTGGGTGAGATGGTGGAAAGAACTACACCCTCTTTCAAAGTAACAGCAGGATCAGATAACTCAGGAGAGTCCGCAAGGAAACTCCTCGAAAGGGCATCCGCCTTAACATTCTTAGTGCCAGGAAGAAAGGAAACCACAAAATTAAAACGTGTGAAAAACAAGGCCCACCTGGCCTGTCTAGGATTAAGTCGCTTGGCTGATTCCAGATAAACCAGATTCTTATGGTCCGTGAGGACCACCACCTGATGTTTGGCTCCCTCCAGCCAATGTCTCCACTCTTCAAAAGCCCACTTCATGGCCAATAACTCCCGATTACCCACGTCATAATTACGTTCAGTTGGAGAAAATTTTCGAGAGAAAAAGGCACAAGGGTTACTTTTAGAGGTCTCTGGATCTCTTTGGGACAAAACGGCACCTGCCCCAATTTCAGAGGCATCAACCTCCACCTGAAATGGCAGAGAAACATCAGGCTGCCGTAGAACAGGAGCAGAAGTGAATCTCTGCTTAAGTTTCTGAAACGCAGAGACTGCCTCAGGAGGCCAATTCACCACATCAGTACCCTTTTTGGTCAAATTAGTCAATGGTTTAAGAATAACAGAGAAATTACCAAAAAATTTACGATAAAAATTGGCAAAACCCAAGAATCTCTGAAGAGCCTTTAATGAAGTAGGTTGGACCCAATCACAGATGGCCTGAACCTTGACCGGGTCTATTTCAATAACAGATGGGGACAAAATGAATCCCAGAAATGAGATCCTCTGTACGCCAAAAAGACACTTTGATCCCTTCACATACAGAGCATTCTCTCTCAAAATCTGAAACACAGTCCGAACATGTTTCACATGAGAGTCCCAGTCATTGGAAAAAATCAAGATATCATCCAAATAAACAATCAGAAATTTATCCACAAAATCCCTGAAAATGTAATTCATGAAGGAATGGAAGACGGAAGGAGCATTAGTGAGCCCAAAGGGCATCACTAGGTACTCAAAATGCCCCTCTGGGGTATTAAACGCCGTCTTCCATTCATCCCCGTGCTTAATGCGAATAAGGTTATACGCCCCCCTGAGGTCAAGCTTGGTAAACCAAGTAGCACTTTTCACCCTGGAAAACAGGTCAGAAATCAAGGGTAACGGATATTGATATTTCACAGTGATATTGTTCAAGAGACGATAATCAATACACGGCCTTAATGAACCATCCTTTTTGGCCACAAAGAAAAAACCGGCACCCAAGGGTGAAGAGGATGGTCTGATATGACCCTTCTCCAATGACTCCTTGATATAAGACCGCATAGCGTCATGTTCAGGTACAGACAAGTTAAAAAGGCGACCTTTAGGGAATTTACTACCAGGCACTAATTCAATAGCGCAGTCATAGCTCCTATGGGGGGCAAGGATGCAGATTTACTTTCGCTAAACACATCAGAAAAATCAGTCAAAAAGTCAGGAACATCCTGAGCCTGGGGAGAGGCAGAAAAAACAGGAGTGTTGGCATTAACACTTTGGGCAGCCCCAACTGGTTACAGACACAGATTTCCAATCCAAAACAGGATTATGAGACTGTAGCCAAGGGAAACCTAGTACAATAATGTCATGCAGATTATACAGCACCAAAAATGTGCAACTCTCCTGATGATCAGGTTCAACCCTCATTATCACCTGAGTAGAGAACTGGGTTTATTCTCAGCCAAAGGGTAGAATCAATCCCCAGTAGGGGAATAGACTTCCGTAGGGGTATCAAGGGAAACCCACAACGTTTAGCAAAATCAAAATCCATCAGGTTAATAGCTGCTCCCGAATCAACAAAAGCCTGAGCAGAAAATGTGGACAGGGAGCAAATCAGGGTAACAGTCAACAGAAATTTAGTCTGAACACTACCCAAGACAACTGAGCGTGCAAAACGTCTTCCCCGCTTAGGGCAGACTGAAATAGCATGAGAGGCGTCACCACAGTAGAAACATAACCCATTGCGTTTTCGAAACTCATGACGCTGTGCCCCAGAAGCCACTCTATCACACTGCATGGGTTCAGAAGCTGGTTCACAAGGCAACACCATTCCACGCATACCTCTACGCTCATGCAAACGTCTGTCAATTTGAATCGCTAATGACATAGAATCATTGAGACCAGAGGGAGCAGGGAAACCCACCATAACATCTTTTACATTCTCTGACAGACCTTTCTGAAAAAGGGCTGCCAAAGCATCGTCATTCCATTTGGTCAGGACTGCCCACTTTCGGAATTTCTGACAGTACAACTCAGCGTCCTCAAGCCCCTGATTTAATGCCAACAAGGTTTTTTCAGCTTGATCAGTGACATTAGGTTCATCGTACAATAACCCCAGAGCCAGAAAAAATGCATCAACATTACTCAAAACAGGGTCCCCAGGTGTCAGGGAAAAAGCCCAATCCTGAGGATCGCCGCGCAGGAGAGAGATGACAATTTGAACCTGCTGTGCTGCGTTCCCTGAGGACTTAGGTTTTAAGGCAAAAAACAACTTACAGTTATTTTTGAAATTCAGAAATTTAGCTCGATCCCCTAAAAATAAATCTGGCATGGGGATCCTAGGTTCCACAACCGTCAACCTAGCAAGATAGGTAGCAATACTCCGAACTTCAGTGGCAAGCTGATCCAAACGGCCAGACAACTGTGCAAACTCCATTGAGAGAAAAAAAAATCCTCCTCAGCACCCAGAGAAAAAGAGGGAAAAAAATGCAACAAACAGAGATAAAAAAAAAAAAAATTCTGACAACTTCCCTTTTTCTTTTTCCTTTTACTATTTTTCCCTTCTGTTGAGTACCATATAATTTTCAGTTTGGCCGGTGATACTGTTATGATTTGGTAGCTGAGGAGAGCAGGCAAAAACGGCAATACACCAGAGAGGTTGGAATCTTCTGGATTGCAGTACCCTGACTAACCACCACAACTGAAGGCAGCCGTGGAGCGTTCCTACGTTGGTCCTAGACTCCTCGTCACAGCCTGAGAGGTTAACTACACATAAAAATAGAAAGAGGAAAGCTATCTGTCCCGGAGCAGATCCCCAAATAACATAGGAAGCCCCCAAACATGTAATGTGGTTAGACAAGAGGAAATACAGACACAGACAGAAAATAGTAAGAGCAAACTTTGGGCCCAATCTGCCTAGAAAGAAAAAGGATAGGAAGGACACTTACTGCAATCCAAAAAACCCTAAAAAATACCAACTCTACTAATTGCAAAAACACCTGAGATCATACGACCTCTACCACCTAAATTAGTTCTCTGGTGTAACAAAACTAAGCCGCAGCCACTGAAAGAACTGGAAAAGGCAAATGAACAAATAACAGTGGCTCAGATAAACTGAGAGGAGCACAAGCACCCGGAGGGGACCTGGCTGCCCTCCACAAAAGTGCAGGGAACAATGCAAAAAGCAAGCACAAAAATAAAAACAGAAAATATCTTATCTGAGAGCAGGAGAAGAGGCAAGACTCAGCAAGCTTCCAAGTGAACCAGGAACCACAGTTGAGACAAGAACAATTGATCACCAGCAACCATGATGGGAGGGAACCTCCCTTATATAAGACCAGTCTGTAACTCCTGATTGCCAATCCTCATTGAATGGTTCAGTACTGTTTGTAACCACCAGAGGGAGCTTCTGCTCAGAATTCATTTCTAACACATTCACAACAGCTGGGTGTCACTCTGCCACGTAGATAAAGGGCTAAGGCACCAAACTGAATTTTTACCCTGGGTGAAGAAAAACTTGGCTATGGCATTGGTCCTCCTCTTCCATTTCATTTCCAGTGGACCGATTTGTAGCTTATTCTCACTCCACCTAATATGGTGTGAGATTAAAGTCGCCTATGTAGTTCTGTTCATCTCCATATAAATGTGTATCAGTGATATTGAGGATGAGAAACCAGGTCATTTCTCCCGAGTCCTCAGTGTCAATGCAGGCGGCGCCAACAAGTCACTTTGCCTGTACCACTACATTTAGACTCAAGGTGATGGCACCACATCAAACCTTTTGCATTGGGTGGAGAAAATCCTAGCTCTATGTTTCATATACCAGCAGTAAAGAGGTCTTCTTAGTTAGAGAAAACAAAAACTCATTAATTAGTATTAGAGAAAGAAAAAAAAAAACAAACCCTGACAAAATTTTGACGTTCCGTAATTAGATCATCATGTGCCTCAAGAAAAATGCAAAATGCAACCAAAAAAACCTCAACGGTGACTTCATGCTTTGCTGATAGAAATAGCAAAGATATTTATTACCTAATAGTTGGCTATAGTTAGACTTTATTTATTCAATTTCCCTGCAGCCCCTCCGCAGGAGAAATAGAGTATGACACGGAGTCTAATGAAATCAATCGTAGAAACGCCTTTTCTTGGTGCTCTCCACTTTAACTTAGAGGTAAAGGTTTTGGACCACAAACTTAATTAATAGATAACCCAAAGAGAAGGCCAAATATAAATATTCTCATCCATATAATGAACAAAAACCCAAAAAAATCATGGACTAAGAGTCATAATTAGAGTTGAGCGATACTTTCCGATATCCTAAAGTATCGGAATCGGAATGGTATCGCCGATATCACTAAAATATCGGCGATACCCGATATCGATACCGGAAGTCCCATGTAAGTCTATGGGAACAAAATATCGAAATTAAAAAAAACCCATTCTTGCCTTGTTGGTTAATTGTACATGAAGGAAAACAACAAAGACTAATGTAGAATGTATTGGGGAAGGTTGAGGAGACATTAAAGGCATAGATGTTTAACCCAATCAAATGGAATAGCATAAATATTTTTTTTTTTAAAGATGTTCGGATTGACGAAGAAATTGACAATGTTAACGTTTTTTATATTTTGGCAAATATGTATATTACACAACTTCCATGCTCTTCATCTTCACCTTTTTAACTTTTCACACACTTTCTCCTTCATAATCTTCTGCAGCATCATCTTTTTCATCAAATTATTCTTCATCTTCACCTTCTTTATCTTCTTCTTAAACTTCTTGCTATTCATCTTTGTTAACATTACTCATATTCTTCTTATTAAACTATTATTCTTATTCATATTCTGCTTCATCTTCTTCATCATATTCTTATTTGTGACAGAGAATCCTGTACTTGTAATCTGTCAAAGTATGAATTTTTCATCCTTCCGTTCTTGCTGTCACAAAAGATTTAAATTACAACAGTATTTGTCCGTGTTCAGTTTAGCCTGCAGCAGCAGGCATTTTCCAGGGGCACCACGAGGAGGAACGGACTCACCCCCATACACTGCTTAGTCTTCTTCTGCTTAGAATTTAGAGCATATATTTTGCTCTTCATTTTGGTCTTATACTTCATGTTCTTCTGCTTTTAGATCTTCTGCTTATTGTTCTTGTGTCTCTTGTTCCGTATCTTGTATTTGTAGCACAATCTTGTACCAGCTGATGTTACTGGGACACGGTTACTAAGCAGGAGGTACCTGTGCTCCAAAGCACTACCAAGGACCAGCAGACGTTGCTGGAACTCGGATACCGAGATGGAGGCACCTAGGCCAAAGGCACTGTGGAGAACCAGCTGACGGTACTGGAACCCGGAGGGGCAGCAGAAGGAAAAGAGCCAATGGCACAACCGAGGACCAGCTGACGTTACTGGGACACGGTTACTAAGCAGGAGGTACCTGTGCTCCAAAGCACTACCAAGGACCAGCAGACGTTGCTGGAACTCGGATACCAAGATGGAGGCACCTAGGCCAAAGGCACTGCGGAGAACCAGCTGACGGTACTGGAACCCGGAGGGGCAGCAGAAGGAAAAGAGCCAATGGCACAACCGAGGACCAGCTGACGTTACTGAACCCCAGTAACACAGGAGCAAGTGTTGACTGTGCTAACAGCACTTCCGAGCAACAACTGGCGGTGTTGGAGCCCAGGGTCAAGGAGGATGTTTAAATACTAGATCAAGTAATTTCCTTGTTACCTGTCAATTTTAAATGTCTATACTTCAAACAAGAGAAAGATAACCTTTACTACCATAAGATGATGATTTCATTTAAACTAATATCTAGATAAATAAAGAATTGACAAACATAAACACATACATTAACATGTTGAACAGCAATGCAAACCACAAAATAAATTAGTTAAGGAATCTGCTATACGGTTGTACATAAAAGCATACAAGTACATATCTGAATCCATTAATGATGGATAAGTAACAGTATGTACACCATTTTTATTGTATAGACAATGAATGTCTGACTTCAAAACATCATCAGCATTACAAGTTATCTGTGACATTACTAAAATGTTACATTTGCTGAATAATGTCACTAAACAGTTTATACAAAATTATACAATTTCCATCATGTAATACTCATAATATGTGGCAATAATCATGTTTATTAACAAACATAACCTTTAAAAAGTGCATAGTGCATAGTGAAAATTGCTATTTATGCCTGACTGTCGACTTGCAAGCATGACAACGGATAGATAAGGTATATATAGATGACACTGCATAGCCACAGATGGTGAATGGCGATGTAATACTGTACCTCAATAAAGTGTGCGTCACTACTACATAATTTTTTTTATATAGCTTTATAAACAGGGTACGTGGATGTATGCTTGCGCCTTTGTTTTGACGCACAGACTGCCTTCCTGCTGAGACGCGTTGGGTAGTGAACAGTTGTGTGCAGTGTTCACTGTAGTCTGAGGTTTTCCTTTTTGGAGTGCAGATCACGCTCCAGTTAGTTCTTCAACCACTGCTGGTTGTAGTCTGCTGAGCGTGTGTCACTGGCACATCCTTGAAATTTTTCTCTAATTGTTGCTGCTCCACTCTATTACAAATAAATAAAATCTATTAGTGTGACGCGCTTCCATCCGTATACAATACATTGGTTGCAAACACTATAGAAGTACACAAAGGGGCCTTTCACACCTACTGAACAGTTGTGTGCAGTGTTCACTGCAGTCTCTGCGGAATAACCACACTTAGGCCTTATAACTTTTCAGACTTTCTTTATCAATCTACCAAGATGAAGAAGGCAGGGAGTAAGGCACGTGGTCGTGGAGTTTCTTCAGGGAGAGGACGTGGGGATTCTGTGGCTGCTGCGGCCCCCAGTGACACAGCATCCACCAGTTTTCCCCGGGCCGTGAGCGTTCCTTTATGCGCACTTTTGTAGGAGCTCGGAGTACCCCCCTGCTGCGGGAAGAACAAATTGAAGCCGTTGTTGTTTGGATCTCAGCCAATGCATCGACTTCAATTGCTTCCACCTCCTCTCAGGACCACAGCACTGTTGGGCAACCATCTGTCTCTTCACCGCCTGGCAAATTGCCCAGGCAGTCAGAGAGTTCTGTACAGGAGCCAGCTGAGTGTCTGCTTCTGTTCTCAGAATCTATTGGCTTGCAAACAGGGGCCCAGCCAAGCAGCATTCTGTAATGTGAAGAAGAGGGAGTATGCAGTGATGCGCAACAGCTGTGTCTCTCTGAATCTGAAGAGGCGGGTGAGACAGTGCCGATGGTCAGCACACCGCAGAACGCATCTGATGATGATGATGAGACCCAGGTGCCAGTTTCTGTTGAGCATGGTGCTGGCCAGACCACCCAACAGCAGGTGTTGGAAGAGGGTAGTGGAGATGATGAGGTCCAATACCCAACATGGCATGAAGAACAGGAAGGTGGTGGGAGCAGCTCAGAGGAATAATAATAATATTTATTTATATAGCGCCATCATATTCCGCAGCGCTTTACAGTTTAGCAGTTTCAGAACACAAGTCATAAGTAACAACGTTAACAATACAATAATTTAAGCTAAATAAGTCGCCCCTGCTCGTGACAGCTTACAATGTACAATGAGATGGGGGAGATACAAAGTATAGGTGTTTATATACAATGGTGCATTTACAATGATGGTCCAGCCATTTTAAGGAAGTGAGGGATGCATGGAGATAGTGAATGGGCTACACACACAGAATTACACATAGAATGACTTTGATTAGTGAATGTGATAGGCCACTGTGAACAAATGTGTTTTGAGGGAGCGCCTGAAACCATCCAAATTGCGGATAGTCCTAATTTCTTGGGGTAGAGCATTCCAGAGGATTGGCGCAGCGCGGGTGAAGTCTTGGAGTTGGGAGTGGGAGGTACGGATTAGTGCAGAGGTTAGTCGAAGGTCGTTTGCAGAGTGCAGCAGTCGGTTAGGCCGATAAATATAAATAAGGGAGGAGATGTAGGGGGGTGCTGCGCTGTGGAGAGCTATGTTGGTGAGAACCAGTAATTAGAATTGGATCCTATAATGAATGGGCAGCCACTGCCAGTGTAATGAGTGGCGAATAACTCTATGAAGGATATCTGCCACGTTTTGCGTGCGTTTGATGAGTCAACGCGGATGGCGAGTGCAGATGATGCACTAGTCAGCCTGACTGTCCCCCTTATCTGCCTGCTTCAAAAAACACTGCAAGCACTAAGGCATGAGGTTTTGGAAGAGGTGGAGGATGAGGAGTCACAAATTCCATCACCTTCTGGACAGTCAGCGCAACGTGGTTCCTCACAAAGGGCTGGAGGACTTTCAAAGTACCATGCTGTATCAACAATTGAACCTCCAGAGTCGCTGTCTATATTTTCATAACCATTACAAACTTTTAATGTATTTACAAAGCACATAATGTACATTTTTTGTCTATCCTTTTGTAATGCTATTGTGTTTCCATAAACTGATGTTACAGAATTATGATACAAAGTTTTTAAATTTTGAGTTTTAAATTTTGTAAATTTATATGTATTTGAAGGACTTTGTGAGGAGGATGAGGAGTCACAAATTCCATCACCTTCTGGACAGTCAGCGCAACGTGGTTCCTCACAAAGGGCTGGAGGACTTTCAAAGTACCATGCTGTATCAACAATTGAACCTCCAGAGTCGCTGTCTATATTTTCATAACCATTACAAACTTTTAATGTATTTACAAAGCACATAATGTACATTTTTTGTCTATCCTTTTGTAATGCTATTGTGTTTCCATAAACTGATGTTACAGAATTATGATACAAAGTTTTTAAATTTTGAGTTTTAAATTTTGTAAATTTATATGTATTTGAAGGACTTTGTGAGGAGGATGAGGAGGAGTCAATGGAGGAGGAAGACATCGCTCCAGAGGGAGGTAGACAATGCTCTAGTCAGTATGTAGACCAAGGGTGGGGTGATGCACAGCAGGCGGAGATGACGCCTCTTGCAGGGGACAACGTTTCTTGGCCAGTTGGGAGTCTGCAGCACATGGTTGATTTCATGCTGCAGTGGCTGAGAAACGACCGCCGCATCGAACACATTCACACCACGTCTGATTATTGGGTGTACACCCTCCTAGACCCTCGCTACCGGGACAACTTACAAAGCCTCATCACACCGTTGAACCGGGAGCGTAAAATGCGGAAGTACCAAGACACACTGGTGCAATCCATAATGTTCTCCATTCCAGCCGAGAGCACTGCTGCTGCTACTGATTTACAAAGCAGCTCTGTGCGTCGAGGCAGTGGAGACAGCTCTGCAACAAGAGGGAGCACAAGCAGCGCCTCTGCACAGGGCAAGAACAGTATGTTCCAAATGTGTCGAAGTTTTGTGGCAGCGCCACCAATGTCTACACCATCCGAGACGGCTCCAGTCAGCAGGAGGCAACATTTCCGTAAGATGGTGACAGACTACATGTCTTGCCCTCTCAGTGTACTCCCAGATGGCTCTTCCCCATTCAAGTTTTGTGTCTCTAAGCTGGATACATGGCCAGAGCTTAGCCAGTATGCATTGGAGGTGCTGGCTTGATCTGCTGGCAGTGTATTATCGGAGCGCGTCTTTACTGCTGCAGGTGGTGTACTAACAGACCGTTGCATGCGACTATCCTACGATAATGTAGAACGGCTTACTTTTCTGAAAATGAACTAGGCATGGATCTCGCCTGAATTTGCCTGTCCGGTTTCAGATTAACTAACTGGTTGACAACGTTTTCCATGTCTCCTGTTATGTTCATCTTTCTACCACCTGAGCTATACTCCCTGGGCTACAACACTGCCAGTTGCTGCTCAGAAGTGTCGTGTCCACAGACCAATACACAAGCTATAGTGATAGTGGGGTTCAGTAACGCCTGCTGTTCCCCTGCTGTGTGTCCGGCAAAAATTACTGCTACCTACCTACACATGTTTAAAAAAACATGACATGTTAAAGTGGCTAGTGCTACACATAGATATCAGGCTACACCCTTATTTCTAAGCTGTAAACAAGTGAAACGTCAAATTTAAAACCATTCAATGATTAGTGTTGGTAACAAATCTGTAACTAAATAATTGTGACATATTATGGCAGATATCCACATGTCTAACACAAATGCTAACACAAAAGCATACTTATGCTATAGGGTACTGATGGTGAACCTTCTCACTCCATAACTTTGACCAATCCAACTCACATCATGCCTCAAATGCTGCAATGTTGGAAGTGCATAATGTGGGTTGAACTTTGACAACAGCTGCAGTGCGAAGGTTATCCTTCTGTGTTCTTGGCTTTTAAATAAAAGCATACAAGTAAATATAATAATACATTGTTGATTAAGGGACATGATGTACACCTGTAATATTGTGCAAACAATGGATGTAGGACTATTCCTCTTCAACATTACTTATATTTGTGTCATTTGAAAAAATACATATTTTAGTTAAAAATTAAAAACCCATGTTCAGTAGCTGTGAAAGGCCCGTTTGTGTACTTCTATATTGTTTGCAACCAATGTATTGTATACGGATGGAAGCGCGTCACACTAATAGATTAGATTTATTTTAAATGGAATGTAGCAGAACCAATTGGAGATAAATGAAAAGGATGAGCCACTGAGACACGCTCAGCAGAGTACAAGCAGCAGTGCTTGAACATGTAACTGGAGCGTGATCTGCACTCAAAAAAGTAAAAAACACAGACTGAAGTGAACACTGAAACACAACTGTCCACAATCTGTGAAAAGCTCCTTTCTGTACTTCTATAGTGTTTGCAACCAATGTATTGTATACGGATGGAAGCGCGTCACACTAATAGATTAGATTTATTTTAAATGGAATGTAGCAGAACCAATTGGAGATAAATGAAAAGGATGAGCCACTGAGACACGCTCAGCAGAGTACAAGCAGCAGTGCTTGAACATGTAACTGGAGCGTGATCTGCACTCAAAAAAGTAAAAAACACAGACTGAAGTGAACACTGAAACACAACTGTCCACAATCTGTGAAAAGCTCCTTTCTGTACTTCTATAGTGTTTGCAACCAATGTATTGTATACGGATGGAAGCGCGTCACACTAATAGATTAGATTTATTTTAAATGGAATGTAGCAGAACCAATTGGAGATAAATGAAAAGGATGAGCCACTGAGACACGCTCAGCAGAGTACAAGCAGCAGTGCTTGAACATGTAACTGGAGCGTGATCTGCACTCAAAAAAGTAAAAAACACAGACTGAAGTGAACACTGAAACACAACTGTCCACAATCTGTGAAAAGCTCCTTTCTGTACTTCTATAGTGTTTGCAACCAATGTATTGTATACGGATGGAAGCGCGTCACACTAATAGATTAGATTTATTTTAAATGGAATGTAGCAGAACCAATTGGAGATAAATGAAAAGGATGAGCCACTGAGACACGCTCAGCAGAGTACAAGCAGCAGTGCTTGAACATGTAACTGGAGCGTGATCTGCACTCAAAAAAGTAAAAAACACAGACTGAAGTGAACACTGAAACACAACTGTCCACAATCTGTGAAAAGCTCCTTTCTGTACTTCTATAGTGTTTGCAACCAATGTATTGTATACGGATGGAAGCGCGTCACACTAATAGATTAGATTTATTTTAAATGGAATGTAGCAGAACCAATTGGAGATAAATGAAAAGGATGAGCCACTGAGACACGCTCAGCAGAGTACAAGCAGCAGTGCTTGAACATGTAACTGGAGCGTGATCTGCACTCAAAAAGTAAAAAACACAGACTGAAGTGAACACTGAAACACAACTGTCCACAATCTGTGAAAAGCTCCTTTCTGTACTTCTATAGTGTTTGCAACCAATGTATTGTATACGGATGGAAGCACGTCACAGTAATAGATTTGATTTTTTTTTCTAATATAATGGAGCTGCACCAATTCCACAAAATAAAAAAAAAAAAAAAAAAAAAAAGAGTCAGTGACAGTGACACGTGCAGATGCCTACAAACAGCGGTGGATGCAGAGCAAACTGCAGCGTCACCTGCACTGTCACACACACACCTTGCACAGAGCTGTTAAAACAACACTGGCAAAATGAAGCTTTACACAGCGGTTGGTAAACTAGCCTGCCTCAAGCACAGTAGTACACAAAATCGCAATATCTAACTGTCCCTCAGAGTGAGCAGAGTAGCGTTCTGTCCCTTACTGAGTTCACAGCACAGTGACGCTAAAATGGCTGCGGCGCCTTTTATAGTGCATTCTGACATCATTTCAGCAGCCAATCACAGCCATGCCATTAGTTAAGATGACCGCATCATTACAGGATGTGCCCACACTTCGTAGGATTCCTCATTGGCTGACTAAAATCACATTGCCTCTCAAAGAATTATGGGAACTTCCGATTCCGGTATACGATATGGAAAAAGTATCGGAATTAAGTATCGGAATTCCGATAACGCGAATATCGGCCGATACCCGATACTTGCGGTATCGGAATGCTCAACACTAGTCATAATAAAAAAGTAAATTTTTATTTATACACATATCAATTGATAAAACCAATAAAGTCAAGTAAAAATTGTAGTAAACAAAACAAGGGAAAAAGCATCATCTAAATCTTAATCAAGTAAGTCATGTGTTATAATAATTAAATGATTTTATACAACAATACAGACAATACATACAGTCCAAGTTGATCACAGATTCTTATATATATGCACACACCACTAAAGTTTATTCAGGATAATAGGTATTTTTCGTATGTTTGTACATATATATATTTGGTCAGTATAAAGATATTCGTGCTAAAGTGCCTAGTGCATAATGCATCCGACCCGTCTCATATAGGGAGACCGGATATATCTAGATATTAATAACCACAAGAGTCAGTGGTCACAATAAATCTCATAATACCTAAATTTAACCAAAATTAAGGGTATATAGCCATACATAATGTAATGATAATAAATCCAAATTAACATGTGCGTACTTAGTATAGATAATAATTACAAATCTAGCACATGAGTAAGTGAAATCCTTATTAAAGGTATTTCGGATTGTATATATATCCTAATGATTACAGAATGTGATATACAAAATCATCAATAATTAGAATATATAGCTATATATAATGCACACATCACATATGGAAAGGACAGCAGACTGTCATCATAATCAGTTTGGAGGTAAAAAAAAACCCACTACTCCCCTGCTATATTGGATACAGTTGCAATCATCAATAATTAGAATGTATAGCTATATATAATGCACACATCACATATGGAAAGGACAGCAGACTGTCATCATAATCAGTTTGGAGGTAAAAAAACAACTACTCTCCTGCTATATTGGATACAGGTGCCATCACTGATGGTGCATAGGCAGGGATCAAAAGGACAGAGAAAAACACATATAGACTTACTGGAAAAGAGAGCTGCAGGACCCCTACGCGCGTTTCGCTGTGTAGCTTCCTCGAAAGCCCCCGAGGAAGCTACACAGCGAAACGCGCGTAGGGTCCTGCAGCTCTCTTTTCCAGTAAGTCTATATGTGTTTTTCTCTGTCCTTTTGATCCCTGCCTATGCACCATCAGTGATGGCACCTGTATCCAATATAGCAGGAGAGTAGTGTTTTTTTTTTTTTACCTCCAAACTGATTATGATGACAGTCTGCTGTCCTTTCCATATGTGATGTGTGCATTATATATAGCTATATATTCTAATTATTGATGATTTTGTATATCACATTCTGTAATCATTAGGATATATATACAATCCGAAATACCTTTAATAAGGATTTGACTTACTCATGTGCTAGATTTGTAATTATTATCTATACTAAGTACGCACATGTTAATTTGGAATTATTATCATTACATTATGTATGGCTATATACCCTTAATTTTGGTTAAATTTAGGTATTATGAGATTTAATGTGACCACTGACTCTTGTGGTTATTAATATCTAGATATATCCGGTCTCCCTATATGAGACGGGTCGGATGCATTATGCACTAGGCACTTTAGCACGAATATCTTTATACTGACCAAATATATATATGTACAAACATACGAAAAATACCTATTATCCTGAATAAACTTTAGTGGTGTGCGCATATATATAAGAATCTGTGATCAACTTGGACTGTATGTATTGTCTGTATTGTTGTATAAAATCATTTAATTATTATAACACATGACTTACTTGATTAAGATTTAGATGATGCTTTTTCCCTTGTTTTGTTTACTACGATTTTTACTTGACTTTATCGGTTTTATCAATTGATATGTGTATAAATAAAAATTTACTTTTTTATTATGACTCTTAGTCCATGATTTTTTTTTTTTTTTTTTTTAAATTAATAGGTACTAGTTACATTGACTCTATAGATGGTTACATTCTATGCACTTGCAGGCACTTGTTCCACTGCCGAGTATTATTGTAGCCTCAGTTCTGTCTAGAAGTTGCATTGTGTCATGTCTGGGTTGGATGACACATCCACCCACACAAAGAATGAAAAACATTCTTCCAAAACAGATATTTTACCTTGGAAACTATTATTTATGCTAACAGCGAGATACCAGATTGCTGCTCACACAATGCCCTGTTAACTATAGTATGTTGACATTTATTCCTTGTGTTGACTCATTTATTTTTTAGTTAGGATCCCTTTAAGGTTATACGGGGTGGCTGACGAAAATTAGAGCTCTTGCTGAAATGATTGGGTTAACTGCATTGATTGTGGGTCAATGCAGGTACCTATAGACGCACATTTAATGCCAATTTTTGGCTCATAAAGTGGCTACTGGTGCAGCAAATCGACTCTCGGGACCTTGGTCCAACGGCCCGATTATACTACGAATGATAGATGTAAGTCCTGCTAACTGCCCATCTCTGGCTCATAGCAGGATGGACTCTCAACGTCACACCAGGCTGGCCAATTAAAAGAAGATCCAGAGATGCAGGCAGATAGAAGGTGGTTCAAGGTGATCAAGTCCATCGGGCTTGGAATACTGATCTGGCCACTGGAAAAGGGTCCCGAAAATGTATTCACTCATCTCCAGTGCTTATTCTTCTGCGAATTAACACATCCGGCTGAATGAAACCAGGCTTCATCTGACATGATAGATTGTTACGGGTCGAAAATGGTGATTTTCGTACACATTGGCACCTTGTCCTGCTGGAATGATTGTAGAGTAAACTTCCTGGGGCTTCTCATTATCATCTCCTGGACATCTGTAATAATGATAGATGTCCAAACACATGGTTGCCTATTTTTTTTTGGCATAGGCCACGGATTCCTCATTCTGCCACTTCCCATTCTGCTAGGTGCTAGAATAGGAGTGTCCAGAAATTTACCAATATATGTATTTCCGTGAATGAGCCTTGGTGGAAATCAGTCTCCGCTATCACAATACGCCATGTTGGATTCATTAGTAAAATTGACATATGCTTGTGGGACGCAATGCAAAATATCCAACATTCTACTCATATGAGCTATATAAACATTTTGTGCCCCCCAAGGCTCCAAGGCCTAGGATCAACTGCTTCCCCTGCCCTCGCCGTGGTTCCATCCCTACAACCAAAGCTGCGTGTATAATGGATTTATTCGTTAAGAGATAGAGGTCATGTTGTGATATTTAACAATGGACCACTGAGGGATCTTCAGATGCGAGGTCACAGCTCTGTTGGGCAGGGGTGTACTCACACCAAAATTCCTGAGCCTGGAGTGGTCTCAATAGGATCTTTGCTACATATGAAGACAGAAGAAACATAGTCGCCAACTTCTGGAGGTGTTTAAGTCCTGCCCCCCAACACCTATAGCAGGCGGGAAAATCCCATTCCTCCTAGAAATATCCATTTTGGAGAAGGTTTACATAAACCTCTCCCCATTTCAGCTCATGCGTTCTGGTACGGTTGACAACTGTGCAGTATTATCAATGGCACTTGGTAGGTGGGTGACAGTAATGGCGGCCATTAGTATTTGCGTTGCATTAGTATATGGAGAGAGGAAGGGAATTGTACAATTCTGTGACTGTGTGTGGTCTGGCCAGGATAACACGGAAACTTTTCCCATGTTGTAATAGAAACTGCAGACCACTTCATGATTTCTCAATCTTCCAGACAGATGATAAACAGCTGACTCTAAGCAAACTCCAACTCAACCTGACGGACGTGCCACAAATTAGTTTCCCTCCTTCCCCCAGCTCAGTGTGTGGACTATGGCTCAGGGTTTCTAAAGGCTGGGTCTCACATAACGATACACCAGCGATCCCGACAACGATATGCACTTGTCAGGATTGCTGGTGTATCGCTATATGATCGCTGCTGAGCTGCCAAACAGGCAGCTCAGGCAGCGATCTGGGACAGCGACACTGCGGGTAACATCGCTTAGTTACCAGCAGTGTACCTTGGATACCAGCGCGCTGATGCAGGGAGCTGGTATCCAAGGTACACAGTGGGTTTCCAAGCGCTGCGCGGTGCCTGGAAACCCGTTGTGTACCTTGGATACCAGCTCCCTGCATCAGGGCGCTGGTATCCAAGGTACACAGCGGGTTTCTAGGCACAGCCCCACGCCTGGAAACCCGCTGTGTACCTTGGTTACCAGCGGATCGCTGGTCTCCCGCCTATCACACGCAGCGATGCGTGCCTGTCAGCGGGAGACCAGCGATAAAAAAAATGTCCTGACATTTCAGCGACGATCAGCGATACCCGGCAGGGGGGCTGATCGTCGCTGAATGTCACACACAGCGATATCGCTGGTGAGCTCGCTGCTGCGTCACAAAACTAGTGACTCAGCAGCGATCTCGGTAGCGATATCGCTATGTGAGACGGGCCCTTTACACAAGGCCAGACAAAGACAATTATGTTTTTTCACACAGCATGTGACTCCGTCATTGTCTGCCTTATAAGTCAAAAGAATCAATAAGCCAAACTATTGAACAAACCTAAAGAGAATCTGACACTTGTCTTAAAAATTAATTTTATTTCTACCTGGTGTAAATGTCGCTGTTCTCCTGAATTCAGAGATGTTTCTCTTTTGTTCCTGCGCCTCTCCGTTCCTGAGATATGGCTTCTTCTTCTTCATACAAAAGTCTAGTCTTGTTAGCCAAGTGGGCATGGTCCTCATGGTTTATATTTTGTTGTCTCCCCCTAACATCACACCCTCTTGGCTAACAAAACTAGGCTTACGTATAAGGAAGAGCAGGCCATATCTCAGGAGCGGAGAGGTACAGGAACAAAAGAAAAACATCGCCGGATTCAGGAAAGCAGCGGCAATTACACCTAATAAAACAATTAAACAATTACATATTTATGGCAAGTGCGGCTGATCTGAACTTCCTTCTTGACGGCTTATTACAAAGTTATCCAATAGGTCCAGTTGCAGTATTATTTAGGGAAAAGTATGGGGAAGAATATATAGCAGTCATTAGGCATTGTGCAAGACATGTATTGAATTGTGTAGGCACTGTTACGTAGGCAGTGTATATCAACAGTTCTGTTTTCTTATAGCACTGTTATAGCGCATTGTATTGTACTGTATTGCTGCTATTATATAGGCACTGTATAGCTGTATTATTTGGATTACGCAAAGCATTGTTGTTTGTCCACTATACTATACTGGCACTATTATGTAGGCATTGTACAGTATTATTATTTTAGCATTACATAATGGTGTTAGATTATTATAGCATTGTGTTGATACTATTATATATAGCAATATTATATACAGTATAACAGTTACTGTATGTATCCACTGCACCATACAACACTGTTATGTGGCCACCATATAGCAACGTTGCCTAGATATCACATAGTACTTCCATTTGTCTATTGTACTATTATAAATGCACTGTATGGCAGTATTACTTAGCTATCATGTACAGTCATGTCCATTGTACTCACAATATTACCACTATTATGTTGGCACTGTATGGCAGTATTATTTAGCTATCATATACAGTCATGTCTAGTGTACTTTCTATATTACCACTATTATGTTGGCACTGTATGGCAGTATTATTTAGCTATCATATACAGTCATGTCTAGTGTACTTTCTATATTACCACTATTATGTTGGCAACAAAAAAATACTTCCTCTTTAAAAAAAAAATTAATAAAATAGTTACCACATTTCCTGTTTAGGTTTTTAAGAAACACACAGAAGGGTGTCCCGAGGAACTCTTCATATCCCTCCTACAATCTTCCATGACTTACATTATCATTTGTTTCTTCCTGCTTGGATGACATGTGAAGGCTGCTGCTGATCAGCTGCCACTGATTGGCAGCAGTGATCATAAAAGAAGCTCCACACAAGGCGATGGCTATTTTAATTTTGCGACAATTATCTCTTTAGCGTAAACAACAAGACGAGCACAATTTGCTAATTAATAATATGTAGACATTTATTAATATTCAAATTTTTTCAGTAAGGTTTATTTTCTATTCACTGAGAACCCATTTAAAGGAACAGAATCACATTTCACAAAACATTGTTCAGATGTTTCTCTCTGGCTGTGAGGCAACTTGCTGCAGCAGAATCTCTCCACTATTTCTCTGTCTGTAGTACTTTTGTTTTAAGTATCTGCTGGCTGAAAATGGATAAGATCAGGAGGAAATTAATGCCTTCGTTCAGTGCAAGATTTGTACAAAATATTTTATGCATTCTCCCTTTAAATATGTAATGGTGTAATACCCCTTTAAAAAATGTCCAGGCCTAATGTCCCTTTAACCCCTTTACCCCCAAAGGTGATTTGCATGTTAATGACCGGGCCAATTTTTACAATTCTGACCACTGTCTCTTTATGAGGTTATAACTCTGGAACGCTTCCATGGATCCTGGTGATTCTGAGAATGTTTTCTAGTGACATAAAAATAAAAATAAAAATTTGGTCAAAAATGTTGAAAATTTTACAATTTTCCAACTTTGAATTTTCATTCCCTTAAATCACACATATATGTTTTCTCGTGACATATTGTACTTTATGATAGTGGTAAAATTTCTTTGATATAACTTGTGTTTATTTGTGAAAAAAAATTAAAATTTGGTTGAAAATTTTACAATTTTCCAACTTTGAATTTTCATGCCCTTAAATCACACAGATATGTCACACAAAATACTTAATAAGTAACATTTCCCACATGTCTACTTTACATCAGCACAATTTTGTAACCAAAAGTTTTTTTGTTAGGAAGTTATAAGGGTTAAAAATTGACCAGCGTTTTCTCAACAAAACTTTCAAACAAAGTTTACAAAACCATTTTTTTATTAGGAGCAGATTGCGAGCAGAGAAGGTATAAAATATAACTTTTATTTCACATGGATAAAAAGTGATCCAAACATATGGTAGCCAACGTTGGAATCACACTGGCTTAAGAAACGTGAACGATCCACGCGTTTCGACTTTACGTCTTATTCATGATCATTTTTTTTTTTTTGAGGGACTACATCACAGTTGAAGTCATTTTGAGGGGTCGATATGATGGTATTTTCTAAAGTGACACCATTCTAAAAGCTGCACCCTTCAAGGTGCTCAAAACCGCATTCAAGAAGTTTATTAACCCTTCTGGTGCTTCACAGGAATTTTTGGAAAGTTTAAAAAAAAATGGAAAAATATTTAGAATTGAGAGTCCCCAGTGGTTGATACCTTTTAATGGCTAACTGAAAAGATGGTAACAAATTGCAAGCTTTCGAGACTACTTAGGTCTCTTCATCAAGCAAAGACTTTGCCTGACAGAGACCTGAGTAGTCTCGAAAGCTTGCAATTTGTTACCATCTTTTCAGTTAGCCATTAAAAGGTATCAACCACTGGGGACTCTCAATTCTAAACATTTTTCTATCTACTGGCTAACAGGTACTAAGATATGCATCTTTCCTGTATAAAAAAAAATGAACTTTTAACTTTTCCACAAAAAAATGTACTTCAGATACAAATTTTTTTATTTTCCCAAGGGTAACAGGAGAAATTGGACCCCAAAAGTTGTACAATTTGTCCTGAGTATGCTGATAGCCCATGTATGTAGGTAAACCACTGTTTGGGCGCATGCAGAGCTCTGAAGGGAAGGAACGCCGTTTCACTTTTCAATGCAAAATTGGCTGGAATTGAGATCAGACGCCATGTTGCGTTTGGAGAGCCCCTGATGTGCCTGAACAGTGGAAACCCCCACAAATGACACCATTTTGGAAACTAGACCCCCCAAGGAATTTATCTAGATGTGTGGTGAGCTCTTTGAACCCCTAAGGGCTTCACAGAAGTTTATAACGTAGAGCCGTAAAATAAAAAAAATTCATATTTTTTTCCACAAACATGATCTTTTCACTCCAAATTTTTTATTTTCCCAAGGGTAACAGGAGAAATTGAACCCAAAAAGTTATTGTTCAATTTGTCCTGAGTACGCTGATACCCAATATGTGGGGGTAAACCACTGTTTGGGTGCATGGCAGAGCTCGGAAGGGAAGGAGCGCCGTTTGACTATTTCAAAGCCGAATTGGCATCAGACGCCATGTCGCGTTTTGAGAGACCTTGATGTGCCTAAACAGTGGAAAACCCCCACAAGTAGTGTTGAGCGATATTGCTCGATATCTAAAAATATCGTATCGAAATTGTATCGCCGATAGCACTAAATATCGTCGATATCCGATTCCGATTGCGGAAGTCCAATGTAAGTCTATGGGAACAAAATATCGAAATTAAAAAAAAACATTCTTGCCTTGTAAACACTAAATATACACACATAGAATACATATATATATATATATATACATGTCATTGTGACATATATATATACATATATGTATAGTTTATACACTTCTACATAGTAAAATATCCTCTGATTCAATTGCCGGGTAAAGCCGGCTTCTGTGAAAAGACAGAAGCACCCGACATGAAATGACACTTGGTGTACATAGGGTTAACCATGTCTTTTCATGTCGTTTGCAATCTGATTTGCACAAACAATTACATCAGTCTATGTGTGCAAAATTTCACACCTGTAGGGGTTAATTAAAGGTGTAAATTCGTTGTAAAAAAAACAGACTTTTTTGCTACGAATTTACACCTTTAATTAACCCCTACAGGTGTGAAATTTTGCACACTTACACTCATGTAATTGTTTGTGCAAATCAGATATCAAACTACATGAAAAGACATGGTTAACTCTATGTAAACCAAGTGTCATTTCATGTCGGGTTCTGCATTTTCACAAAAGCCGGCAATTGAATTAGCGGCTATTATACTATGTAGAAGTGTATGAACTATAAATATAAATATATATATATATGTGTCACAAATTTAATGACATGTATATATATATATGAGGTGTAAAATTGCTGAAAAAAAATGCGTGGGCTCCCGCCCTATTTTCGCAACCAGACAGACAAAGCCAGTGAGTGGGGGCAGATAATAATAGCCCAGAGAGGGACCATTATTTTTGGCCCCCCCCGGCTACTAACATCTGCCCCCAGACACCCCAGAAAGGGCAAATCTCTAATTAGATTTGCCCTTTCTGGCACTTTGCCCGTCTATTCCCATTGCCCTGTAGCGGTGGCGAATGGGTTAATAAGGGGTTAAAATGACCTTGCAATTGAAAGGTCACTTTAAGCCAGGTTAATAATTGAGAGCTGTCAATTAGACAACTATCAATTATTAATCCTATTGTATGAAAGAAAAATCAAACACACACACTTTAATAAAAAAGAAGTTTAATGAAATAATCACACAGTTTTTGACCATATTTTATTTTCCTGCTAAAACCATTTCCTGTAATAAAAATAAAATAATAAAGCAAAATTATTCTTACCAATCCGATGTACAGTCAGGTCCCACGGTGTAATCCTTCAGAAAGGGTTAATGTTTACTGCAGGGACCGCAGCTAATGCTGCAGCCTCACAGTAAACCCCCAAATGAATGAGTTCCTCTCCTGGCTGACAGGAGAGGAAGTGGAAAGCTTAATTGATTGCTTTCCACTTTCACTTCAGGTCAGCCAGGGACACAATCAGTGACGTCAGAGGGAACTGGTTAACAAAAATAGGGGATCCCCTCGAAAAAAATTGGCGTGGGGTCCCCCCTATTTTTGTTAACCAGCCAGATGAAGCAGACCGCTGAGGCCTGGTTTTTCAGGCTGGTAAGGATCCAATATCCATGGACCTTGCCAGCCTGATAATACCAGGCCACAGCAGTCTGCTTAGCTTGGCTGGTTAACAAAAATAGGGGATCCCCTCGAAAAAAAAACGGCGTGGGGATCCCCCCTATTTTTGTTAACCAGCCAAGTAAAATGCAGACTGCTGCGGCCTGGTATTAAAAGACTGTCAAGGCCCATGGATTTTGGCCCTCAACAGCCTGATAATACCAGGCTACAGCAGCCCCACATTTGGCGCATCAAAAGATGTGCCAATTGTGGCACTTTACCCGACTCTTCCCACTTGCCCTGTAGCGGTGGCAAGCGGGGTAATAAGGGGTTAATGTCACCGTTGATTGCACGGTGACAATAAGCCCGGTTAATAATGGAGAGGTGTCAATAAGACACCGATCCATTATTAATCCCAAAGTTATTAAATGCATAAAAAAAGACAAAGCAAGAAAAAAGTATTTTAATGAAATAAAAGAGACAACACACTTTTCATTTCTTTTATTACTCTCTCATTCCTGCGACGCCATCGATCTCCTGTAAAAAAAGAAAAAAAACAAACCAACAGTATACCACCTGTCCGACGCAGTCCATAGTAACGATTGTCCCACGACGATCCAGCTCTGCTACATCGCAATGACAGGCAGAGCCTGTCATCGCGACGCAGCACAGCTGATTACCTGCTTCCCCGGCGGTGACGTCATCGGACTGACTGCTTTACGGCCGGGATTACCCAGCAGTCACTGCAGTTATCGCGAGAAACTGCATGTGACCGCCGGGGAGAAGAGGATGGCGGCCATGAAGCAGTCCAGGCCGTGACCGCCGGAGATCTTCTGCCAGGTAAGTGCCGCTGACTCCTGACAGACCCGACCGACGGACACTGACAGTGACAGACCCGACCGACGGACACTGACAGTGACAGTGACAAATCCGATTCCGGTATTCGATAAGACGAAAATATCGAAACGAATTATCGAAAGGCCGATAGAGCTAATATCGGCCGATAGAGCTAATATCGGCCGATAAGGAACTTATCTAGATTTATGGTGAGAACTTTGAACCCCAAGTGTTTCACTAAAGTTTATAATGCCCGGCCGTGAAAAAAAACACATTTTTTTTTCTACAAAAATGATTTTTTAGCCCCCAATTTTTTATTTTCTCAAGGGTAACAGGAGAAATTTGAACCCCAAAAGTTGTTGTCCAATTTGCCCTGAGTACACTGATACCCAATATGTCTGGGTAAAACCACTGTTTGGGTGCATGGCAGAGCTCGGAAGGGAAGGAGCGCCATTTGACTATTTCAACGCCGAATTGGTATCGGACGCCATGTCACATTTGGAGAGCCTCTGATGTGCCTAAACAGTGGAAAACCCCACAAGTGACCCCATTTTGGATAAGGAACTTATCTAGATGTATGGTGAGAACTTTGAACTCCAAGTGTTTCACTAAAGTTTATAATGCCCGGCCGTGAAAAAAAAAAAACACATTTTTTTTCTACAAAAATTATTTTTTAGCCCCAATTTTTTGTTTTCCCAAGGGTAACAGGAGAAATTTGAACCCCAAAAGTTGTTGTCCAATTTGCCCTGAGTAGGCTGGTACCCCATATGTGGGAGGAAAACTACTGTTTGGGCGCGTGGCAGAGCTCGGAAGGGAAGTAGTGACGTTTTGGAATGTAGACTTTGATGGAATGGTCTACGGGCATCATGTCGCGTTTGGAGAGCCCCTGATGTGCCTAAACAGTGGAAATGCCTTACAAGTAACCCCATTTTGGAAACTAGACCCCCCAAGTAACTTATCTAGATGTGCCTTAACAGTAGCAATGCCCAACAAGTGCCCCCTTTTTGGAACTAATCTATTGTTTCCTGGTATGTGTATTTTATACAGTAAGTGACCCCGGATCTCACCGCAGCTCAATCCGGCTGGGAACAGAGCCCAGTGACCGGATGGAACTGCGGTGACTTAAGTGAGATCCCCACTAGTACCGTGATCGCTCACAGTGCTAGCGGGGATCTCACCGGATCTCACCGCAGCTCAGCCGGCTGGGAACGGAGCCCAATGACCAGAGGTAACCTCTGATATCACCCACCGGTTATTGGCGTTCCCAGTAGCTCATTTACCAGTGGTTCTCAGTGTGGACAGTCGCATCTTGGCACAGTCCAGGTAGAAAACTAATGTTTTTATGTTTGGCTGCTGTCACACGCTAAAATACTCTTTTTATTGCAAAAAATAGTTTTTGCATCACCACATTTTTACATATTTTGGCCCACAGAGTCATGTGAGTTCTTGTTCTTTGCTGGACGAGCTGACGTTTTTATTGATACCATTTTCAGGCACATGAGATTTTTTGATCGCTTTCTGTTCCGATTTTTGGGAGACAGAATGAGCTAAAACCTGCAATTGATTACTTTTTTTGGGGGGGGGTTTACCGTTCCGTGTGTGGTAAAGTTGACAAGGCAGCTTTATTCTTCGGGTCAGTACAATTACAGCAATACCTCACATATACTTTTTTATGTTTTGGTGCTTTTATACAATGAAAACTATTTTATAGAAAAAATAATTGTTTTTGCATCACTTTATAACTTTTTTATTTTTCCGCTGATGACGCTGTATGGCAGCTTGTTTTTTGCGGGACAAGATGACGTTTTCAGTGGTACCATGTTTACTTATATCCGTCTTTTTGATCGCATGTTATTCCACTTTTTGTTTGGCGGTATGATGATAAAGCATTGTTTTGTGCCTTGTTTTTTTTTTACATTTTTTGATGGTGTTCACTAAAGGGGTTAACTAGTAGGACAGTTTTATAGGTTGGGTCGTTGCGGAAGCGGCAATACCAAATATGTGTACTTTTATTGTTTGTTTTTTTCATTCAAGTATTTATTTATGATAGAATATATATGGATTTTTTATTATTATTATTTTTGATTTTTTTAAAAATATTTTTCCAATTATTTAAAATTTTTTTTTACTTTTTCTTATCTTTTTTGCTTAGTCCCACTATGGGACAATCATTTTTTGCAGGCTGATCGCTTCTATAGCATGCAGATGAAGCAGCACCTGCATGCCATAGAAGCTGTCAGCGCTGCACTGACATGGTGGACTTGCTGTTCATGCACTGCGCATGATCAGCAAGTTTTACTTAGCTCCGGTGAGCCAGATGTCGTCATGACGACTTCCGGCTCACCATGGCAAAGATCGGGACCCCGCGTTACGCCGCGGTGTCTCCGATCCAAAGGCTGAGGGGGGCTGTCAGCCCCTGTGCCAGCTCCTGAAATGCTGCAATCTTGTTAGATCGCAGTATTTCGGGGCTTAAAGTGCCAGGAGCTGTCTGTGACCACTCCCTGCACCTAGTGCCAGGTGTCTGCTGTCAGAATCAGCTGACACCCAGCAGCGAACGGTCGTGCTCCCCCCGTGAGCACGGCCGATCGCGATGACATACTATACTGTCCATGGTCAAAGTGTGCCAGGTCACGTGGACGGTATAGTACTTTACTGTCAGAAAGGGGTTAAATATGACGCTTGCATGCATAGTTGAGACATAATTAAGCACAATTAGAAACTATTACAAAAACTTTCTTTGCTATGTTAGATCACCTTAGATCAGACTTCTCTCTGGCTGTAAGGAAACTTGCTGCAGCAGTAATTATTCCCATTTATGATAAAATCACAGTTTTCTTTGCTGCAGAACTCGGAATGTTGAGCTGTGTACTCTGTATATTGACAGAAAGATGCTAATCAGTGCTGGGGACATGGTTGGACCAGGAGGCATGAGGTAACTAGTCCTGTTGTGATAATCTCCTGCTGATAATACAGCAAAACACAGCCTAGTAAGTGATACATCGCTAGAATCAGATTCTCTGCCCCTACATTATGCTGCTTTCATATTACATAGCAACAACCTTCTGACATTCCCTGTGAATATAATGCATTATATGCCAAATTTAGACCTTATTAGGCACATTTTGAAACTGTTATAAAATCTTTCTTAGATCTTGGATCTCCTTAGATCAGGCTTCTCTCTGGCAGTCAGACAACTTGCTGTAGCAAAATGAAAAAACAAGAGAAAAAAGAAACGACCAAAAAATCCCAAATAATTGCATGTAAAAAGAGTTTTATTTAATTACAAAACAGGTGAGCAAAAAGGGGGGTGACACCCTAGCCAAATGGACACATGTGGGACAACAGGACGCACATGTGATAAGATGTAGATAATAATATGGTGTTCATAGATAATTACATCTCCACAACATCGATACCAGGAATATTGGTATTACAAAGGACAAAAAGACTGCCTTCCTCATAATATGCCATGTCAGAAAAGATTATAAGAGGCTCGCTGAAGTCTATTGCTAAGTGCAAAATAATACCAAGGAATGAGTACAATAACAATGCAAATATATGGACAGTGCCTAAATGATGGTTACCTGGTACGAATGAGCAGAGGACACCCAGTGCGTCCACCCCGACGCGCGTTTCGGCGTGTGCCTTTCTCAAGGGGTGATGGGAAAGGGGAAGTGAAGGGATTAAAAAGGTTCCATCCACCAATGTGTGACGAAAGAATGGATCACATGATCGATAGAGATAATGACCGCACAAGTGCACGTGAATGTGAAACCAGTTGTAAATCACCATGTTGTATAGGTGTACACATATTGTCATCACTGTGCGCTAAACATGGAATGATCGCATACAAAACGACAGAGTGTTCAAGGGCACTGTATCGTGACCGCAATATGAGCCGACATAGCGGCTACGTCATTCAAATGCGCTTACACATCTCCTGCGACGCGCCAGTGCCGGGACAGCTGGAGACGCCCCCTGGCGTCGGCGTCACGTGCCGGGCGACGTCACACTCATGTGATCAGTCACCAAAGCAACAAAGACGCCGAGAGCCGTGGAGCGTGTGAGAAGTCGCCACACCAGCGCGTTCCGATGGTAAGTATGAAAAGAATTCTGGGAAAATGACAACAAGATGAGATATATAAAGTGATACAGTGCTAAATATATGATAGTAACAAGATACAACAGGTGATATTAGATACCAACAATGAAATATTGTTGTGACATCACATATTTAAATGCATAGCTGGAGCATAACAATATATAATATATGAGATGCAAGAATGATATGACTTTAAAATTAGAAAAGTTGTAGCTAAAAAATTGACAATAGCTAACATATAATATCATATATAATACAATAATCAAAAAATGATGATAATAGAGCGATGGAAGATAATCTTGTTTTCCAGATTTCATATCATATCATGGATGCCACAATATAGAGCCGAAAGGATCAGATTGTCAACATGGTGGATGAAAACTAGATTAAAAATAAATAAAGAAAAATAAGTTTAAAAAGAATAAAACCACATGTGAGCAAAACAACAGACCAGACGTAATAGTATGCATTTAGAGGAAGGGAGCAAAGCTAATGGTTTCGTTTAGACCTTTAGGATGAACTGTATCTAAAGCCCAAATCCATTTAGTTTCACACTGGGAAAGCCTTTGACTTAAGTTGCCACCACGAATGCCAGGATCAATCATATCAATTCCTTTTATCCTGAGTAGAGAACTGTCACAGGCATGGTGTAACTTAAAATGGCGTGGGAGAGTCCTAAGCGTGGTTGGATAATCATGGCCGGCCGCCGCCTGAATGCCAAGAACATGTTCCCGTGCACGCACCTTCAATTGGCGAGAAGTCATGCCAATATAAATTAATGGGCAAGGACAAGTGGCAAAATATACCACATAGCGAGATGTGCAAGAAATATGCTTCCTGATGTCATACATTCTGGATCCAGCTGAATTAGAGAAGGTGGTGCTGCGATCGATATTAGGGCAGGCAACGCACCGACCACAAGGGAAACAACCACGCCTAGGACCCACACCGTCAAGGAAGCTAGGTTTTTTGTCACCCTGGTAGTGGCTGTGTATTAAGTGATCCCTAAGATTTTTGGCTCTCCTTGTTGTAATGCTTATTCTATCAGGGAGGATGCGATTCAACACTGGATCAGTTAGTAAAATAGGCCAAGCCCTCTGAAGACAATCCCTCATACGTGAAAATTGTGAGTGATAATTAGTAATAAACCTGATCTCCTGGGATGACTTTCTATCTACTTTGTTATACAGCAGTGACTGGCGACCAGAATGCTTGGCCCGATGATACGCTCGTTTGATAGAGCGTCTGCTGTAACCTCTTTCAAGGAATCGATTGGACAAATCGCAAGCTTGTTTTTCAAACTCACAATCACTTGAACAGATTCTGCGAATACGCAGAAACTGTCCAACCGGGATGGAATTAATGAGAGATTTGGGATGGGCAGAGGAGGCGTGCAATAACATATTGGTCGAAGTTTCCTTCCTGAAAACACCAGTTTGCAATGAGTCATCGGAATCCCTCCAAACCACAACATCAAGAAAGTCAATTCTGTTGACATCATATTTATAAGTAATGTGGATGTTCTTATTGTTGGAATTGATGTCTGTGAAAAATTCGGTGAGTGAACTAAGGTCACCCTGCCAGATCAGGAAAATGTCGTCAATGTACCGCACCCAGAAGGGGATGCGGTCCATTGACGAACTCCGATCTGACAGGGAGAGGTCCCTCTCCCACAGCCCCAGGAACAGGTTGGCGTGGGAACCCTTTATGAAAAGGAGGCATCCAAACAGCTCAATAACAAGACATGTTACAAACGCCTTACGTTCAACCCCTTATTGTCTTTTATGGGTCAACTTAAAAAGATTCTCAACAATGCGACCCAAAACAACATCATCACCAAAGAGCTGGCTTTGGCACTACAAACACAGGAACCCACCATCTCCACCATGTATCTTTTACCTAAGATACACAAAAATGGTGAGGTGCCCCCGGGTCGTCCAATCATCTCGGGCTCTGGCAACTATTTAGAAAAAGTTAATTGCTGGATTGAATCAAAGCTACAACCACTTGTTGAGAGTCTGCCTTCCTTCCTGATAGACACCAGCGCATTTTTACGCAGAGTTGATGGTCTCCATGTAGATTCCAACATGATGCTGGTGACTGGTGATGTTGAATCGCTATACACTAATATCAAGCATGATGATGGTATATTTGCAGCTAGATATTTTCTCCTAATGTCCAATTTACCAGAGGACATCATCAACCTCATCCTTGAGTTACTGGAGTTCTCTTTAACCCACAACTTTTTCATTTTCAAAGGGTCCTTCTACCTACAGCTCCAGGGAACAGCGATGGGTGCATCTTTTGCCACCGCGTACGCCAACCTGTTCCTGGGGCTGTGGGAGAGGGACCTCTCCCTGTCAGATCGGAGTTCGTCAATGGACCGCATCCCCTTCTGGGTGCGGTACATTGAGGACATTTTCCTGATCTGGCAGGGTGACCTTAGTTCACTCACCGAATTTTTCACAGACATCAATTCCAACAATAAGAACATCCACATTACTTATAAATATGATGTCAAAAGAATTGACTTTCTTGATGTTGTGGTTTGGAGGGATTCCGATGACTCATTGCAAACTGGTGTTTTCAGGAAGGAAACTTCGACCAATATGTTATTGCACGCCTCCTCTGCCCATCCCAAATCTCTCTGTCATGTATAGTGTACAGTTCCTATAGCGTCTTGTGCTTGGGTGCGAGGAAAACACAGGAGACATAGGTTGAAATGAAATGACTTGTATTACTTCATACAAGCATGCTGAAAAGTTCACACAGTTTGCAGGAACAGCGACAGGAGACACAGCAGGCCAGAGTAACTTCAAGCACTACAGTAAATCTCCAAAGCAGGTTCAGGATCTCTTCTCTGTACCGTAATTCCTCTGCAAACATGGATTCACCAAACAGCAGGTTTCCAGAGTCCAAAAGTGTTCCAAGGTTCCTCAGTAGGGAATAGCTGGAGTACAAGTCCAAGGCTTCCAGGAGTCAGGTCACAGACTGACTGAGGCTTGATTCAGGAGCACTGATTGTTCAGCTGAGGCTGCTTAAGAAGCAAGAGGGAAGAATCAGGGCGGGAACATGAAAACTGGAAACTCCATATTAACTGAGGGCAAGAGCTGCAGAAAGACAGAAAGCAAAATGGCCGACGGAAAACTGAGTTTCAAGGAACATGTCAACAGAGACAAAGAACCTTACATTACTCCCCCCTTAGGGACAACCTCCGGATGACCTCAGGCTTGTCAGGGTACCTCTGATGAAACTGGCGGAGCAGGCGAGGAGCATTTACATTATTGACTGGTTCCCATGAGTTGTCCTCCACTGGGTAGCCCTGCCATTTAATCAAATATTGCAACTGATTTCTGTACAACCTGGAATCTAGAATCCTTTCCACCATAAATTCTTCCTGACCATCGACCAGCACTGGGTCAGGGCAAGGAGAAGAACGTCCAGGAAACGTATTGGGTGTTGCAGCCTTTAGTAGGGATACATGAAAGACAGGGTGGATTCTCATAGTTCTGGGCAGTTGAAGACGACAAGCAACAGCACTTATAATCTTATTGATCTTATAAGGTCCAATGTACTTATGTCCCAATTTAGACGATGGAATCTTTAATTTAAGATTTCTGGTTGACAGCCAGACCAAATCTCCTACCTTGAAAGCTGGTGCAGGTTTACAAAATTTATCTGCTGCTTTCTTGTACCTTTCCTGAGCCAATTCTAGATTTTCCTTTAGAAGATCCATATTCTTTTGTAAAGAAGTGATTCTTTCAGCCACTGCCGGCAAGGGCGTATCTATGGGAAATCGAGGAAGAATGTTAGGATGATAACCTAGATTGGAGTAAAAAGGAGACTGCTTAGTGGAGGCGCTCTGAGAGTTGTTATAAGAGAACTCAGCCAGTGGAAGTAGATCCACCCAATCATCCTGTAGGTGGCAGATAAAACAGCGGAGATACTGCTCCAGGGTCTGATTGGTTCGTTCTGTCTGTCCATTAGTCTGGGGATGAAAAGCAGAAGAAAGGTTTACTTTAATGTCCAATGCTGCACAGAAATTTTGCCAAAACCTTGAAGTGAATTGCACCCCTCGATCCGAAATGACCTCATACGGTACTCCATGTAAGCGAAACACATTCTTAATCATCAAGTCTGATGTCTGTTTTGCAGTGGGTAAGCCGACACAAGGGATAAAATGAGCTGCCTTTGTTAGACGGTCAACCACCACTAGAATGGTGTTCTTCCCTTGAGAGGTTGGTAACTCCACAATGAAGTCCATAGAAATGGATCCCCACGGGCGGGACGGGGTGGGAAGAGGTTGCAACAGACCAGTTGGTGAGGAGCGAGGTGTTTTGCATCTTGCACAGACTTCACATGAAGTGACATAGTTTAAGACATCTTTCCTGTAAGTGGGCCACCAAAAGAAACGAGAAAGAAATTCTTGTGTCTTTAGAATTCCCCTATGCCCGGCTATCTTGGAATCGTGGATGAGTTGCAATACTCTCAATCTGACTGTTTCAGGTATATACAGACGTTGTCCCTGAATCCACACACCATTCTTAAAGACAAGACTTACGTCCCTTGGGGTTGAGCCAACAAAGAATCCGCATGGTATGCTTCCTTGATGTCCTTAAGTAGGTCTTGATTATGAATCACTCCCAGGAATCTAGAGTCAGGAAGAATAGTCTTAGGAGGAGTAAGTGGACGTGTCTCTGCTGAATGAATCCTAGAGAGTGCATCAGCCTTTCCATTGCGCGATCCTGGTCTATAAGAAATGACAAAATTAAATTGGTTTAGGAAAAGATTCCAGCGAGCCTGGCGAGGAGTCAGGCACTTAGCCGACCTGATAAATTCAAGGTTACGATGGTCTGTCAGGACGACTATTTGCTGTGCAGCCCCCTGAAGAAGGTGTCTCCATTCCTTGAAGGCGGCAATAATGGCCAACAATTCTCTATTGCCCACATCGTAGTTCCTCTCAGCCGAAGACAACTGCTGGGAAAAGAAGGCACAGGGATGCAAGACATTCTTCTCACCTGTTCTCTGAGAGAGTATAGCTCCAACGGCACAGTCTGAAGCATCCACCTCTATTATGAAGGCAAGCTCGGGGTTGGGATGTACTACGATAGGTGCGGTGGTAAATTTATCCTTTAAACAGGAAAATGCTTCCTGAGCTTGCGGGGTCCAGGAGAACCTAGACTGTTTCCGGGTAAGTTGGGTGATAGGTGACACTACCTCAGAAAAATTCTTAATGAAACGTCTATAGAAGTTGGCAAACCCGATGAAACGCTGCACCTCCTTCACATTTCTAGGAATTGGCCAATCCTTGATGGCTTGGGTCTTGCTTCCATCCATACTAATCCCTTGCGTAGATAGTACATACCCCAGAAATTTAATTTCGGTCCTATGGAATTCACATTTTTCAAGTTTGATGTAGAGATGGTTTTGTCTTAGGCGTTCTAAGACCATTCTCACATGTCCATGATGTTCCTCTGTGGAGTTAGAAAAAATTAGAATATCATCCAGATAAATCACCACAAATGTATCTAGGAGATCCCTGAAGATATCATTCACGAAGTGTTGGAAAGTGGCTGGGGCGGTACTCAGACCAAAAGGCATAACTAGATATTCAAAGTGTCCATAGAGTGACCTGAAAGCAGTCTTCCATTCATCCCCAGGTCTAATACGGACCAAGTTATAGGCCCCACGGAGATCCAGTTTAGAGAAAATTTTGGCATGCCGCACTCTCTCCAACAACTCAGGGATTAAAGGCAATGGATAACGGTTTCTAATAGTAACCTTATTGAGTTCCCTATAGTCTATGCAGGGTCTCAGAGATCCATCTTTCTTCTTCACAAAGAAGATGGGTGCACCTGCGGGAGATGAAGAGGGGCGTATGAAGCCCTTGGCTAAATTTTCGTCTATATAATCCTTCAAAGCTTTTAGCTCGGGCCCCGCTAGGGGTAGATCTTACCAAAAGGTATCTCGGCTCCGGGCAATAATTCAATTGGACAAACATATGGACGGTGAGGAGGAAGCTGATCAGCGTTCTTCTTGTCACATAAATCCACATAGTCCTGGTATACAGCTGGTAGTTCAGGGACTGACATGGTTCCTTTAGGAACAGAGCAAGCTGAAACTCCTTGACTCATCTGTTTCTCCGGAAAGTGTAATTCCTTGGTCTCCCAGTTAATCGTAGGATTCTGCGCCTGCAGCCATGGTAGCCCTAGAATGATGGGAAAGTGGGAGAAGAGATAAGCAAAAAAGACATTTTCTCCTGATGATCTTTACCCATAAGGACCCTCAAAGGCTCTGTTTCTTGATGCACTGGTCCAGAAGTCAGTAGAGAGCCATCCACAGTCTCCATCCAGGGAGCCAGTCTGATTGCCGTATGTGGAGTCGGGAAGGAATTTTTTTCCCCAATGTGAAGCTTACTGTTTGCCACTTGGGGTTTTTTTGCCTTCCTCTGGATCAACATGTTAGGGCAGGTTAGGATAGGATATGGGTTGAACTAGATGGACTTAAAGTCTTCCTTCAACCTTAATAACTATGTTACTATGTTACTATGTTACTATATCTGTACTGGAGTAGCCTTCTTCACTGAACGTATCCCCTGTTTCAGAGCAAAGGAGATATCCATAAAATTTCCACTTGCTCCTGAATCGATCATAGCAGAGCTAGACACCCAGACTGAGTCTACCCAGAGTTTGATGGAAAGGAAGCAATGAGAATTGTTTCTTTTACAACTCAGCTGGGACACCGCTGAGGAAACTTGAAAAATTGCAGCGTTTATACCGTCATCGTCCCCAGAACTAACAGAGTTTAAGTCCGAGAAATCAAGATCTCTTGCAGCAGATCTCTCTGGAGTCTGAGGCTCGGACATGACAGAGCTCCTCTCGCAACACTCACAGTGAATGACTGCTGCAGTAGTCTTACGAGAACGGCTGGGGCAGTTTATAATGAAGTGCCCTGACTTACCACAGTAGAAACATAGATTTTCCTTTATACGATGTTCTTTGCGTGCATCACTAACCCGTCTTTGCAAAGAGTCCACCTGCATGGGTTCAGGTTCTGGTTCCCTTGTGATCCTACTGAAAGGTTCCTTAGCTGAGGAGGGAGGTAGTAAAAGGTTAGTGCGATTATTTTCGAACCATCTCTCTTGTCTGCGTTCAGTCAGACGAGCATCAATACGGATACAATAGTTAATAAAGTCACCTAACGCAGTGGGAGGGTCGGCACGAGCAAGTTCATCCTTAATCAGTGGAGACAAACCTTTCCGAAAAATAGATTTTTTAGCGGAAGTGTCCCAAGTGGTATCAAGAGCCCATCTCCTGAAATCCAGGGCATATTCGGCTACTGAACGCTTACCTTGGCGCAAAGTTAACATGGCTGCTTCAGCTGTTGCACCTCGATTGGGGTCATCAAACACCTGCCCCATGACTGAAATAAAAGCATCAAGGTGATTCAAACAATCATCCTCAGTCTCAATCAGAGGCTTTGTCCACATCAAAGCCTTATTGGTAAGCAACATGATTATAGTAAGCACTTTGGATCGTTCAGTGGGAAATTGTGAAGCATGTGCAGAGAAAAATAAATTGCATTGATTAATAAATCCCCTGAATTTCTCACGTTCACCGCCAAAACGAAAAGGAGGTAATTTGGGGATCCCAGAACTTGGGGTTATGGCAGGAGCCTGGGCTCGTTCCTCTAGAGCCTCAATCCAGGCTCGCAATTCCTGGGTAGTCTGTCCAAACACTTGCAAATTATGATTAGTGAGGTCCTGTAGGCTTGCAAAACGGGTTTTTAAAGTCTGTACATCTGAAAGGATTGTATCAGTCACTCCGCAAAGTTCCTTTATGCGGGCCTCCATCTTCCAGATCTTTTAAGTCAGAGATGCTGGAAGGAGAAGAGGAAAGGAAAAAAAAAAAACAATAGTGTTTACCTGTGGTAACACTCCAGAGTAAAATTTTAAGGGAATGCGCTCACCTGGAATGGTTGTGAGAAGTCACAACCACTGTCATCACATAAGGTATTAAACGGACATCTGATATCCACAGTCACAGCAGACACGGCTTTCCCAGACCCAGCAGACACTAAACATTGGCTCCTGAATCTTGTCATGTATAGTGTACAGTTCCTATAGCGTCTTGTGCTTGGGTGCGAGGAAAACACAGGAGACATAGGTTGAAATGAAATGACTTGTATTACTTCATACAAGCATGCTGAAAAGTTCACACAGTTTGCAGGAACAGCGACAGGAGACACAGCAGGCCAGAGTAACTTCAAGCACTACAGTAAATCTCCAAAGCAGGTTCAGGATCTCTTCTCTGTACCGTAATTCCTCTGCAAACATGGATTCACCAAACAGCAGGTTTCCAGAGTCCAAAAGTGTTCCAAGGTTCCTCAGTAGGGAATAGCTGGAGTACAAGTCCAAGGCTTCCAGGAGTCAGGTCACAGACTGACTGAGGCTTGATTCAGGAGCACTGATTGTTCAGCTGAGGCTGCTTAAGAAGCAAGAGGGAAGAATCAGGGCGGGAACATGAAAACTGGAAACTCCATATTAACTGAGGGCAAGAGCTGCAGAAAGACAGAAAGCAAAATGGCCGACGGAAAACTGAGTTTCAAGGAACATGTCAACAGAGACAAAGAACCTTACACTCTCATTAATTCCATCCCGGTTGGACAGTTTCTGCGTATTCGCAGAATCTGTTCAAGTGATTGTGAGTTTGAAAAACAAGCTTGCGATTTGTCCAATCGATTCCTTGAAAGAGGTTACAGCAGACGCTCTATCAAACGAGCGTATCATCGGGCCAAGCATTCTGGTCGCCAGTCACTGCTGTATAACAAAGTAGATAGAAAGTCATCCCAGGAGATCAGGTTTATTACTAATTATCACTCACAATTTTCACGTATGAGGGATTGTCTTCAGAGGGCTTGGCCTATTTTACTAACTGATCCAGTGTTGAATCGCATCCTCCCTGATAGAATAAGCATTACAACAAGGAGAGCCAAAAATCTTAGGGATCACTTAATACACAGCCACTACCAGGGTGACAAAAAACCTAGCTTCCTTGACGGTGTGGGTCCTAGGCGTGGTTGTTTCCCTTGTGGTCGGTGCGTTGCCTGCCCTAATATCGATCGCAGCACCACCTTCTCTAATTCAGCTGGATCCAGAATGTATGACATCAGGAAGCATATTTCTTGCACATCTCGCTATGTGGTATATTTTGCCACTTGTCCTTGCCCATTAATTTATATTGGCATGACTTCTCGCCAATTGAAGGTGCGTGCACGGGAACATGTTCTTGGCATTCAGGCGGCGGCCGGCCATGATTATCCAACCACGCTTAGGACTCTCCCACGCCATTTTAAGTTACACCATGCCTGTGACAGTTCTCTACTCAGGATAAAAGGAATTGATATGATTGATCCTGGCATTCGTGGTGGCAACTTAAGTCAAAGGCTTTCCCAGTGTGAAACTAAATGGATTTGGGCTTTAGATACAGTTCATCCTAAAGGTCTAAATGAAACCATTAGCTTTGCTCCCTTCCTCTAAATGCATACTATTACGTCTGGTCTGTTGTTTTGCTCACATGTGGTTTTATTCTTTTTAAACTTATTTTTCTTTATTTATTTTTAATCTAGTTTTCATCCACCATGTTGACAATCTGATCCTTTCGGCTCTATATTGTGGCATCCATGATATGATATGAAATCTGGAAAACAAGATTATCTTCCATCGCTCTATTATCATCATTTTTTGATTATTGTATTATATATGATATTATATGTTAGCTATTGTCAATTTTTTAGCTACAACTTTTCTAATTTTAAAGTCATATCATTCTTGCATCTCATATATTATATATTGTTATGCTCCAGCTATGCATTTAAATATGTGATGTCACAACAATATTTCATTGTTGGTATCTAATATCACCTGTTGTATCTTGTTACTATCATATATTTAGCACTGTATCACTTTATATATCTCATCTTGTTGTCATTTTCCCAGAATTCTTTTTCATACTTACCATCGGAACGCGCTGGTGTGGCGACTTCTCACACGCTCCACGGCTCTCGGCGTCTTTGTTGCTGTGGTGACTGATCACATGAGTGTGACGTCGCCCGGCACGTGACGCCGACGCCAGGGGCGTCTCCAGCTGTCCCCGCACTGGCGCGTCGCAGGAGATGTGTAAGCACATTTGAATGACGTAGCCGCTATGTCGGCTCATATTGCGGTCACGATACAATGCCCTTGAACACTCTGTCGTTTTGTATGCGATCATTCCATGTTTAGCGCACAGTGATGACAATATGTGTACACCTATACAACATGGTGATTTACAACTGGTTTCACATTCACGTGCACTTGTGCGGTCATTATCTCTATCGATCATGTGATCCATTCTTTCGTCACACATTGGTGGATGGAACCTTTTTAATCCCTTCACTTCCCCTTTCCCATCATCCCTTGAGAAAGGCACACGCCGAAACGCGCGTCGGGTGGACGCACTGGGTGTCCTCTGCTCATTCGTACCAGGTAACCATCATTTAGGCACTGTCCATATATTTGCATTGTTATTGTACTCATTCCTTGGTATTATTTTGCACTTAGCAATAGACTTCAGCGAGCCTCTTCTAATTTTTTCTGACATGGCATATTATGAGGAAGGCACTCGTTTTGTCCTTTGTAATACCAATATTCCTGGTATCGATGTTGTGGAGATGTAATTATCTATGAACACCATATTATTATCTACATCTTATCCCATGTGCGTCCTGTTGTCCCACATGTGTCCATTTGGCTAGGGTGTCACCCCCCTTTTTGCTCACCTGTTTTGTAATTAAATAAAACTCTTTGTACATGCAATTATTTGGGATTTTTTGGTCGTTTCTTTTTTCTCTTGTTTTTTCATATTGTTTAGCGATTGTCCCACTGATTTCCATAGTGCCCATACCTATACAGTATATGTGATTTCATCTTTTTCAATAATCACCATCCATTATTCACTATTGTTATGGGCACATGTTCTTTGAAGTGTGTTTGTTATATAACTTGCTGTAGCAGAAGCTCTCCCCAACTTCTCTGTCTGCAATAGACAGTTTGGAGAACCTATACCTCTAGAAGTTATCTGCTGACTGAAAATGGACAAGATCAGGAGGGAATTAAAGCCTGTGCTCAACACAAGCCTTCTACAACATATTTTGTTCCAGCAGCTGCAGAAGATCCTGCAGATCAGCAATCACTAGATCTAGTGACCCTTTAAATATGACGGGTTCCAACTTCCATGCATAGTTTAGAAATAATTAGAACCTGTTATGAAAACATTTTTTTGCCATCTTGGATCTCCTTATATCAGACTTCGCTCTGTCTGTTGGACAACTTCCTGCAGCAGAAGCTCTCCCCAATTTCTCTGTCTGCAGTAGAAACTTTTGTGTAGTTGTCTGCCGGCTGAAAATGGAGTGGATCAGGAGGGAATTAACTCCTGTGTTCTGCACAAGATATATAAAAAAGGTTTTGCTTCAGGGGCCGCAGGAAAAACTGCAGATTGGTAAACTCTAGGTGTAAGGTCCATTTAAATATGTACAAAAACTTTCTCCTTTTCTCACCATGGAAACAACAAAAACCCTCACTGTAGCATTGATCCACTCAAGCCTGGACTACTGTAACGCTCTATTACTTGGCCTCCCCATTACTCGACTATCCCCTCTCCAGTCCATCCTTAATGCAGCAGCCAGGGTCATCCATCTGGCTAATCGGTACTCGGACGCGTCCGCTCTTCGCCAGTCCTTACACTGGCTGCCCATTCATTATAGGATCCAATTCAAAGTACTTGTTCTCACCCACAAAGCTCTCCACAGTGCAGCACCCCCCTACATCTCCTCCCTCATTTCTATCTATCGGCCTAACCGACTGCTGCGCTCTGCAAACGACCTTCGACTAACCTCTGCACTAATCCGTACCTCCCACTCCCGACTCCAAGACTTCTCCCGCGCTGCGCCAATCCTCTGGAATGTTCTACCCCAAGAAATTAGGACTATCCACAATTTGCATGGTTTCAGGCGCTCCCTCAAAACACATCTGTTCAGAGCGGCCTATCACATTCACTAATCAAAGTCATTCTCTGTGTGTGTGTGTGTGTGTAGCCCATTCACTATCTCCATCCATCCATCCCTCACTCCCTCAAGATGGCTGGACCATCATTGTAAATGCACCATTATATATACACACCTGTACTTTGTATCTCCCCCACCTCATTGTAGATTGTAAGCTCTCACGAGCAGGGTCGTCTTATTTTGCTTTAATTATTGTATTGTTAACGTTGTTACTTATGACTTGTGTTTTGAAACTGTTAAACTGTAAAGCGCTGCGGAATATGATGGCGCTATATAAATAAAGATTATTATTATTATTATTTCTTTGCTGCCTTATTGTTACAAGAAGGTCATCAGCGATCCTGGAATAAAGTAAGAATAGCACCCGACTGATGTGACAATGAATGCTTCCTGAAGTCGTGCTGTTATATTTATAGACAATAATGGAAGGGATTTTGGACTCCGCATACAATATTTGACGTTCGCCCATGTTTACTGTAGATAGTAAAAGGGCAGCTGTAGGGCGTTTGTCCGAGGCCGAGCAACAAAATGAGATTGTTCCTGAAAGATATGTCTCCGCCAACATTCCAAGGAAACACAATCCTGGATCTATTCACTGACTACTAGATTTGAAAAGGACAACACAAATTATTTTTGTCCATAATTAGAAAAAAATATGTATTTTCCAGGAATAGTGCTACTTTTTTCCACTGGTCATGTCTGGTATTACAACTCTACAGCTCTCGTCTGCTTCACAAGTGGGGAATAAACTATACATAAGGATAACTGATCCAAAGGTGCAATCCTTTTATTTGCATCTTTCATGGTAGCCCTTAGGCCCCTTTCACATGTCAGTGGCTCCGATCCGTGTAGTGACACTTTTCTCACGTACCGGAAACACTGACACACGTAGACCCATTCAAAGGAATGGGTCTATGCACATGTCAGCGTGTTTTGACGGACCGTGTGTCCGTGTGTTATGATTCGGTAACCGAGGAGGACAATAGCAAAAATACAAATTCCAAATTATTATGCAAAAATTGTTTAGTGATAAGGTAAGAATTTTTTTGTTTGTCAGTTAAACTCATTGATGGTGATGTGTGTCAGGGCTCTTTATATCACTGTAAGCAATTGCAGACACCTGTGCTAATTAGTTTGGCAGGTGTGTCCAATGAAAGGCAAGACTACTTAAGAAGGATGTCCCACATTATTAAGCAGCCTACATTTTCTGCCAAAATGGGAAAGAAAAAGGATGTGTCGGCTGCTGAGAAGCAACAAATTGTGGAGTGTTTAGGTCAAGGCATGACTACAATCAACATTGCCAAGACACTTCATCGTGATCATCGTACAATCAAGAAGTATGTAGCTGATTCACAGTACACACGTGTGCGTGCTGATAAGGGAAAATTGAGGACTCTTTCCTACAGGCAATTACGTCAGGTTAAAAGAGCAGCGGCAAAAAAGCCTTGTCATAGCAGCAGACAAGTTTTTGACGCTGCTGGTGCCTCCAACGTCCCCCAAACAACAAGATGCAGGGTCCTTCAGAGGTTTGCAGCTGTGCGTAAGCCACCCTGTCGACCTCCTCTATCCACTGCACACAAGCAGAAACGGCTCCAGTGGGCCAAAAAATACATGAAGACTGACTTCAAAACTGTTTTGTTCACCGACGAGTGCTGTGCAACGCTCAATGGTCCAGATGGATGGAGTGGAGGATGGCTGGTTGATGGATGCCCCATGCAAACACGGCTACGGCGCCAACAAGGAGGAGGTGGAGTAATGTTTTGGGCTGGAATCATGGGGAGAGAGATTGTCGGCCCCTTTAGGATCCCTGAAGGGGTAAAGATGAACTACACAGTGTATGTTGAGTTTCTCAAACAGCACTTCCTGCCATGGTTCAAGAAGAAGAACCGTGCATTCCGCAGCAAGATCTCATGCTGCACATAACACATCTGCATCTCTGGCTGCTATGGGCATAAAAGGGGACAAACTTATGGTGTGGCCCCCATGCTCCCCCTGACCTCAACCCCATTGAGAACCTCTGGAGCATCATCAAAAGGAGTGTCTATGATGGCGGGAGGCAGTTCACATCTAAGCAACAGCTCTGGGAGGATATTCTGTCCTCATGCAAAACAATTGAAGCAAAAAACATCCAAAACTTGACAAATTCAATGGACGAGAGAGTTCAGAAGCTCCTTTCGAACAAGGGGTCCTATGTGCAAATGTAACATCATCTAGAATAAAGTTTTGAGTTGAAAATTGTTTGATTTCAGTTTGTAAGAACCTGCTAATGCTTATAATTTCAGAAACAAACATTTTTTGTTCTTTATTAAAATGAAAAGGTTGAAAACTCTGCTGTGCATAATAATTTGGAACATGCATTTTGAGTGCAGTTTGAGTGTTTTATTTTTTAAAAAATATACTGTTATCATAGGCAGTTTGTACAAAAACCTTTCAATTGTACTCTAATAGTTATTTGACTGGAAAATTACAATGACTTAAATTCATATAGGTAATTTGGGAAAATCTGAGAAAATATTATTTGCATAATAATTTGGAACACAGTGTAGGCTAGGCAACCAGACACCCAGAGAGGTTGGTAACTTAGCGGATTGCAGACCCCTAAACTGACAACACAACTAGAATTAGCCGTGGGACATACCTACGATGCCCTCGACACAGCCAAAGAGTTAACTAAGCCTAAAGAGAGAAAGGGGAAAGCTAACTTCCCCAGAGTAGAGCGCCCCAAAGGAATAGATAGCCCCCAAACATATATTGCCGGTGAGACAGATGAAGCAAAAACACAGACAGAAAATAAAGTAAACAAATGCTGGGGCCCAAACTGTCTAGATAGAACAGGACAGAAAAGGATACTGTCTGCAATCCAGCAAAAACCCTAAGAAAAATTCCAACACGTCTGATATGCAAAAATACTGAGGCCACACGACCTCTCCCCCGCTAAATCAGAACTCTGGTGTCAACTGGACGCAAATCAACAGATACTGAAATAACAGTGAACTAGAAATACATAAGCTGTGGCAAATGAGAAACAGAGTCCAGCACAGGCCCCCGCAGGGAACATGGCTGAACTAACTCCAGCAAGGCAGAAAACTGAGAAAAGCAAAAGGTAAACAAATGCCGCAGAAATAAACTGCCAAATAACTTATCTGAAAGATGCAGGACACAGCAGGGAGAAAGCAGACTTCCAAATGGCTCAGGAGAAAAACAAATCACCGGCAAGAATCACGGGAAAGCTGCTCACTTAAATCTCCCCAGTCAGTAACACCTGATCTCCAATCATCCCCCTCAGGTGATAGACTTCTGTTAGCCAGAGCAGCTTCATTACCAGCAGCAACCACCAAAGGGAGCCCAAACTCAGAAGCCAAATTAAAAGTGTTCACAACATCTGTGTGCAAAACACGCAGACATGTCCGTTTTCCTTCCGGCAGCATGGTCCGCGAAATGTCCCGCACACGTGCACATGGAGAACAGTTCACACTCTCCTCCATGTTCACAGATGACCGCCGGAGAAGAAGTGCTACTTTAAGCGCTGTTCCCCTGCCTGTGGTGCTGAAGCTGACTTTCATTATTCTCCCCTGCTCTGCCAGCAACAGCGAGCAGGAGAGAATGAATGAAAGAAAACCCGGCATGGGGTCCCCCTTAGTTTTTGAACCAACCCGGCAAAACTATACAGGTGCTGGCTGCTATTCTCAGGCTGGAAAGGGGCCATGAATATGGGCCCCCTCAGCCTAAAAACACCAGCCCGCAGCTGCCCAGAAAAGGTATATCTATTAGATGCGCCTATTCTGGAGCTTTATTGGGTTCTTCCCACTTTTACCCTATAGTGGTGGCAAGTGGGGTTAATAAAGGGTTAATGTCACCTTTCTATTGTAAGTTGACATTAAGCTCGGCTTAGTAATGAAGAGATGTCAATAAGACACCTCTTCATTTCTAATCCTATAGTAAGAAAAGGGTTAAATAAGCACACACTCAATTGGTGTGAATGCCTTGGATCTGAATTCTGAGTCTGGGCTCCCTCTGGTGGCTGCTGATAGTAGTGAAGCTGATTTTGCTGGCAAAGGTCCACCAGGCTGCTTCCTGCTTTCTCCTGCAACTTTCAGATAAGTTATTTGCTGATTGTTTCTGTGGCTTTTTGTTTTTTCCTTTTGTTTATATGCCCTTCTGGAGTGAGGTCAGCCAGGTTCCCCGGCTGTGGCCTGCACTGGTCTCTGTTTCTCATTTACCACTGTTTGTGTCCAGTTCCTGGTATTTCAGTATCTGCTGGCTAGCTACTTGTTCACACCAGAGTTCTGGTATAGCAGGGGAGAGATTGTGTGGTCTCAGTATTTTTTGGAAATCAGAAGTGTTGGAATTTTTCTTAGGGTTTTGCCGGATTGCAGACGGTAATCTTTCCTGTCCTATTCTATTCTATACAGTTTAGCGCCCAGCGTTTGCTTGTTCTATTTTCTGCCTGTGTTAGTTTTTCATCTTGTCTAACCGCCAATATATGCGGGGGATACCTTCCTTTGGGGCGCTACTCCGGGGCAGTTAGCTTTTTCCTTTCTATCTATAGGCTTAGTTAACTCTCCGGCTGTGCCGAGGCATCTAGGTCATCGTAGGTACGCCTCACGGCTACTTCTAGTTGTGCGGTTAGTTCAGGGGTCTGCAATCTGTTAGTTACCAACCTCTCTGGGTGACAGGCTGCCTTGGCTATTTTGCTACTGTCCTCCTCGGCTACTGAATCATAACACTCAATAAGAAGAAAGTATTTTAATGAAAGAATACACTACACAATTTTAAAATCTTTATTATACTCCTAATTCCGTATCGAAGCCATTGTTCTCCTGGAAAAAATACAAAATAAGAAAGCAACAATATACCCACACCTGTCCGCTGTACAGTTAAGTCCCACGGCGTAAATCCATCTCGGGGGGTTAATCAGTTTACAGCCGGCGCGCTGCTAATGCAGCCGCTCTGACTGTAAACTGCTGGGGAATGAATGGGAGCAGCGTGCACAGGCTCAGTGACTGGGGGTGACGTCACTGAGCCTGTGCTCGCTGACAGCTGAACTCCTGTTACCTCAGCACTGTGGGAATGTTCAAAACAGCTGACATGTGCCAGGAAAGATGTTGGCTCACCGCAGGAGCCCACATCAAAGGGAGTGAGTCCGACATCGGCGTACTATTACGTCTGATGTCGGAAAGGGTTAACGTGGTATTCCCATCTCCAAGATCCTATCCCATTATTTAGTATGTGCAGTAATAATAGCAAATACCTCCAATTAGAAATATAGTATAGTGTTTCTGATTCGCAATGTCTCTTTCCTCATGTGCAGGTATTTCAGGACCTTAGATATCCATGATTATGTCCACTGATAGTGACATTTAGCAGTTAGCTAGTTACTATTGGTTGTAACCATGGATATCTAAGGTCCTGCAATACCTGCACAAGAGGAAAGAGACATAGCGAATCAGAAACACGATGCTACATTTCTAATTGGAGGTACTTGCTAATATTATTATTATCATATTTACACGTACTACATATTGGGATAGGATCTTGGAGATAGGAATACCCCTCTAAGACAAAGGCTTATGATCATGTCCACTTGGCTAAAAGAGTTGTTTTATACATAGGGTAAAAGGGGTCATATCTCTAGAACCGAGAGGCGTAGGAAGAAAGGGAAAACTACGCCAGATTCAAGAGAATGGGGGCAATTACACCAGGTAGACAATACTTCATGGCAAATGACAGCTCCTCTTTAAACTTGATTCCTTCTGAGAGTCTTATATTGCATTCAATATCCATTTGTCCCTGTATGAAGGGTTATGCATTTGCCATAAATAGGCGGTCAACCTCTACTGTAGTCTAGGAGACACACAAAGTGAGCATCTGTTTCCATGTTTCCCAAATGCATGTGCTGTAACAGTGTGGCTACCAACCTGAGTCACAGAACTCCAGGGGCCGAACTCCAGCATCCACCAATCAAATATTGATTACCGGTCTTACAAAAACAGATCATTGTTCCCTTGTTTGATTTGTTAAAGAATGATGCTCTTCGGGTCTCATGACATCCAGGAGAAGACGTTTGACAAGCCCCAAGAGATCGTCATGAAAATGATCCCATCAGCAGAACAATATGTCCACGTGCTGAAATCACTTCTCGTGAAGCCACCGAGTCTCAGTCATGCAGAACTTATGTACCATGTGTGATCCATATAAATGGACCTGGTAATTTGCAGAACAATAAATGCTGGAACAAAGAAATTTCACAATTTATGATCCAAAATTAGAACATGATAAGATGGGCACAGCTTGTGCTGCCGCTGGCGGAAACCACTTCCCGCATCTCCTGGAAAAGTCCATTATTCCTCCATTATTTGGTACAAATCACACATGGCCTGCCCTGTATTAGGTTACTGCAATTTATGAAAAACACCAATATTATTTTATGAATTACACCGAACTACAAAGCCAGAGTGAAGTTTACCCAATATCTTAAGGAGAGGGCAATGCTGAGTGACTGATGGGCCCCCCAAGAAGGAGAGGGTACGTACATTAATAGGGAAATGCAGTCATATAAGAAAACATAGAAAATGTAATGCATCAGGCCGTCCTACACCCACAGTCCAGCTCCTGTTTCTGCTTTGCACACGAAGCTGCCGGTCATAAGATCCCTGGATGAGGGCACAGAAACATATGGTGTGTTTATGAGTTCATTCCGCCTTGCATCCTGTTATTCTGCTAGCTATGTTTGCACAGTAAAACCATAATGAGCCGACTGGTAGCAGAATCAGCCCACGCAGCGCTGTGAAATTACAATACCAGGTGACCTCAGGCCTAATGTACCAATGGAAAAAAAATACATGACAGGATCGCGCCTGGAAAATGCTCCAAATTTGACAACAATGTTCAGAATTTTCAGATACACTCTGGGCCCAAAAGGAATGGGTTTGTGTAAACTCTGGCTAAAAGTGGGCAGTTTGGGTAAGGGGCATTGCTGGTAAGAGTTTTTGCTCTTTATCTTTTTCCCACTGCTCTATTGGGAATCCTGTTTTTGTTTTTTTTAAACTCCACCATATGGTTCCAGAGATACCTACTTTCTTATTTGGGGCTAATTTTTATGGTAATTATGCAGCGCACCCTAAAGACATGCCCCCGAGGATCCTGTGCCACGCCCCTTTAGTAAAGACCATGAAAATTAGCACTAAAATAAAGGTCCATAGCTCTGAAATCATATGACATATTAAAAAAATAAAACAACACAAAACAGAAAACTAAACACACAGGGGAGCGATGGGAGTAATATAAGAGTAAAGACTGGCCTGATGACAGATCCTGCTTGAGACATCGCTCTTTTGGGTACAGCTTCTTTCTTTGAGCCTTCAAGAAACTTTATTGTCACCCAGGCGATTTTCAAAATCTTCCAGGATTCTACATTTTTTTGGGATTTCCAATGGAGTCCACAAGAATTATATAAACTGATCTAATTGAGGGAAGCAGTGATCGGCCAAATGTTTCAGCAACTTGTTTGGGTCTCAGCACCCGGACACCAACAATCAAAACTTTTGACATATCACTATGATATTTCAAAGATTTCTGGATTAACGGTTTCATCTTGTGTGATAAAATTGGATTTTCCCGCAGCACCAGTAGGGGGAGTGTCATGAAGACAGGTGTACAGCTCCTATCAAACTCAATAATTAATCTGCCTTCTGTAAGCTCCCCTAGTGTTGGATGTAGGGAATAGCAATTTTATCATAGCCAAACAAAACATATGTTATTTTTATGGCTGGAGAAAGATTAGGAATATTTTGAGGCTAGACATTTAATACACATGAGTCAAACATCGCAAGGTGTCCTGTAGTATTGTATGAGAAACTGAAAATAACATGCTTTCAGTTCCCATAAGAAGCTTAGTGTGCAGGCAGAAATCATCTACAGCTTCACTGGCACTGCTGGTTTCAAAGTATTCCCGTGTGTCAAGTGTCAAGATGTTCTACGAAGATTGATTGCTCTCAATAATTGGAAGATTTTTTGGTTTCATCTGTGTGCACAGAAGCAGGGGCGGACACTGACAGCTTGGGGCCCCTGTGCATGAAATGTTTCTGGGCCCCCTTCCTTTTATGGTGACAAAGCCACATATATATATATATATATATATAAAATATAGTCACACACATACATGTGTATATATATTACATAGTCTCCTTTATTATATACTGTATATTGCTGTTGCTTTTACAGTGCCCTCTCTTGTTATATACAGTACCGTCCCTTACATATTATACTAGCTATGAACCCGTTCTACGCCCGGGTGGCAAGCATTTTTATAGGTATATGGTCTCCCATGCTGGTATGTGCTGCCCCCCTCCTATCCTGGCATGCATGGCACCCCTCATCCCTATCCTGGTATGTATGGTCCCCTCACCCCCACCCAAATCTGGTATGCATGGCACCCCATTCCTCATCCTGGTATGCATGGTCCCCTCATCCCCCAATCCTGGTATGCATGGTTACCCCCTCATCCCTATCCTAGTATGAATGGTACCTGCTCATCCACATCCTGGTATTCATGGTTCCCTCACCCCCCAATCCTGGTATGCATGGTCCCCTCACCCCCCAATCCCGTTATGCATGGTCCGCTCATCCCCCAATCCTGGGAGGCATGGTCCCCTCTCGCTCAATCCTGGAATGCATGGTCCCCTCACCCCCCAATTCTGGTATGAATGGTCCCCTCACCCCCAATTCTGGTATGCATGGTCCCCCCTCATCCCTATTGTAGGATGTATGGACCCTTCACCCCCCAATCCTGGTATGCATGGTCCCCTCATCCCCAATCCTGGTATACATGGTACCCTTACTCCATTCTGGTAGGCATGGGTTACATCCTTCATCCCTCTATCCTTGTATGCATGTTACCCTTCATCCCCCAATCCTGGTATGCATGGCACCCCTTACCTCCCAATTCTGGTATGCATGGTCCTCTCACCCCCCATCCTTGTATGCATGGTCCCCTCACCCCCCTATCCTGGTATGCATGGTCCCCTCACCCCCCTATCCTGGCATGCATGGACCCGATCCCCTCTCCCCCCTATTCTGGTATGCATGGTTCTCTCACCCCCTATCCTGGTATGCATGGTTCCCCTCACCCCCAATCCTGGAATGTATGTCACCTCATCCTCCAATCCTGATATGAATGGTCCCCTCACCACCCCAATCCTGATATGCATGGTCCTCTCATCCCCAATCCTGATGTGCATGGTCCCCTCACCCCCCAATCCTGATATGCATGGTCCTCTCACCCCCCAATTCTGATGTGCATGGTCCCTCACCCCCCCAACCCTGATGTGCATGGTCCCCTCACCCCCCAATCCTAATGTGCCTGGTCCCTTCATCCCCAATCCTGATGTGCATGGCCCCTTCACCCCCCAATCCTGATGTGCATGGTCCCCTCACCCCCCCAACCCTGATGTGCATGGTCCCCTCACCCCCCAATCCTGATGTGCATGGTCCCCTCACCCCCCAATCCCCATGTGCATGGTCCCCTCACCCCCCAATCCTGATATGCATGGCCCCCTCACCCCCCAATCCTGATGTGCATGGTCCCCAAACCCCCCAATCCTGATGTGCATGGTCCTCTCACCCCCAACCCTGATGTGCATGGTCCCCTCACCCTCCAACCCTGATGTGCATGGTCCCCTCACCCCCCAATCCTGATGTGCATGGTCCCCTCACCCCCCAATCCTGATGTGCATGGTCCCCTCACCCCCCAATCCTGATGTGCATGGCCCCCTCACCCCCCAATCCTGATATGCATGGTCCCCTCACCCCCAATCCTGATGTGCATGGTCCTCTCTCCCCCCAACCCTGATGTGCATGGCCCCCTCACCTCCTATCCTGATGTGCATGGCCCCCTCACCTCCTATCCTGATGTGCATGGTCCCCTCACCCCCAATCCTAATGTGCCTGGTCCCTTCATCCCCAATCCTGATGTGCATGGCCCCCTCACCCCCCAATCCTGATGTGCATGGTCCCCAAACCCCCCAATCCTGATGTGCATGGTCCTCTCACCCCCCAACCCTGATGTGCATGGTCCCCTCACCCTCCAACCCTGATGTGCATGGTCCCCTCACCCCCCAATCCTGATGTGCATGGTCCCCTCACCCCCCAATCCTGATGTGCATGGTCCCCTCACCCCCCAATCCTGATGTGCATGGCCCCCTCACCCCCCAATCCTGATATGCATGGTCCCCTCACCCCCCAATCCTGATGTGCATGGTCTCTCTCCCCCCAACCCTGATGTGCATGGCCCCCTCACCTCCTATCCTGATGTGCATGGCCCCCTCACCCCCCTATCCTGGTATGCATGGTCCCCTCACCCCCCTATCCTGGCATGCATGGACCCGATCCCCTCTCCCCCCTATTCTGGTATGCATGGTTCTCTCACCCCCCTATCCTGGTATGCATGGTTCCCCTCACCCCCCAATCCTGGAATGTATGGTCACCTCATCCTCCAATCCTGATATGAATGGTCCCCTCACCACCCCAATCCTGATATGCATGGTCCTCTCATCCCCCAATCCTGATGTGCATGGTCCCCCACCCCCCAATCCTGATATGCATGGTCCTCTCACCCCCCAATTCTGATGTGCATGGTCCCTCACCCCCCCAACCCTGATGTGCATGGTCCCCTCACCCCCCAATCCTAATGTGCCTGGTCCCTTCATCCCCAATCCTGATGTGCATGGCCCCTTCACCCCCCAATCCTGATGTGCATGGTCCCCTCACCCCCCCAACCCTGATGTGCATGGTCCCCTCACCCCCCAATCCTGATGTGCATGGTCCCCTCACCCCCCAATCCCCATGTGCATGGTCCCCTCACCCCCCAATCCTGATATGCATGGCCCCCTCACCCCCCAATCCTGATGTGCATGGTCCCCAAACCCCCCAATCCTGATGTGCATGGTCCTCTCACCCCCAACCCTGATTGCATGGTCCCCTCACCCTCCAACCCTGATGTGCATGGTCCCCTCACCCCCCAATCCTGATGTGCATGGTCCCCTCACCCCCCAATCCTGATGTGCATGGTCCCCTCACCCCCCAATCCTGATGTGCATGGCCCCCTCACCCCCCAATCCTGATATGCATGGTCCCCTCACCCCCCAATTCTGATGTGCATGGTCCCTCACCCCCCCAACCCTGATGTGCATGGTCCCCTCACCCCCCAATCCTAATGTGCCTGGTCCCTTCACTCCCCAATCCTGAAGTGCATGGTCCCCTCACCCCCCAATCTTGATGTGCATGGTCTCCTCACCCCCCAATCCTGATGTGCATGGTCTTCTCACCCCCCAATCCTGATGTGCATGGTCCCCTCACCCCCCAACCCTGATGTGCATGGTCCCCTCACCCCCCAATCCCCATGTGCATGGTCCCCTCACCCCCCAATCCTGATATGCATGGCCCCCTCACCCCCCAATCCTGATGTGCATGGTCCCCAAACCCCCCAATCCTGATGTGCATGGTCCTCTCACCCCCCAACCCTGATGTGCATGGTCCCCTCACCCTCCAACCCTGATGTGCATGGTCCCCTCACCCCCCAATCCTGATGTGCATGGTCCCCTCACCCCCCAATCCTGATGTGCATGGTCCCCTCACCCCCCAATCCTGATGTGCATGGCCCCCTCACCCCCCAATCCTGATATGCATGGTCCCCTCACCCCCCAATCCTGATGTGCATGGTCCTCTCTCCCCCCAACCCTGATGTGCATGGCCCCCTCACCTCCTATCCTGATGTGCATGGCCCCCTCACCCCCTATCCTGATATGCATGGTCCCCTCACCACTATTAAACTGCACACATACCCCCAAAAAAAACAAACATTTATACTCACCTATCTTCCCTGTGCTCCAGCGCTGTTCCATTCTGCTGGACGACGGGGGAGGAGAGCGGCGCCGGATTATTCGCAAGCCCATACCGCACACTCCGGCGCCATATTGCTGAAGACACACTGTAAATGTGTCTTCAGCAAAATGGCGCCGGATAGCGCTATTGCGCATGCGCGATTCCGACACGCACTCCTGGTCTCCTGCCCTGGGAGAAGAGAAGCGCCACGGCAACGCTCCTCCCGGTCAGGTAAGTATGTGAGTATGGCGCCGGAGATTGCGGTATGCATCCAATACGCATACCACGATCTCCGGCGCCATACAGAGTACTCACCGCTGGATGCCTCAATCTGTCTGGAGCCAGACTGCGCAGGCGTGTCACGCTTGCACAGTCTATAAAGGCTTCGGACAGAGTGATGCTCCTAGCGTTATATTATAGATTATATAGAGCACTGTTTTTTATTACATACCCTCCTCTCTTGTTAGCTGTATAATGCAATGACGGCTGATGGAGCATGGGAAAGCTTCCTTTCTAATGGAGGAGCTGATGGACTGGTAATCGTGGTCACCGGCTCCTTGATCAGCAGTCATTTTATATCTAAAAAGAGAGGGAACTATGTAATAAAACAGGGCGTTGTGAGTAACAAAATTAACAAGAATATACTATGTAAGAGACAGCACTATACATAACAGCAGAGGAAGCTATATAATAAGGGACGACATCATATATAAGTAGAGAGGCTGGTACGTAATAAGGGATGGTGTTATACATAATAAAAGAGGAAACTATGTAACTAAGGATGGTGTTATACAGAATTAGTGGGTACACTATATACTAAGGGACTGTATTAGACATAATAAGTGATAATGTCTTCCTCCACCTCCCCCTGTTCCTAAGGCCATTATACGTCCCCCTTCTTCCCATTCCAATCCCCCACACCCCTCATTGTCCTACTCCCCCCACATCCCATTATTGTCCTCTCCCCCACCCCATCATTGCCCTCTTCACCACCTCCATCATTGGCTTCTACCCCACCATCTTTGCTTTTTCCCCTGCCATCCCATCATTGCCCATTCCATCACCTCCATCATTTCCTCCTCCCTCACCACCCCCATTATTGCGCTTTCCACCACCACCATCATTGCATTCTCCCCCACCACCCATCATCATTTCTTTTCCCCCACCACATCATTGCCCTTTCCACCACCACTTACATCATTGCCTTCTCCCTTACCACCACATCATTGCCTTCTCCATCACCCCATCATTGCCTTCTCCCCATCACCCCCATCATTGCCTTCTCCCCATCACTCCCATCATTGCCTTCTCCCCATCACCCCATCATTGCTTTCTCCCCATCACTCCCATCATTGCTTTTTCCCATCATTGCTTTTTCCCCATCGCCCATCATTGCTTTTTCCCTATCACCCCATCATTGCTTTTTCCCCATCACCCCATCTTTGCTTTTTCCACATCACTCCATCAATGCCTTCTCTATCACCCCATCATTGCCTTCTCCCCAACACCCCATCATTGCCTTCTCCCCATCACCCTGTCATTGCCTTCTACCCATCACCCCTATCATTGCCTTCTCCCCATCACCCCATCATTGCCTTCTCCCCATTACTCCTATCATTGCTTTTTCCCATTATTACTTTTTCCCCATCACCCCATCATTGCCTTCTCCCCATCACTCCTATCATTGCTTTTTCCCATCATTGCTTTTTCCCCATCACCCCATCATTGCTTTTTCCCCATCACCCCATCACTGCTTTTTCCTCATCATTGCTTTTTCCCCATCACCCATCATTGCTTTTTCACCATCACCCCATCATTGCCTTTTCCCCATAACCCCATCATTGCTTTTTCCCCATCACCCCATCATTGCTTTTTCCCCATCACCCCATCATTGCCTTTTCCCCATTACCCCATCATTCCCCTCTCCTACACCTACACAAACACCAACACTCATCTCTACACACACATAGATACAAAACACACATACACACACACACACAGCACCTCTCACCTGACTCTGTCTGCAGCATCACCGGCGCCTGCGCTTTCTCGCTCTGGCACAGCCGGCCGCTGAATGATGGCGTCATCCAGCGGCGCTGCTCTCTGTGTCAGAGACAGGAAGCGCGGGCGCCGGGCATGAAGGATCCTTTGCAGCTCCACTCCTGCTTATTTTCTCTTGCAGGCAGCGGAGCTGCTGGGATCGCTCCCTGCCCGCCGCACATGAGGGCAATCTGGCCAGGGGCCCCCTGGAGCCTCTGAGCCCTGGTGCAGCCGCACCGGTTGAACCAGCTGTATGTCCGCCCATGCACAGAAGATCTTTTAGTTCCAAATGAAACAAAAAGCTTTTTTATCCTTTTTATATGTTCTTCTAAGATGTTCTTCCATATCTACTTCTGATGCCAAGGCAATGATATTCTTCAGTAACTGACATGCATGGTTTCTCTAGGAACTTAGCTCAAGAATGAAAATGCAAACTGAAAATGAGGCCAAGCTTCTAGATACCTTTTCGTAGGAGCTTAATAGGAGACTAGTGGTCATTGCCCAACCACAGTTCCCAATGTATTTATCAAGTGTAATATTTAGACACCACTGTCTGTAAATAGGGATAATGTTGGGTTAGTCATTGATAAGTCATGTTTTGTTGGTCAGTGATAGGTCATGTTGGATTGGTCATTGACTTATTGGGTTAGTGACTGATACATCAATTTGGATTGGCCATTGACTTATTGGGTTGATCATTGATGGGTCATGTTGGATTGGTCATTGACTTATTGGGTTGGTCATTGATAGGTCATGTTGGGTTGGTCATTGACTTATTGGGATGGTCATTGATAGGTCATGTTGGATTGGCCATTGACTTATTGGGTTGATCATTGATGGGTCATGTTGGATTGGTCATTGACTTATTGGGTTGGTCATTGATAGGTCATGTTGGGTTGGTCATTGACTTATTGGGATGGTCATTGATAGGTCATGTTGGATTGGTCATTGACTTAATGGGTTGATTATTGGTAGGTTATGTTGGGTTGTCATTGATACGTCATGTTGCATTGGTCATTGACTTATTGGGTTGGTTATTGATAGGTGATGTTGGGTTGGTCAGTAAGGTAGTGATACTATAGAGATAGTTTTATTTTTTTAATGGAAAAGAGCTAATTTGCATACTTTTTTCCACATGGTATGTTGCAATAAGACTCCATGGACATGGTATCCTTAAGGAAATCACATTCTTACCTCCTCAAAGCAAGGTAGACATTTCATGAAGATGTTCCAATTACTAAAAATTCTATCACGTAAAACGTTCTTCCATAAGCTTAGATATACTCCGTATGCCTACATCTTTGGACTACTGTGAGGCAGTGACCGGGGTCACATGCATGTGTCGCTGTGTGTCCTGCCCAGGATGCGCACAGAGGTGTATTGGGGCCATGGGTGTGAATTGCAGTCACAGGCATAGCTGTGATTGCAATGCAGAATAGTGAGTATATGTCTTGGACAAGCTATTTGTCCAGGGCAGATTTAAGAAAACTTGCCATAGGCTTTTATTTTTTAAATAGACTACAGGATGTAGTGGGGCAGTCCGTTTCCTTCCCTGGCCCAGGTTTTCCATGTGGCCCATCGCCACATATTCCAGTTAAAAAACCTGCAGTAAAGGGTTTGAGTGTGTCAGGGTCAGTGTCAGTTTGTTGTTGCAAGAGTGCAGAGTAGAAGGCTCTGCAGAGCTCCACCTGTGTGAGGCAGCACAGGCAATCGCAGCCAAACAGCCAAGGTAGCTGAAAGGCCTGGGACCCACAGCGTACCCAGCGGTGCAGTCACCTACAGCAACTGGTCTCGGAGGTGGACTGGCTTCAGTCTGATGGACTGTCTTGTTTCCTGGCTGCAATCCGAAGGATATCCTTTTGTTTTGTACTTTGTGAGTACTCTGAACATTAAAAGAGACTTTGCTTTGAACTTTGCTGGGTCACTGCCTCATCACTACTCAGTGTGGATACCGCTGCACTACAACTACTGAACTAGCTGACCATGTGATTGGTGCTTTCCCAACTCTTAAGGTACTGCCACACTACACAATCCCGCTAGCGATCTTGTTAGCGTCGCATACTAATGAGATCGCTAGCGGGATTGTTTCTATATCGCTAGTGTTTGCCACATTTAGCGATATCGTTAAGGAAGCTATCGCGGTTAGCGATCTCCTTAACGACTTTAGCGGTACAAAAGTACCGCTAAATCGCTAAAAAAGGTGCCACACTCAGCGATATAGCGATACCAGCGGGACGCCGACGATAAAAATAGGGTCTGGAACGATCGCTGTGATGAACGAGATCACAGCAGGGGCCACGTCGCTGGTAGATGCCGCACACAACAACATCGCTAACGGGATCGCTAAATAGTGACGTTTTTTAGCGATCCCGTTAGCGATGTTGTTTAGTGTGGCATACCCTTTATTCTAAAGGCCTTGATTAGACTAACATTGGCGAAACCCACAACTGATAAGTTCGTCCGATGGTCTAATGTGTATGCGGGCCCCGACAGATGATTGTTGGGGAAGATACAGATCTTGTATGTCCGTTTTCGTATGGCTAATCCTTTTGTTTCCTAGAGATGAGCGGATGTCAGAGATGTATGGCAGTATTTCTCTCATAAGGAACGCAGGAGCACTCAGCAGACCAAGTGCTCCTGTGGTTGGAAGAATCTGACAAGATAACTGTTGGTGCATCTGCCGAACCATCTTTGGGGTGACCGCTATCTAAAGTGTATGGTGAGCTTAAGGGTTGTGACAAAAAGGATCAAACTGTTGTATTTTATCATGCCTGATCCTATTGTTCTCAGGTGAGATAAGCAACTACCAGAGATGTCTGCTAGTGATCTTCCATCTCCAATTCAGAACATATGCAAGCTGTGCCTTAGGTGGGTAGCAATTCAGATTTAGTGTGGTCCTGCACTTCCTACAATGGCTTGTAGACCTTTAAAGGGAGTCTGTCACCCCATTTTTGCCCTATGAGATAGGGCCACTGCCATCAGGGGCTTATCTACAGCATTCTGTAATGCTGTAGATAAGCCCCCGATGTTACCTGAAAGTGAAGAAAAACGAGTTATAAAATACTCACCCAGGGGCGTTCCGCCGTCCCGTCCGGAGGGAGTCACGGTCCTATTCGGCGCCTCCCATCTTGTAGCGAAGCCGGCCTCTTCTTTCTGTCCTGTCGTGGCTCCTGCGCAGGCGCACTGCTCTGCCCTGGTGAGGGAAGAGCAGAGTACTGTAGTGCGCAGGCGCCGGACCTCTCTGACCTTTCCCGGCGCCTGCGCACTGCAGTACTCTGCTCTGCCCTCACCAGGGCAGAGCAGTGCGCCTGCGCAGGAGCCGCGACGGGACGCAGAGAAGAGGCCGCTTTGCTACAAGAAACGGACCGCGACTCCCTCCGGACCGAACCAGACGGCGGAACGCCACTGGGTGAGTATTTTATAACTCGTTTTTCTTCACTTTCAGGTAACATCGGGGGCTTATCTACAGCATTACAGAATACTGTAGATAAGCCCCTGATGGCGGTGGCCCTATCTCATAGTCCAAAAATGGGGTGACAGATTCCCTTTAAAGAAAAAGAAAGGGACAGAATCTAAACAAGCACATACAAACTGATATCAGACCTTCACTGGTTTTGGGCACCAAGGTCCAGTTCTTACTGGCTTCCAGTATTTCATTGATGGTAAGTATAAACTGGACCAGTGACGTAACTTGAAGCCTATAGATCTAATGCAAAATCTGTAATCGCGCCCTTCGTGCCATAAATGGAATAGGTGTTTAGTAAAGTGGTCTTTAGGCTCTCTGTGGGTGCTTTCACATTGCACATACCTTCACGTCCATGGGTACCATCGGGGCTTGCGTCTGAACCCCCTGCAAAACGGGATTCGGACATATGCGCTGATGGGGTCAACTTCTGCAGGCAGACATCCAGACACAGTCTACTACGTCTGTGTGTCCGGCTCCATTAAGCGTATATGCCGAAAATGATGCAGGACAGAGCGCACGTTCACTCTGCCGGCACCTCTATAGTCTATGGTCCTGTTGGCCCATATATCCGAACTCCGGTGGGAAGGTGCTTGGGCACAAGCCAGACCAGGCCAATGAACCTGAAAATAAGCACATTGTGAAAGCACGCTAATGCATCATGGCTTAGGTGCAACTGGTTACCTCTGCAACCTCAACAGTTAAATTCCTGTAGTCACCACATATTGTCTCTGCTCTGCATGTACTTTGACAATCAGGGGAAGATGAGATGTGACCCATCAGTAGACCAGCATTCTCTTCTGTTCAGCAGTGATCATCACACTGACCCTCAGTACGACCTACAATCTGCTGTGTCCATCAATGATCATCACTAGGACAATACAGTGATAAAATAATAATGTATGATTTGTATTTAGGCACCAAGGCTCAGATGTTACCCCTGCAACCTCTTTAGCGAAATCATTGTATTCACCACATATTTCCTTTGCTTTTCATGTACTTTGGCAATCAGGGGAAGACGTGATGTGACTCACCAGTAGACCCACATTCTCTCCTGTTCAGCAGTGATCATCACACTGACCCTCACTATGACATTTAGGCACAAAGGTTCAGGTGCAGCTGATTACCTCTGCAACCTCTATAGCTACTATACAGTTAGGTCCATAAATATTTGGACAGAGACAACATTTATCTAATTTTGGTTCTAGACATTACCACAATGAATTTGAAACAAAACAAATCAGATGCAGTTGAAGTTCAGACTTTCAGCTTTCATTTGAGGGTATCCACATTAAAATTGGATGAAGGGTTTAGGAGTTTCAGCTCCTTAACATGTGCCACCCTGTTTTTAAAGGGACCAAAAGTAATTGGACAAATGACTCCAAGGCTATTTCATGGACAGGTGTGGGCAATCCCTTTGTTATGTCATTCTCTATTAAGCAGATGAAAGGGCCGGAGTTGATTTGAGGTGTGGTGTTTGCATTTGGAAGGTTTTGCTGTGAAGGAAACATGCGGTCACAGGAGCTCTCCATGCAGGTGAAACAAGCCATCCTTAAGCTGCAAGAACAGAAAAAAAACCATCCAAGAAATTGCTACAACATTAGAAGTGGCAAAATCTACAATTTGGTACATCCTGAGAAAGAAAGAAAGCACTGGTGAACTCATCAATCCAAAAAGACCTGGGAGCCCATGGAAGACAACAGTGGTGGATGATCGCAGAATACTCTCCATGGTGAAGAGAAACCCCTTCACAACATCAACTGAAGTCCAGAACACTCTCAGTAAAGTAGGTGTATCTGTCTCTAAGTCAACAGTAAAGAGAAGACTCCATGAAAGTAAATACAAAGGGTTCACATCTAGATGCAAACCATTCATCAATTCCAAAAATAGACAGGCCACAGTTAAATTTGCTGAAAAACACCTCCAGAAGTCAGCTCAGTTCTGGAAAAGTATTCTATGGACAGATGAGACAAAGATGAACTTGTACCAGAATGATGGGAAGCCAAAAGTTTGGAGAAGAAAGGGAACGGCACATGATCCAAGGCAACACCACATCCTCTGTAAAACATGGTGGAGGCAACGTGATGGCATGGCCATGCATGGCTTTCAATGGCACTGGGTCACTTGTGTTTATTGATGACATAACAGCAGACAAGAGTAGCCGGATGAATTCTGAAGTGTACCGGGATATACTTTCAGCCCAGATTCAGCCAAATGCTGCAAACTTGATTGGATGGCGCTTCATAGTACAGATGGATAATGACCCCAAGCATACAGCCAAAGCTACACAGGAGTTCATGAGTGCAAAAAAGTGGCACATTTTTCAATGGCCAAGTCAATCACCAGATCTTAACCCAATTGAGCATGCATTTCACTTGCTCAAATCCAGACTTAAGAGGGAAAGACCCACAAACAAGCAAGACCTGAAGGCTGCGGCTGTAAAGGCCTGGCAAAGCATTAAGAAGGAGGAAACCCAGCGTTTGGTGATGTCCATGGGTTCCAGACTTAAGGCAGTGATTGCCTCCAAAGGATTCGCCACAAAATATTGAAAATAAAAATATTTTGTTTGGGTTATGTTTATTTGTCCAATTACTTTTGACCTCCTAAAATGTGGAGTGTTTGTAAAGAAATGTGTACAATTCCTACATTTTCTAACACATATTTTTGTTCAACCCTTCAAATTAAACGTTACTATCTGCACTTGAATTCTGTTGTAGAGGTTTCATTTCAAATCCAATGTGGTGGCATGCAGAGCCCAACTCGCGAAAATTGTGTCACTGTCCAAATATTTCTGGCCCTAACTGTATGTCCCTATACTTGTCACATAGCACTTCCGTTCTTCATATACTTTTGTCAATCATGAGTAGATGAGATGTGACTCATCAGTAGACCTACAATCTACTGTGTCCATCAATGAATATCACTATGGACAATCTCCTCTGTTCAGCAGTGACCATTACTAGGACAGTACTGATCAAATAATGTATGATTTGCATGTTCTGACTTTTGCTGACGTCCCAGTAAACTGCTTACATCTGGTAATTCAAGAAATCATATGACTGAGACAAAAATGTACAAAGTAAGGAGAACATAATTCATGCAAAACACTAAAAGGCTGAATGAGAGAAATTTCTAGAAAAGAAAACCTCATGCTGCAAGACATGCAGAAATAATGTCCATGGGGTGAGCTCGCTAATGTGTTCTACCATGACTGAACTAAACCAATGCCTTCAAAGTATATGAGGTCCATCCAGGTACAGGATCAGTAATATGATGTACAGTCATGGCCAAAAGTTTTGAGAATGACACAAATATTATATTTTCACATGATCTGCTGCCCTCTGGTTTTTATGTGTGTTTCACAGATGTTTTTATCACAGACAGAAATATAATTGCAAACATATGAGTAACAAAAGCTTATATTGACAGTTAGAATGAGTTAATGCAGCAAGTCAATATTTGCAGTGTTGACCCTTCTTCTTCAGGACCTCTGCAATTCTCCCTGGCATGCTCTCAATCAACTTCTGGACCAAATCCTGACTGATAGCAGTCCATTCTTGCACAATCAATGCTTTCATTTTGTCAGAATTTTTAGGTTTTTGTTTGTCCACCCGTCTCTTGATGATTGACCACAAGTTCTCAATGGGATTAAGATCTGGGGAGTTTCCAGGCCATGGACCCAAAATCTCTATGTTTTGTTCCCTGAGCCATTTATTTATCACCTTTGCTTTATGGCAAGATGCTCTATCATGCTGGAAAAGGCATTGTTGATCGCCAAACTGCTCTTGGAGGGTTGGGAGAAGTTGCTCTTGGAGGACATTCTGGTACCATTCTTTATTCATGGCTGTGTTTTTAGGCAAGACTGTGAGAGAGCCGATTCCCTTGGCTGAGAAGAAACCCCACACATGAATGGTTTCAGGATGTTTAACAGTTGGCATGAGACAAGACTGGTGGTAGCGCTCACCTTGTCTTCTCCGAATGAGGCGTTTTCCTGATGTCCCAAACAATCGAAAAGGGGATTCATCAGAGAAAATAACTTTACCCCAGTCCTCAGCAGTCCACTGCCTGTACCTTTTGCAGAATATCAGTCTGTCCATGATGTTTTTTCTGGAGAGAAGTGGCTTCTTTGCTGCCCTCCTTGAGACCAGGCCTTGCTCCAAGAGTCTCCGCCTCACAGTGCATGCAGATGCACTCACACCTGCCTGCTGCCATTCCTGAGCAAGCTCTGCACTGCTGGTAGCCCGATCCCGCAGCTGAAACACTTTTAAGAGACGGTCCTAGTGCTTGCTGGTCTTTCTTGGGCGCCCTGGAGCCTTTTTGGCAACAATGGAACCTCTCTCCTTGAAGTTCTTGATGATGCGATAGATTGTTGACTGAGGTGCAATCTTTCTAGCTGCGATACTCTTCCCTGTTAGGCCATTTTTGTGCATTGCAATGATGACTGCACGTGTTTCTTTAGAGATAACCATGGTTAACAGAAGAGAAACAATGATGCCAAGCACCAGCCTCCTTTTAAAGTGTCCAGTGGTGTCATTCTTACTTAATCATGACAGATTGATCTCCAGCCATGTCCTCATCAACACCCACACCTGTGTTAATGGAGCAATCACTGAAAAGAGGTTAGCTGGCCCTTTTTAAGGCAGGGCTGCAATGATGTTGAAATGTGTTTTGGGGGATAAAGTTCATTTTCTAGCCAAATATTGACTTTGCAAGTAATTGCTGTTAAGCTGATCACTCTTTATAACATTCTGGAGTATATGCAAATTGCCATTAGAAAAAGTGAAGCAGTAGACTTTGTAAAAATTAATATTTGTGTCATTCTCAAAACTTTTGGCCATGACTGTATGTACACAGTGACTGAACCAGCAGAATAGTGAGTGCAGCTCTGTTCAGCTGTTGCTCATTCTGGTGATTGTGGGTGCGGTCGTTACTGATCCTGCTGTGTGCTCCTGAGCTCTGAGAACCACCATCTCTCCACCCGGGGACCTGCTCTCTCTCCATTCAGGGAGGGAGTGGGCTTCTTGGGATGAGTGAAGGAGCCAAGTCCCAGGCTTCTATTTCCCAGACCAGGCCGGCGGGGGGCAGAAGAAACCAGCAACCGACCTGCACATCAGAGGACTCGGGGGTGAGACGCTCTACCAGGAGTCGCAACAATGCGGCTCCTACTCCCTCCAAGTCTGCAGAGACCCAGAGAAGCCGCAAGGCTTCCAACATAGAGGAGAAGTGAGTCGCACGTAGCAGGGCTTTGGGGTACTCGGCACCGAGCCCGTTCACTTCACTGGGGGATGTCACGGGTAGCACAGCTCGGTCCGTTGCCCTGGGCGCTCACTAAAGGGGGATATTTACAGGGGATTGTAGAATGTTCGTGACGCCACCCGTGGTTCCTGGTCAGGGTGACCAGCGCTGCAGGGTGAATCCTCTGAGGGGTTTTTATTGGGCAGCAAGGTGTTAAGTCTCCCACAGGCGAGACTGATACCTCGAGGTATATGGCGGTGCAGGGGTGAAGGAGCAATAATGCAGACACACACAAGACAGTCTCTTTCTGTACCTTTACTGGTGATGAAGTTGCAGGCACGTCCCGGGAGGCCGTCAGGGTGGAGGATGCACGTCCAGTAATCCACTGAGTAGGTGTAAGGCCTCCTTACGTTTTTATGAGTGTGAGTTTCTAACTTGCATAAAACAAAGTTTAACTCCGTTCTCTTTGCTACGCCCGGCTGATCTTGTGGTGGAGCCTTCTTTTGGACAGAACTAGTCTCTATATGCAGGGCCCTGCTAGACTCTTGTTCTTCCTGACCCCGGTTACGTATCAGCACTGAAGGGCCCCTCTGTGACTTGTAGTCCAGCAGGGTCTTCGGTGTCTCCTACCAGTCGTGCAGATGCTGGTAAGCGCGGACCCGGTGTCCGGTGGTGCAGAGTCGAGGTAAGCTATTAATGCTGGTTGACCTCGGTCACTCTCTTTCCCTTTTCCACTTGCCTGTCATCCTACTCTCACCACTATCATAAGCACAAACAGCAGTAGATGTCAGTTTCCTTCTCTTCACCGCTCTCCAAGCGTCGGCACGCTTACTTTCTGAAACAGCTCACTGTTGGATTCTCAGTGGACTCAACCTTGACCAGACGAAGTGGCAATCCTTTCCACTACACTGGACTCCACTATATAAGCTGAGTGTTTGCTGAAGTCCTCAGGCTTTCAGATAAGTCTTTCTTTCTGGCTACAGTTCCCTCTCAGCATGTCTGAGGTAACTAGCTTGTTTTCTTCTGTCTCGTCTGACAGGAATGTCTCTCTCCTCTCACTCTCTGAGGTGTTCTGCTGTTCTGAGGTAAAACCAACGACTAGCTAACTCGCAGCTAGACTGCCTTATCTCACTGCTGTCATTTCAAGGGCTCCCTCTGGTGGTACCAGGGAAAAATGTGAAATGTTGTGTGCAATGGATTATCGTGGATTTACCTTTCCGTGCATTCTCCAGGGTAACATGTGGCTCCAGTCACAGCTGGGCTACACATCCCCCCCTAGTTAATATCAGCACTATCGGCTGAAAAAGAAAACAATTTTTATATATAACATCAACAAATCATAATTATAACTCTTCCCCTGCGGGAGGTAAGGACACTTCAAACGTTTCATAATACAAGTAACATATATACAAATATTTACACAAATCTTATTTACATTTTTACACTTGGATATTGGTTTACTGAATTACTTTGAATTAATTTGCTAGGCCTACTCTTGGTACCTAACAGGTAACCTTCCTTTCGTTGTGCGTACTGACCTACATGGTGTGGTGTCAGGTATAGTAGCATCTAGCCTATCTGTGCTGCGTGCCGGCAAATTGTAAATCCGCCTCCACCTCTCTAGGGATCTGGCAAGCATACTAGCGACTGGGCGATGCGGTTCTGTTCCGCCAGGGGATTCTTCTTCCTGAGACCCAAATTTGAAGGTTCCACATTTTGAGATTCCATTCTTTGAGATACTACTTCTGGAGATGCTACAGGAGCAGGTTCCTCTTGAACTATTTCTTCTGCTGCGGCAACTGGTTCAACTGGCGCTTCTTGTGGTTGGTAAAATTGAAGTACTGGAATAATCACAGCATCTCCGATACAAGGCCAATCTGCAGGAAAATCTCCTAGGTCCGTGTGTATGACTTCACCTGATTTCTCTTTTTCCATAACAAGTTCTTCCTCGTGAAGTTTTAACATGTTTGGACACAGTTTTAGGTGGTCTCTGGATACCGTGGTGGTCGTCTTTCCTCCATCTTTGCTAATGGTACAGGTTTTCCTGTTGTCAAACTTGGAATTTTGCACGACATATGGCTCTTTTTCCCACTGATCATCCAATTTGTGCATTCTCCTTTTTCTTTTTAGCACAATTTCTCCAGGCATAAAAGGCCTAGCTGGCGCACTTTTGTTGTAGTTCTCCTCTTGCTTTTCCCTTACTTTATTGAGACTATCTTCCACGCAGGCTTGTACCTTCCTGTACTGTTCCTGTCGGTTCGTGTCCCAATCTTCAGTAGTAACATCAGCTTCTGGTTCTACAACACCAAGTTCCAAATCCATGGGCAGCTTTCCTGGTCTTGCTCGCATAAGGTAGGCTGGAGTGCAGTTGGTGGAACTCACAGGTATGTGATTGTACAGATCTACCAGGTCAGGTAGTAATTCTGGCCACCGATTCCTCTCCTCAAGTGGTATAGTCTTCAGCAGATCAATGACTATGTGATTCATCTTTTCACAGAGACCATTTGTTTGGGGGTGGTACGGTGTGGTTCTTATCTTCTTACACCAGTACAAGTGACAGAACTCTTTAAACAATTCGGCTTCAAAAGCAGGACCCTGGTCGGTTAACACTTGCTCTGGATATCCATGGGGTCTGCAGAAATACGCTTGAAATGTCTTTGCTGCTGTTTCAGCTGTCAGATCTTTGACAGGGGCAACCACCAGGAACCTGGAGTAGTGATCCACCATCGTCAGGGCATACGAGTATCCTGACCTGCTGGGTGACAACTTGACATGGTCCATGGCCACGATCTCCAAGGGATGAGTCGTCTTGATGGGTTGCAGGGGTGCTTTCTGGCTGCTGTAGTCTTTTCTTCGGAGGCTACAGGACGCACAGTTTTTACACCATTTTTCGATGGAACTGCGCATTCCCACCCAGTAGAAACGACACTTTAACAGGGTTTCCAGCTTCTTCCAGCCAAAGTGCCCCGCTCGATCGTGGTAAGCTTCCAACACCATCTGGATGTCTGTTCTTGGGACCACTATCTGCCATACCATCTCATGGGTTCTGGGGTTGACGTACCTTCGGCACAGCTTCTCTCGGTAGATAAACAGCCGGCTTCTCTAATTCCACAGCTGCTTTGCTTGTTGAGATGCATCCTTCTCCAAGGAGGAACCTTCCTGAGTTATCAGCTCCTTGATGCGGCTGACAACCGGGTCACTGTTCTGGGTCTCCTTCCAGCTGTGGTGAGGTAAAGGGTTTAACGTCTTACCACGCTGCCTCCTGTAGGCTCGTTGCTCGTGGATCATCCCATTTCTGTGGAATGCAGGTAGCTCAATCTCTTCTAGGTCATCCGATTCCTCTTCCGTGTCGGACTCATGCGGCATTCTGGACAAGGCATCAGCGTTGGCATTCTTACGGCCCGCCCTGTACTTGATTGTGAACTGATAGTTCGATAGCCGAGCCATCCAACGTTGCTCCATGGCTCCCAGCTTGGCTGTTTCAAGATGTGTCAAGGGGTTATTGTCAGTGTAAGCGGTGAACTTGCTGGAGGCTAGGTAATGCTTGAATCTTTCTGTAATGGCCCAGACCAGCGCCAGGAACTCCAACTTGAAGCTGCTATAGTTCTCTGGGTTTCTCTCGGTCGGCCGGAGCTTCCTGCTTGCATATGCGATGACTTTCTCCAGGCCATTTTGCTTCTGACTGAGGACAGCTCCCAATCCTTCATTGCTGGCATCAGTATACAGCAGGAACGGCTGGCTGTAGTCAGGGTAGGCTAGGATTTCATCGCCTGTCAGGATCTCCTTCATCTCCTTGAATGCCTCAGCTTGTTCTTTACCCCAGTGGAATGGAGGATTTCTGCTCTTGAGGGGTTGTCCTACCAGGAGGTCCTGCAGAGGCGCTGCTTTCTTGGTGTAGTCCTTTACAAACCTCCGGTAGTAACCTGTCAGTCCCAGGAACTGGCGCACCTCCTTGAGATTCTTCGGTTCTGGCCATTTCTGGATGGCAGTGACCTTCTCGGGGTCTGGCGCTACTCCTTCTGAGCTGACAATATGTCCCAAGTACTGTACCTTTTGTTTGAGCAGATGGCACTTTGAAGGCTTCAGTTTCATCCCATACTTGGACAGTGACTCGAATACCTCTGCCAGGTGCTTCAGATGATCCTCATACGTCTTGGAGTACACAATTACGTCGTCCAGGTACAGCAACACGGTTTCAAAGTTGAGATGTCCCAGGCAACTCTCCATCACTCTCTGGAACGTTCCCGGGGCACTGCTGAGTCCAAACGGCATCCTGTCAAACTCACAGAGTCCCATCGGGGTGGTGAAAGCCGTCTTCTCCCGATCCTCCTCAGCCACAGCTACTTGCCAGTACCCACTAGTGAGGTCGAGGGTGGAAAAGTAGTTAGCAGTTTTTAAGGCAGCTAAGGATTCCTCAATGCGTGGTAAAGGGTATGCATCTTTATGTGTTATGCGATTTACTTGTCTGTAATCTACACACATTCTCATGCTTCCATCCTTTTTCTTAACTAGGACTAGAGGTGCTGCCCAGGGACTACAACTATCCCTTATCACCCCTGCTTCCTTCATGTCACGCAACATTTCCTTAGCTTTCTGGTAGTGTGCTGGAGGTATTGGCCTATACCGCTCTTTGATGGGAGGATGACTGCCTGTAGGGATATGATGCTGTACTCCCTTAATTGTCCCAAAGTCAAGTGGATGTTTGCTAAATACCTGTGTGTACTCCTGCACCACCCGTAGTACTCCCTGTTTCTGGTGGTTGGAGTGGTGTCTGTCCCGACATGGAGCTGCTGACACCAAACCTCCACCTGAGTTGCTGGGTCATTATCCTCCGCTGGTTGGCGGGAGGCTAAGGACTCTGTCGTGAGAATAGAGTTATTATCTACGGTATGTAATTTAGCAACTGTGGCATAGCGTGGTAAATTCACTTCATCTTCTCCCCAGTTGAGAAGACGTACTGGTACTCTCCCATTTCGTACTTCTACTACCCCTCTAGCAGTCAAGAGTGTAGGTCTGTGCTCTGAACAATGGGGCTCTACTACTGCTTGGTAGTTCTGTCCTCTCAGACCTATTGATGGGAGGATGACTGCCTGTAGGGATATGATGCTGTACTCCCTTAATTGTCCCAAAGTCAAGTGGATGTTTGCTAAATACCTGTGTGTACTCCTGTACCACCCGTAGTACTCCCTGTTTCTGGTGGTTGGAGTGGTGTCTGTCCCGACATGGAGCTGCTGACACCAATCCTCCACCTGAGTTGCTGGGTCATTATCCTCCGCTGGTTGGCGGGAGGCTAAGGACTCTGTCGTGAGAATAGAGTTGTTATCTACGGTATGTAATTTAGCAACTGTGGCATAGCGTGGTAAATTCACTTAATCTTCTCCCCAGTTGAGAAGACGTACTGGTACTCTCCCATTTCGTACTTCTACTACCCCTCTAGCAGTCAAGAGTGTAGGTCTGTGCTCTGAACAATGGGGCTCTACTACTGCTTGGTAGTTCTGTCCTCTCAGACCTATTGCTGCTCTACACCATATAAGCATTTCACTCATTGGGGGTATCACAATGGGGTTCGGGTCTGTCACCCGTACATTACCAATTTCACCATCTGTCAGCTTCGCTTGCTGCTGGCACATCAGGGCCCGGATCTCCCTCTGGATCACTCCCTTTTGCTTTGGCCTGGCAACTTCGGCGAGCTGTTGGAGCAAAAACACAACTTCTCTCAGACAGTTACTAATAATGTTTGTACCTAAAACCACATTTAAGCCATTTTCCTCATTTACAGTTTTTACTACTAAGAGTCCCTGGTCCTTCAGCTCCACTCTGCCCACCTTTACGTCCACATTTTTGGCTCCGAGTATATCAACAGGGAGACCATTAGAGGCATACACAGCAAAGTCAGGGCTCGGGGGCTGGAGACTGTCCATGGACCAAAACTTATTATACAGGACATCAGGTATGATGGTCACCTGAGATCCAGTGTCCAGCAGGGCAGGGATTGCGATCCCATCCAGGATGATGGACAGGTAGGGTCTTCCTCCCACAAACCTGCGGTTCCAGTCTGAAGGGCCTGAAGAGTCTATTCCTGGGTGTTGGCCCTCGGACCCAGGATTTGCTAGTTTAAAGGACACTGTCGGGCTAGATGACCTTCTCCGTTGCAACGGTAGCAGATGATCTCTCGGCGAGGATGGTGCTGATCAGGGGTCGCTCCTGGGGGTGGCGTTGTCCTCCTCCGGTGGGGCGACGTCCTCCTTTTCCTCCGGTTCATCCAAGGGACATCCTCTGGGCAGTCAGCTAGCAGGATCTTTCCTCCTTCTTCCTTCAGCAGTTGCAGGATACTCATTACAGCGGCCAGGTTTTTAGTCAGCTGGCGCACTTCTGAGCGCAGACAGTCCAACTCAGTAGGGGGCGCCACCTGCGTTTTGGCTTCTGCCACCAGTGGGGAAAAGGTGGATGCTGCTGGCTTTAGAGTGGCTTCACCCGGGTGATACTGGGTTGCCACCTCAGGCTTCTCTAGGGGTTGCAGTCCTTTTATAGCCATATCTTTTAGGGCATCAAAGGTAGTGTCAGGATGATCCAAGGACCACCAGTGCACAGTTCTGCTTTCAGCTTGGGACCTCAGTCCCCGTACAAATTGTTCCTTCAACATTTTGCTTTCATTAATGGCACTTATAGGGTTAACCTGTTTGAGAGCTCGCAGGGCCCCCTGTAGTCGGCAGGCGTAGTCCCTAATACTGTCATCTGGTCTCTGGGAGCATTGGTAAAACCTCATCCGGAGATCTGTTTCAGTGCGGCCCTCAAAAATAGCTGTAGCTTTAAGAAAATTGAAAGCACTGATTCCTGGTCTGCAGCTGTCCAAGTCTCTACTTCCCTTTCTGCAGCACCAGTCAATTGTCCTACTACCACTGCAGCTCTTTGTTTCTCTGTCATAGGGTACATGTCCATTATGCTGCATATTTTGCGTTTAAACCCTGACAGGGTATCCGGCTTACCGCTATACTGAGGGAGCCACTTTGCTCCAGGCAGGTATGGGAGCGTCAGCGGTACTATCAGGGCCACTGGACCAGGTGAGGGGCCAACGTTCCCACCCCGCGCGGCAGCGCCGGCGGGTAAGTCACCGGAGCGGTCGCCCTGGGCCGCGCTGTCAGCTTGTGGCTGCGACATGTCTGTGCCCCCCTAGTTAAGTGTGGCCTACCATCTCCTGAAGGCTGCAGCTCCGCCAGGCACAGCGATGGGGAAGGACCTGCGTCGCCGGCGCTCTGATGTCAGAGCGATCACTGAAGCTCTCCACAGGACCTGCCGCCGCGTCAGCGTTGGGGGCGTGTCTGGGACTCCGCGCGCTTTCTGCAGGTACGCCCCTTCTCTTTGCGCTGTAGCACTGTACTTTGGCGGGCAATGGCGGACAATTGGCGCCAAAAATCACAACAACAGTAACACAGTCTTTTTGCACAAAAACAGTCCACTTAGGCACACAGGACTCACATATAGCGAGCTTCTTATCCTGTTTGTGACGCCAAGTTTAGATGAGTCGCACGTAGCAGGGCTTTGGGGTACTCGGCACCGAGCCCGTTCACTTCACTGGGGGATGTCACGGGTAGCACAGCTCGGTCCATTGCCCTGGGCGCTCACTAAAGGGGGATATTTACAGGGGATTGTAGAATGTTCGTGACGCCACCTGTGGTTCCTGGTCAGGGTGACCAGCGCTGCAGGGTGAATCCTCTGAGGGGTTTTTATTGGGCAGCAAGGTGTTAAGTCTCCCACAGGCGAGACTGATACCTCGAGGTATATGGCGGTGCAGGGGTGAAGGAGCAATAATGCAGACACACACAAGACAGTCTCTTTCTGTACCTTTACTGGTGATGAAGTTGCAGGCACGTCCCGGGAGGCCGTCAGGGTGGAGGATGCACGTCCAGTAATCCACTGAGTAGGTGTAAGGCCTCCTTACGTTTTTATGAGTGTGAGTTTCTAACTTGCATAAAACAAAGTTTAACTCCGTTCTCTTTGCTACGCCCGGCTGATCTTGTGGTGGAGCCTTCTTTTGAACAGAACTAGTCTCTATATGCAGGGCCCTGCTAGACTCTTGTTCTTCCTGACCCCGGTTACGTATCAGCACTGAAGGGCCCCTCTGTGAATTGTAGTCCAGCAGGGTCTTCGGTGTCTCCTACCAGTCGTGCAGATGCTGGTAAGCGCGGACCCGGTGTCCGGTGGTGCAGAGTCGAGGCAAGCTATTAATGCTGGTTGACCTCGGTCACTCTTTTCCCTTTTCCACTTGCCTGTCGTCCTACTCTCACCACTATCATAAGCACAAACAGCAGTAGATGTCAGCTTCCTTCTCTTCACCGCTCTCCAAGCGTCGGCATGCTTACTTTCTGAAACAGCTCACTGTTGGATTCTCAGTGGACTCAACCTTGACCAGACCAAGTGGCAATCCTTTCCACTACACTGGACTCCACTATATAAGCTGAGTGTTTGCTGAAGTCCTCAGGCTTTCAGATAAGTCTTTCTTTCTGGCTAGAGTTCCCTCTCAGCATGTCTGAGGTAACTAGCTCGTTTTCTTCCGTCTCGTCTGACAGGAATGTCTCTCTCCTCTCACTCTCTGAGGTGTTCTGCTGTTCTGAGGTAAAACCAACGACTAGCTAACTCGCAGCTAGACTGCCTTATCTCACTGCTGTCATTTCAAGGGCTCCCTCTGGTGGTACCAGGGAAAAATGTGAAATGTTGTGTGCAATGGATTATCGTGGATTTACCTTTCCGTGCATTCTCCAGGGTAACATGTGGCTCCAGTCACAGCTGGGCTACACAGAAGCCTGATAGCAGCGTGCAAGATGGCGGTCCTTCCAGAGGAAAGCTGAGTGCTCACGGAGGTGAGGCCAACCTCAATGAAGAAGGTTGGGGCCTGCAGAGACCCAGGGAGTCTGTGTCCACCTATGGCTAATGGGTCATGAGCCACCTCCATGCAAAAGCGCTAAAGCTGCAGCTGAGGAAGTATCAGCTCCAGGTGGAGGAAAAGAAACTAAAGCTTGAAATTAATGAGCTGGAGGTGAGGAAAGCCTCCATAAGCAAAAAGAGTGGTCCCTTCAAGGAAAAGCTAATAAATGAAGACAGATTTAGAGAAATGGCTGATAACAGAGAGCAAAGGCAGATGGTGCTGCATCATGAGAGCCAGGTGGATGTTGATGATGAGGATGATGACCAGCAGAAAGCCCCACCTGGCAGCCTGTAAAGTCACCCGCAGGCCACGTGCATCGAGCTCCCTGCAGGACAGGCAATATTGTCATCTGGTCACAGTTGTGCTTGTTCTGGGGAGGACAGTGACAACAGTGGCCAGGGAAAGGCGCTAATGGCGGAGATCAAGCTCATGGAGTCCCCAGTGTGCCTTCAAAACTTCCATCTCGGTGACAATTTACCGGAGGAGGCACCTGGGGGCCAGAAGAAAAGGGTAAAGAAAACCACCAAGCCAAAGCTGCAGGAAGTCGTAAGCTCTGTATATGCCCCCCCCTCCCTGTACCCCCTGAGTCGGCTGCAGGGTCTGCTCGTTGTTTAAGCCCCGTTGCCCAGCTTGGGTTCTGCTGTGGATCCGGTGCAAAGGTTCGGGGAGATTACAAAGCAACATAGTGAGGCGCAAAGCTCCGTCTCAGCTTGTAGTAGTGAGGACATAGCAGCAAGTGCATCAGCCGAGAGGCTGGACAGTGAGGGCGGCCATGTGGCGGGCATACGGTCAGGCCACGATGCTGTGGTGCACTCCTCAGTGGGAGGGGTGAGCTGCCCAGTGTCGGGAGCTGCCCCGGTAGCCTCGGCACCTCTGAATACTGTTGCCGCTGATCACTTAGTTGAGAAGTGGCGGCAGTGTGACAGGGTTGCCAGGGTTGGGAGTTCCGGTCCTCCCAAAGCCCTATTCTGTGTTGGCACCGCTGGTCAGCAAGATCCTGATATAAAGGATCAGTGGTGCCTCACAGCGGTGCCTGGTATCAACAGTAAAGCAACAGAAAATATCAACTGATGATACTGCGGGCACACATAAGTCCAGGGGTAAGGTCGCCTCCAGTTCTATGGATGAGACTGAGCTCCTCATGCCTGATGATGCGGAGGTCAAAATGTGTCACTGGTCCAGCAGGAGTGAATGTGGTGGGGCCTGGACAGGGACCTGGACATTTATGGTAAAACTTAAGGGTTCAGGTGGTACGGTTGCCCACATTCCATCATCTGCCTTCCTGGGTAGGGATCGTATCTAGGTCTTCTACCAGGGGCAACCGAAGCTCTGTCACAGGTGCGGCGACTCCACACACTTCAGTGCAAACTGCACTGTGCAGAAATGTGCATTGTGTGGGGATGTCAGCCATCTTGCTGCATCTTGTGTTGAGATTAGGTGCCACCTGTGTGGTGACTTAGGTCACCCATTCAGCCGCTGACCTCACTCCTTTGCTAATGCAGTCGTGACTCTGGTGGGAGAAAGCCGTGAGGCTGATTTTACTGGGGAAGGGACTAGCAGGGGTGAGGGAGCTGAGGGGTCAAGGAGGAAAAGCATTAAAAAGACGCCTGCCCAGCTGAGGCGTCTAGACAAGCGCAGACAGGAGAGGGAGCTGGGCGAGCCCCCAGCTACTGGGGCGGCCCCTGTCCCGGACGCCAGTGTTGCTACTGAGGCCCCGAGGGATGATGAGTTGGATGAGGAGGTCAGGAGGATCCGCAGGGAGGAAAGCGCCACTGCCTCCGAATCCTCCCATTATGAAAGTATGGATGAGGAAAATAGGCAGTGGCTAGAGGACAAGCGTAAGCTCGGCACCAAAAAGAAGAGAAAGAAGGGAGATAAAACATCTTCTCCCGCTCTGACCAAGGTACTTAAGGAAGGAAAAACTGACTCCTCTCTGGTTGGTCTTTCTAACCGGTTCCAAGCCCTTGAGAACATATCTTCCTCTGAGGAGGAAGGTGAGGGTGAGGTTCCGGCTTCGGCGGGGCTTACATGGGGTGCTGAGTCTCCTTCTTCTAGGGATGTAAGGTCCTTGGAGGAAGAGATTGGCCCGGAGTCGAGTCTGGAGACGAGGACGATAAAAAAAAAAGACATGTGGGAATGGACACCTCTGTGTCGTTAAAGAGAGGGAGGATTCCTCCTCTGAGGCAGAGGATAAGGGGAGTGGGAAGAAGAAAGCCACGTAACTCAATCGCCAATGATGGCTGTACCCACTCCATTAATGTCGCCAGCATAAAGTCAAATACAGCCAGATTTGCAGCCTTTGATTTTCTCAGCCGGGTTGAAGCTGACATTTTCTTTTTGCAAGAGACCAGGCTGCCAAATATGACCGATGTGTTTAAGGCTAAGAGGGAGTGGAGACTCGGGCCCTCCTATTGGTCTCCTGCGGCCAAGCCATATAGCGGAGTGGCGGTCGTTTTTACCGCACCGGTGGAATGCCGACGGGATATTGAGTTAGAAATGCGAAGGTGCCTGATCTTAGATGTCCTCATGAAGGGACAAGAGCTCCGGCTCATTAACATCTATGGTCCCTAATCTAAGTGCCTCTTTATGAAGATCAAGCCCTACCTATTACAATTTGGCAAGTTGTCTTTGGAGGGGACTTCAATGCTGTCAAGAGGCCCCGAGATAGAGGAGGTTCCAGAGACAAGCTTAGTAGTTTAGCTAGTGAGGCTTGTCTGGTGGATGTCCATATTCGGCACACCCCAGGCCACAAGGGGTTCACCTATCATAGAGGCAACTGTACACCATGTTCCAAATTATTATGCAAATAATATTTTTCTCTGATATTCCTAAGCGGTCGGTGCAAATGACAGTCAGTCTAATAAAAGTCATCACCCGTTAGAGTATACTTCGAATTTTATTGAAAAAACCTCCCAATGATAACAGTATAATCTCCAAAATGAATAAAAACTCAAACTGCACTGTTCCAAATTATTAGGCACAGTAGAATTTTTAAACGTTTGATATGTTTCAAAGAACTGAAAATGCTCATTTGTGGAATTTGCAGCATTAGAAGGTCACATTCATTGAACAAAAAAAGCTATTTAACCCCAAAACATCCTAACAGGCCAAGTTACATATTAACATAGGAACCCTTCTTTGATATCACCTTCACAATTCTTGCATCCATTGAACTTGTGAGTTTTTGGCGAGTTTCTGCTTGTATTTCTTTGCATGAAGTCAGAATAGCCTCTCAGAGCTGCAGTTTTGATGTGAACTGCCTCCCACCCTCATAGATCTTTTTGCTTGATGATACTCCACAGGTTCTCTATAGGGTTGAGGTCAGCAGAAGATGGTGGCCACACCATGAGTTTATCTCCTTTTATGCCCATAGCAGCCAATGACTCAAAGGTATTCTTTGCAGCATGAGATGGTGCATTGTCATGCATGAAGATGATTTTGCTCCTGAAGGCACGTTTCTGCTTTTTATACCATGGAAGAAAGTTGTCAGTCAAAAACTCTATATACTTTGCAGAGGTCATTTTCACACCTTCAGGAACCTTAAAGGGCCCTATCAGCTGTTTCCCCATGATTCCGGCCCAAAACATGAGTCCTCCACCTCCTTGCTGACATCGCAGCCGTGTTGGGACATGGTGGCCATCCACCAACCATCCACTACTCCATCCATCTGGACAATCCAGGTTTGCTCGACACTCATCGGTAAACAAGACTGCTTGAAAATTAGTCTTCATGTATGTCTGGGCCCACTGCAACCGTTTGTGCTTGTGAGCACTGTTTGGGGGTGGCCAAATAGTAGGTTTATGCACCACAGCAAGCCTTTGAAGAAGCCTACACCTTGAGGTTCAAGGGACTCCATAGGCATCAACAGCTTCAAATATCTGTATGCTGGTTTGTAATGGCTTTTTAGCAGCTGCTCTCTTAATCCGATGAACTTGCCTGGCAGAAACCTTCGTCATTCTGCCTTTATCAGCACAAACACATCTGTGCTCAGAATCAGCCACAAATCTCTTAACAGTATGATGATCGCGCTTAAGTTTTCGTGAAATATTTAATGTTTTAATCCCTTGACCAAGGCATTGCACTATTTGATGCTTTTCAGCAGCAGAGAGATCCTTTATCTTTCCTATGTTACTTGAAAACTCTGGCCTGCTTAATAGTGTGGAACATCCAGTTTTCCTTTTATTGGGCTCACATGGCAAACTAATTATCACAGGTATCTGAGATTGATTTCAGTGATCCAAAGAACCCTGAGACTCAATACCATCAATGGGTTTCATTTACAAAAAAAAAAAACAAAAAACGCTATGACACTTAAAACCAATTTGCATAATAATTTGGAACATGGTGTAGGTCCAGAATAGATAGGTTTTGTTTAAAGGAGGATGCTGTTTCTTCTGCATTGTCTGTTGTTGAGGTGGAGTTCTCTGACCACTGTTTAATTTTGTTTTCTCTGAATGTTACAGAGACCCTCCGGATGGGAAGAGGCTTTTGGAGGCTCAATTCATCTCTCTTGGAAGAAGCAGAGATAAGACAGTCCTTTGAGGATTTTCTTCAGAGCCAGGTACCCTCACTGGATCTTTGTAGTAGTAAGTCAGAGTGGTGGGAGATGTTTAAGAAAAGGGTGGCGAGATTCTTCCGCCAGCTTTCGAGCCTCAGGAGTCTGAGCAGGTACCACGTGTATCAGGGTCTGAGGACGAAACTCAAGCATCTTGTCTCAACTGGAGGTAGCCGCGAGGAGATCTCCAGAGTGGAATCTTTGCTTATGAGGTGTCATTTGGTTTTTGAGTGGGATCTCTGTGAATAGTAAAGTGGTTACAGGACTGGTCGACGCTACGGGGTCCCTGAGGTGATCCAGATCAGGGATCCTGAAGGTCGTCAGATCCTTCTACTCGCACCTCTTGGGGAAGAGGGATCTTGATTAGGATGAGATGTCGGCTTTCTTGGCTGAAACCGTCCCCGAACCAGGGGTAAACCCCTCTCTTGACGTTTTGACAGAGATGATCAGGGAAGAGGAAGTTAAGTTGTCGATTGAAGGGCTTGCCCTCAAAAAATCGCCCGGTCCAGATGGCTTAACATCTGAATTCTATAAGACCTATAAGGACGCTTTGGTTCCCCTCTTGACTGAGTTTTTCAATGAGTGTCTTTCCTCCGGCGCTCTGCCAAAGTCAATGAGGAGGTCTACCCTGATCATCTTATCAAAGGGTAAGGACCCATCTTGCATTGAGAATTGGCGTCCCATAGCGCTTCTCAATGCAGACAGGAAGGTTCTGGCAAAGGTGCTGTTTAATCGGCTGGTGAAATTTGCACCCCGACTCCTTTCGTAGGCCCATCATTGCTCTGTTCCAGGCCACAGCATACTTAGTGCTGTGCTCTGTGTCCGAGAGGCAGTGGAGCAGGGTAGGGCTGGTCATTGGAAGGGGTACATGCTGTCACTGGACCAGGAAAAAGCATTTGAATGGGTAAATCATGAGTACCTCTGGTTTGTCCTACTGAGATATGGCCTTTAAATATGGTGGTTTGTTGATTGGCTTTAAGACCTTGTACGGTGGGGCAGAGAGTTTCCCGCTTGTGAACGGTTGGATTGGCAGCTCTTTCGAGGTTGGATCTGGTGTTCGCCAGGGTTGTCCCTTGAGCCTGCTGCTGTACGTGTTTGCGATTGACCCACTTCTTAGGAGGGTGGAGCGTGGACCGTTGGCCGGGATCGGGATGGACTGGGCAGCACCGAAAGTCACTCTGAGGGTGGTGGAGTATGCCGATGATGTCACCGTTTTTGTTTCCTCTCACAAGGAGGCAGGATGGCTGGTGTCAGAGGTAGATCGCTACTCGGAGGCATCCGGCTCCAAGATCAACCGGGATAAGTGTTAGAGTCTCTGGCTGGGAGGAGATCCTGTTTTTGATCTCCCAGACACCCTTCCCCGACCCAAAGTCTCTGCAAAAGTCTTTGGCATCGAATTTGGCCCGGGGATTACCCCAAACAAAATTGGGACAGCAGGCTAGAGATCGCCACTCAGAAGGTGAACCAATGGAAGGGTTGGTCTTTGACCCTAAGGGAAAGGGTAAACCTGATCAAAGCTTACCTGCTCCCTTTACTGATTTATCTGGGCAGTGTGTGGATCTTGCCGGAGTCTCTCTGGACTTTGGTCTACAGTTTGTTCTTCCAACTGTTATGGGGGAATAGACTGAACCTGGTCAAGAGGGAGGTTACTTACCATACGAGGAGACTAGGAGGGTTGGGTATGGTCAACCCTGTGGTATTCCTTGTGGATACCTTCATTAAGATCAATATTGCAAACCTCTGGAAAGAGAGGGCTCCTCCGTGGGTATTCTCCTGTAGGGGATGGTTTCAGCCTTTCGTCCAGGAATGGGAGACAGGAGGGCAAGTGAAGGATCTCTGCACACCGCATGGGCATCTTCTGGCTTACGCTACCTTGGTTCTGAAGGTAATTCGCCGGTGGGGTCTGGGAATGTGGGAGATCAGGACTCTTGACAATACTGTAGGGTTCTGTTGACCCATTTCCAGAGGCCTCTGGTGCTCAGGGATTGCCCAAGTCGGGATCTGTTGATGAATTTGCATCTTCTGAATTCTGTCAGGATCTCCTCAAAGTTTTAGGACTTGGCTTGGCGCTGCTTCCATGAAAAACTGTGTGTGAGGGACAATCTGAAGTGTAGGAGCTCTGAGGACAGGAATTGTCCTCGGAAACATTGTGGTACCGTGCTTGAAAGCATGGACCACTTCCTGCTTCGTTGTCCCTTCAACCAGGGCTGGCGTCAGCACCCGGCATACCCGGGAAAGTGCCGAGGCCCTGAGCAGGCGGGGGGCCCACTCGCCATTGGGCACCCCGGGCTGTTGTGAATGGGCTTGAGATGAGTTCTGAGCAGAGGCTCCCTCTGGTGGTTACAAGCGGTACTGGTCTGTTCAGTGAAGATTGTGAGGACTGGGAATCAGGTGTTACTGACTGGTCTTATATAAGGGAGTCACCTTCCCATCAGGGTTGCCGGTGATCAATTGTTCGGGTCTCAATCCTTGATTCCTGTTTCCCTTGTAGCCTGCTGTGTCGTGTCTGCATCTCCTGCTAACAGATAAGACATTTTCTTCTTTTGTTTTTGTGCTTGGTTTTTGCATTTTGTCCTGCACTTCTGTGGGGGCCTTCTGGGTCCCCTCCGGGGGCTTTTGCCCTCTCAGTTTAGTTCAGCCACTGATGTTTGTACTTTTGCTTTTTACAGTTTTTTCAGTGGCTGCTGTTTTGATTTTGTTACACCAGAGAACTAATTTAGGTGGTAGAGGTCGTGTGATCTCAGGTGTTTTTGAAATTAGTAGAGTTGGTGCTTTTCAGGGGTTTTTAGGGATTGCAGTAAGTACCCTTCCTATCCTTTTCTATTTAGTTAGTTTGGGCCCCAACGTTTGCTCATACTATTTTCTGTCTGTGTCAGTATTTCTTCTTGTCTAACCGCCATTACATGTTTGGGGGCTTGCTATTATCTTTGGGGTTCTGCTCCGGGGCAGATAGCTTTCCTATTTCTATCTTTAGGTGTAGTTAGTTTCTCAGGCTGTGACGAGGCGTCTAGGACCAACGTAGGAACGCTCCACGGCTGCCTCTAGTTGTGGTGGTTAGTCAGGGTACTGCAATCTCATAGATTCCAACTGCTCTGGTGTATTGCCTTTTTGCCTGCACTCCTCAGCTACCGAAACATAACAGTATCACCGGCCTAAGTTTAAAATTGTATGGTACTCACAGAAGGGAAAAATATTGTGAAAGAAAAAACGGTTGTCAGAGTTGTCAGAGATATTTTTCTGTTTGTTGCATTTTTTTTTTCCCTCTGTATCTCTGGGTGCTGGGGAGGATTTTTTCTCTCAATGGAGTTTGCACAGTTGTCTGGCCGTGTGGATCAGCTTGCCACTGAGGTTCAGAGTATTGCTGCGTATCTTGCTAGGTTGCCTGTTGTGGAACCTAGGATTCCCATGCCAGATTTGTTTTTAGGGGATCGAGCTAAGTTTCAGAATTTCAAAAATAATTGTAAATTGTTTTTTGCCTTAAAATCTAAGTCCTCAGGGAACGCAGCGCAGCAGGTTCAAATTGTCATCTCTCTCCTGCGCGGCGATCCTCAGGATTGGGCTTTTTCCCTGACACCTGGGGATCCTGTTTTGAGTGATGTTGATGCATTTTTTCAGGCTTTGGGGTTATTGTACGATGAGCCTAATGTCACTGATCAAGCTGAAAAAGCCTTGTTGGCATTAAATCAGGGGCTTGATGACGCTGAGTTATACTGTCAGAGATTCCGTAGGTGGGCAGTCCTGACCAAGTGGAATGACGACGCTTTGGTGGCCCTTTTTCGGAAGGGGCTGTCAGATAATGTAAAGGATGTTATTGTGGGATTACCTGTCCCCTCTGGTCTCAATGATTCTATGTCATTAGCGATTCAAATTGACAGACGTTTGCGTGAGCGGAGAAGTATGCGTGGAATAGTGTTGCCTTGTGAACCTGCTTCTGAATCCATGCAGTGTGAAAGAGTGGTGTCTGGGGCACAGCGTCATGAGTTTCGAAAGCGCAATGGGTTATGTTTCTACTGTGGTGATGCCTCTCATGCTATTTCAGTCTGCCCTAAGCGGGGAAGACGTTTTGCACGCTCAGTTGTCTTGGGTAGTGTTCAGACTAAGTTTTTACTAACTGTCACTCTGATATGCTCTCTGTCCTCATTTTCTGCTCAGGCTTTCGTTGATTCTGGAGCAGCTATTAACCTGATGGATTATGATTTTGCTAAACGTTGTGGGTTTCCCTTGATACCCCTACAGAAGTCTATTCCCCTTCTGGGGATCGATTCTACCCCTTTGGCTGAGAATAAACCTCAGTTCTCTACTCAGGTGATAATGAGGGTTGAACCTGATCATCAAGAGTGCTGCAAATTTTTGGTTCTGTATAATCTGCATGATATTATCGTACTGGGTTTCCCTTGGTTACAGTCTCATAATCCTGTTTTGGATTGGAAATCTGTGTCTGTAACCAGTTGGGGCTGCCAATTGGTTAATACCAACACTCCTGTTTTTTCTGCCTCCCCCCAGGCTCAGGATGTTCCTGACTTTTTGATTGATTTTTCTGATGTGTTTAGCGAAAGTAAATCTGCATCCTTGCCTCCCCATAGGAGCTATGACTGCGCTATTGAATTAGTGCCTGGTAGTAAATTCCCTAAAGGTCGCCTTTTTAACTTGTCTGTACCTGAACATGACGCTATGCGGTCTTATATCAAGGAGTCATTGGAGAAGGGTCATATCAGACCATCCTCTTCACCCTTAGGTGCCGGTTTTTTCTTTGTGGCCAAAAAGGATGGTTCATTAAGGCCGTGTATTGATTATCGTCTTTTGAACAATATTACTGTGAAATATCAATACCCGTTACCCTTGATTTCTGACCTGTTTTCCAGGGTGAAAAACGCTACTTGGTTTACCAAGCTTGACCTCAGGGGGGCATATAACCTTATTCGCATTAAGCACGGGGATGAATGGAAGACGGCATTCAATACCCCGGAGGGGCATTTTGAGTACCTTGTGATGCCCTTTGGGCTCACTAATGCTCCTTCTGTCTTCCAGTCCTTCATGAATGACATTTTCAGGGATTTTGTGGATAAATTTCTGATTGTTTATTTGGATGATATCTTGATTTTTTCTAATGACTGGGACTCTCATGTGAAACATGTTCGAACTGTATTCCAGATTTTGAGAGAGAATGCTCTGTTTGTGAAGGGATCAAAGTGTCTTTTTGGCGTACAGAGGATCTAATTTCTGGGATTCATTTTGTCCCCATCTGTTATTGAAATGGACCCGGTCAAGGTTCAGGCCATCTGTGATTGGGTCCAACCTACTTCATTAAAGGCTCTTCAAAGATTTTTGGGTTTTGCCAATTTTTATCGTAAATTTATTGGTAATTTCTCGGTTATTGTTAAACCATTAACTGATTTGACCAAAAAGGGTTCTGATGTGGTGAATTGGCCTCCTGAGGCAGTCTCTGCATTTCAGGAACTTAAGCAGAGATTCACTTCTGCTCCTGTTCTACGGCAGCCTGATGTTTCTCTGCCATTTCAGGTGGAGGTTGATGCCTCTGAAATTGGGGCAGGTGCCGTTTTGTCCCAAAAAGATCCAGAGACCTCTAGAAGTAACCCTTGTGCCTTTTTCTCTCGAAAATTTTCTCCTACTGAACGTAATTATGACGTGGGTAATCGGGAGTTATTGGCCATGAAGTGGGCTTTTGAAGAGTGGAGACATTGGCTGGAGGGAGACAAACATCGGGTGGTGGTCCTTACGGACCATAAGAATCTGGTTTATCTGGAATCTGCCAAGCGACTCAATCCTAGACAGGCCAGGTGGGCCTTGTTTTTCACACGTTTTAATTTTGTGGTTTCCTTTCTTCCTGGCACTAAGAATGTTAAGGCGGATGCCCTCTCGAGGAGTTTCCTTGCGGACTCTCCTGAGTTATCTGATCCTTCTGTTATTTTGAAAGAGGGTGTAGTTCTTTCCGCCATCTCACCCAATTTGAGACTTGCTCTGGAGGGGTGTCAGGAGGATAGGCCCGAGCGCTGCCCTGTTGGAAAATTGTTTGTCCCGGACCAGTGGAAAAAGAGTGTGATGTCTGAGATTCATTGTTCCGCGTTGGCTGGGCATCCCGGAATTTTTGGTACCAGAGACTTGGTTAGTCGGTCCTTTTGGTGGCCTACCTTGTCTCGTGATGTCAGGGAATTTGTGCAGTCCTGCGGGACTTGCTCTCGCTCCAAGCCTTGCTCTCGCTCTAGTGGTTTGTTGATGCCATTGCCTGTGCCCAAGAGACCATGGACCCATATCTCTATGGATTTCATTTCCGACCTTCCTGTTTCTCAGAGAATGACCGTCATCTGGGTGATTTGTGATAGGTTTTCCAAGATGATACATCTTGTGCCATTACCTAAGTTGCCTTCCTCCTCTGAATTGGTGCCGTTGTTCCTTCAGCACGTGGTTCGTTTACACGGCATTCCTGAGAACATTGTGTCTGACAGAGGAGTCCAGTTTGTTTCCAGATTTTGGAGGACTTTTTGTTCTAAACTGGGTGTTCAATTGTCTTTCTCCTCAGCATTTCATCCTCAGACCAATGGTCAAACTGAGAGAACAAACCAGACATTGGAGACTTATCTAAGATGCTTTGTGTCTGCTGATCAGGATGACTGGGTCTCTTTTTTGCCTTTGGCTGAGTTTGCTCTTAATAATAGGGCTAGCTCTGCCACTTTGATGTCTCCGTTTTTCTGTAATTCTGGGTTTCACCCTCGATTTTCTTCAGGACAGACGGAGGCTTCTGTCTGTCCAGGTGTTGACTCTGTTGTGGAGCGTATGCAACAGATTTGGGACCAGGTAGTGGAGAGGTTGTCCCTCTCTCAGGAGAGGGCCCAGCGGTTTGCTAACCGGCATAGGACTGATGGTCCTCGGTTTAAAGTAGGGGACTTGGTCTGGTTGTCCTCAAAAAATATTCCTATGAGAGTAGCATCTCCTAAATTTAAGCCTAGGTTCATTGGACCTTATAAGATCATGGAGATTCTTAATCCTGTTTCTTTTTGTTTGCTTCTTCCAGGGACATTTAAGATCCATAACGTGTTCCACAAGTCCTTGTTGAAGAGGTTTGTTGAGCCAGTGGTTCCTGCTGTTGTGCCTCCTGACCCTGTTTTGGTTGAGGGCAATCTGGAGTATGTGGTTGAGAAAATATTAGATTCTCGTTTTTCTAGACGGAAACTCCAGTATTTGGTTAAGTGGAGAGGTTATGGTCAGGAAGACAATTCTTCGGTGTTTGCTTCGGACATCCATGCTAGGAGACTCATCCGTGCATATCATAGAACTCATCCTGACCGACCTGGTTGCTCAAATGAGGGTTCGGTGACCCCTCCTCAAGGGGGGGTACTGTTGTGAATGGGCTTGAGATGAGTTCTGAGCAGAGGCTCCCTCTGGTGGTTACAAACGGTACTGGTCTGTTCAGTGACGATTGTGAGGACTGGGAATCAGGTGTTACTGACTGGTCTTATATAAGGGAGTCACCTTCCCATCAGGGTTGCCGGTGATCAATTGTTTGGGTCTCAATCCTTGATTCCTGTTTCCCTTGTAGCCTGCTGTGTCGTGTCTGCATCTCCTGCTAACAGATAAGACATTTTCTTCTTTTTGTTTTTGTGCTTGATTTTTGCATTTTGTCCTGCACTTCTGTGGGGGCCTTCTGGGTCCCCTCCGGGGGCTTTTGCCCTCTCAGTTTAGTTCAGCCACTGATGTTTGTACTTTTGCTTTTTCCAGTTTTTTCAGTGGCTGCTGTTTTGATTTTGTTACACCAGAGAACTAATTTAGGTGGTAGAGGTCGTGTGATCTCAGGTGTTTTTGAAATTAGTAGAGTTGGTGCTTTTCAGGGGTTTTTTGGGATTGCAGTAAGTACCCTTCCTATCCTTTTCTATTTAGTTAGTTTGGGCCCCAACGTTTGCTCATACTATTTTCTGTCTGTGTCAGTATTTCTTCTTGTCTAACCGCCATTACATGTTTGGGGGCTTGCTATTATCTTTGGGGTTCTGCTCCGGGGCAGATAGCTTTCCTATTTCTATCTTTAGGTGTAGTTAGTTTCTCAGGCTGTGACGAGGCGTCTAGGACCAACGTAGGAACGCTCCACGGCTGCCTCTAGTTGTGGTGGTTAGTCAGGGTACTGCAATCTCATAGATTCCAACTGCTCTGGTGTATTGCCTTTTTGCCTGCACTCCTCAGCTACCGAAACATAACACCGGGCCCCATCAGCGGAGGAGAGCGGTGCCAGCGCCGCCAATGGGCCCCCCCCCACTTGCTCAGGGCCCTGGCAGTAGCCGGCGCAATACTCACCTCTCCCCGTGCCACCGTGCCACCCTGCCATTCCAGGGGGTGCCTGCAGGGCGCCGGTGCTTCCTCTCACAGCAGCGCCGCTGAATGACGTCATCATTCAGCGGCCGGCTGTGTGGCAGAGAGAGCGCGGACGCCGGACAGGTGAGGTGTTTGTGTGTGTGTATATATCAGTGTGTGTGTATGTAGTGCGGTGATTTGTGTGTGTGTATGTGAGAGAGTGCTGTGGTGCTGTATTTGTGATGGTGGTGGGGGAGGCAGTGATGATGATGATGGGGAGACGATGATGATGGGGAGACAATGATGATGGGGAGGCAATGATGAAAGGGAGTCAATGATGGGGAGGCGATGATGATGGGGATACACATATCCCTAGGTTGTGTGGTAGGCATATATATACCTACCATGCATATATATATGTGGGGGAGGAAATATGTGGGGATAAGGGAAGACTATATGGGTGGCAGGCAATACATATGGTGGTCGCCTATATGGGGTTGTATGGTGAGAAGGCTAAATGTGGGGCTAGGTTCTGTGTTAAAGGGGCCCACTGAGACTCTTTCGCCTGGGGCCCATAAAAACCTGGAGATGGCCCTGCCTTCAACACAGAGGTGTACAACAGGGTGGGCGCCTCCATTGGCTGGTCGCAGCTGGCCGGTCTCTCCTATGCTGAATGGGCCTATGGAGCATTAGGAGACCTTGATGGTCGGGACCGCTGCACCTTATTTCTAGTTAGCGTAGTGGTTAGGTATCACACGTGGAAAGCACCATGCTTAGTCTTGACGCAACGGAAAATCGTCCCAGTGAACGATGTGTTTAGGACCATACTCGGTGACCTGGTGAAGGTGAGCTCTCTGGAGTATGAGAGACTGGGCACACCTAGGGCCACTCTCCTCCACTCTCCTCTGGAGGGGATTTTCTTTTAGTGTGCCCTAGTCTGGTCATCCCCTTTCCTGTTGTTGGGCTGCTGCTGACACTGTAGATTTTTGTTTTGTTTGATCATTATACAGTGATGTAGGGCTGCAGGTGCCCAACTTGGGCTTTGTGATTTTTGTTTATTGTAGTGTTTGTTTCTGTATATATTGTATATAAATTTGGGTGTAGGTGTTAGGTTGGGTGGTGGGAAAAGGGGGAGGTGGGTTTATCTTGTGGGACATTGGGATACTGGGGTGTTTGGGGGAAAAACTGGCACTGCCTGATTTGGCCTTAGGATGTTGGGCATGGACTGAGGCATGAGACACAGGACCAGCTCTCAGGTCAGTGCGGGGGTTGGGAATGGTGGGCTTGAGTGTGGAGTAGTGATAAGCTTAGTATTGTATATATTCGTGTAGTTTGTGGTTATTTTATTTAAAATTAAAAAAAAATATATGTATATAGTTTTTGTTTGCTATTGTTTATTTTATTTGTTTGTTAGTTTGGTGACCGGACCAGAAGGTGTAATTATTTAATATTAGTTATTATTCTGTATATATAATATGTGTGTGAGGAGAGAATGAGCGGCTGGGCCAGTGTTCATTATACGGATTATTTTTCTGGCTGATATTTTTCTTTTGTTTCTGTTATTATTATTGTTATGTTTTTCATTTTATAATAAAAGATCTACAGGATGTACAGTAACTCAGGATCAGTACAGGATCAGTAATGTAATGTATGTACACAGTGACTGCACCAGCAGAATAGTGAGTGCAGCTCTGGAGTATAATGCAGGATGTAACTCAGGATCAGTAATGTAATGTATGTACACAGTGACTGCACCAGCAGAATAGTGAGTGCAGCTCTGGAGTATAATACAGGATGTAACTCAGGATTAGTACAGGATCAGTAATGTAATGTATGTACACAGTGACTGCACCAGCAGAATAGTGAGTGCAGCTCCAGGGTATAATACAGGATGTAACTCAGGATCAGTACAGGATCAGTAATGTAATGTATGTACACAGTGACTGCACCAGCAGAATAGAGAGTGCAGCTCTGGGGTATAATACAGGATGTAACTCAGGATCAGTATATGATCAGTAATGTAATGTATGTACACAGTGACTCCACCAGCAGGATAGTGAGTGCAGCTCCAGGGTATAATAAAGGGTGTAACTCAGGATCAGTATAGGATCAGTAATGTAATGTATGTACACAGTGACTGCACCAGCAGAATAGTGAGTGCAGCTCCAGGGTATAATAAAGGGTGTAACTCAGGATCAGTATATGATCAGTAATGTAATGTATGTACACAGTGACTCCACCAGCAGAATAGTGAGTGCAGCTCCAGGGTATAATAAAGGGTGTAACTTAGGATCAGTATAGGATCAGTAATGTAATGTATGTACACAGTGACTGCACCAGCAGAATAGTGAGTGCAGTTCTGGGGTATAATACAGTATGTAACTCAGGATCAGTACAGTATCAGTAATGTAATGTATGTACACAGTGACTGCACCAGCAGAATAGTGAGTGCTGCTCTGGAGTATAATACAGGATGTAACTCAGGATCAGTAAAGGATCAGTAATGCAATGTATGTACACAGTGACTGCACCAGCAGAGTAGTGAGTGCAGCTCTGGGGTATAATACAGGATGTAACTCAGGATCAGTACAGGATCAGTAATGTATGTACACAGTGACTGCACCAGCAGAATAGTGAGTGCAGCTCTGGAGTATAATACAGGGTGTAACTCGGGATCAGTAATGTATGTACACAGTGACTGCACCAGCAGAATAGTGAGTGCAGCTCTGGGGTATAATACAGGATGTAACTCAGGATCAGTACAGGATCAGTAATGTAATGTATGTACACAGTGACTGCACCAGCAGAATAGTGAGTGCAGCTCTGGAGTATAATACAGGGTGTAACTCGGGATCAGTAATGTATGTACACAGTGACTGCACCAGCAGAATAGTGAGTGCAGCTCTGGGGTATAATACAGGATGTAACTCAGGATCAGTACAGGATCAGTAATGTAATGTATGTACACAGTGACTGCACCAGCAGAATAGTGAGTGCAGCTCTGGAGTATAATACAGGATGTAACTCAGGATCAGTAATGTAATGTATGTACACAGTGATTCCACCAGCAGAATAGTGAGTGCAGCTCTGGGGTATAATACAGGATGTATCTCAGGATCAGTATATGATCAGTAATGTAATGTATGTATACAGTGACTGCACCAGCAGAATAGTGAGTGCAGCTCCGGGGTATAATACAGGATGTAACTCAGGATCAGTTCAAGATCGGTAATGTAATGTATGTACACAGTGACTGCACCAGCAGAGTAGTGAGTGCAGCTCTGGGGTATAATACAGGATGTAACTCAGGATCAGTACAGGATCAGTAATGTAATGTATGTACACAGTGACTGCAACAGCAGAATAGTGAATGCAGCTCTGGGGTATAAAACAGGATGTAACTCAGGATCAGTACAGGATCAGTAATGTAATGTATGTACACAGTGACTGCACCAGCAGAATAGTGAGTGCTGCTCTGGGTATAATACAGGATGTAGCTCAGGATCAGTAATGTAATGTATGTACACAGTGACTGCACCAGCATAATAGTGAGTGCAGCTCTGGGTATAATACAGGAGGTAACTCAGGATCAGTAATGTAATGTATGTACACAGTGACTGCACCAGCAGAATAGTGAGAGCAGCTCTGGAGTATAATACAGGATATAACACAGGATCAGTACAGGATCAGTAATGTAATGTATGTACACAGTGAATGCACCAGCAGAATAGTGAGTGCAGCTCTGGGGTATAATACAGGATATAACTCAGGATCAGTACAGGATCAGTAATGTAATGTATGTACACAGTGACTGCACCAGCAGAATAGTGAGTGCAGATCTGGGGTATAATACAGGATGTAACTCAGGATCGGTACAGGATAAGTACTATAATGTATGTACACAGTGACTGCACCAGCAGAATAGTGAGTGCAGCTCTGGGGTATAATACAGGATGTAACTCAGGATCAGTAATGTAATGTACAGTGATGGCCAAAAGTTTTGAGAATGACACAAATATTATATTTTCACATGATCTGCTGCCCTCTGGTTTTTATGTGTGTTTGACAGATGTTTTTATCACAGACAGAAATATAATAATTGCAAACATATGAGTAACAAAAGCTTATATTGACAGTTAGAATGAGTTAATGCAGCAAGTCAATATTTGCAGTGTTGACCCTTCTTCTTCAGGACCTCTACAATTCTCCCTGGCATGCTCTCAATCAACTTCTGGACCAAATTCTGACTGATAACAGTCCATTCTTGCACAATCAATGCTTTCATTTTGTCAGAATTTTTAGGTTTTTGTTTGTCCACCCATCTCTTGATGATTGACCACAAGTTCTCAATGGGATTAAGATCTGGGAGTTTCCAGGCCATGAACCCAAAATCTCTATGTTTTGTTCCCTGAGCCATTTAGTTATCACCTTTGCTTTATGGCAAGGTGCTCCATCATGCTGGAAAAGGCATTGTTGATCGCCCAAACTGCTCTTGGAGGGTTGGGAGAAGTTGCTCTTGGAGTCTTGGAGGACATTCTGGTACCATTCTTTATTCATGGCTGTGTTTTTAGGCAAGACTGTGAGAGAGCCGATTCCCTTGGCTGAGAAGCAACCCCACACATGAATAGTTTCAGGATGCTTAACAGTTAGCATGAGACAAGACTGGTGGTAGCGCTCACCTTGTCTTCTCCGAATGAGGCGTTTTCCTGATGTCCCAAACAATCGAAAAGGGGATTCATCAGAGAAAATAACTTTACCCCAGTCCTCAGCAGTCCACTGCCTGTACCTTTTGCAGAATATCAGTCTGTCCATGATGTTTTTTCTGGAGAGAAGTGGCTTCTTTGCTGCCCTCCTTGAGACCAGGCCTTGCTCCAAGAGTCTCCGCCTCACAGTGCGTGCAGATGCACTCACACCTGCCTGCTGCCATTCCTGAGCAAGCTCTGCACTGCTGGTAGCCCGATCCCGCAGCTGAAACACTTTTAAGAGACGGTCCTGGCGCTTGCTGGTCTTTCTTGGGCGCCCTGAAGCCTTTTTGGCAACAATGGAACCTCTCTCCTTGAAGTTCTTGATGATGCGATAGATTGTTGACTGAGGTGCAATCTTTCTAGCTGCGATACTCTTCCCTGTTAGGCCATTTTTGTGCATTGCAATGATGACTGCACGTGTTTCTTTAGAGATAACCATGGTTAACAGAAGAGAAACAATGATGCCAAGCACCAGCCTCCTTTTAAAGTGTCCAGTGGTGTCATTCTTACTTAATCATGACAGATTGATCTCCAGCCATGTCCTTATCAACACCCACACCTGTGTTAATGGAGCAATCACTGAAAAGAGGTTAGCTGGTCCTTTTAAGGCAGGGCTGCAATGATGTTGAAATGTGTTTTGGGGGATAAAGTTCATTTTCTAGCCAAATATTGACTTTGCAAGTAATTGCTGTTAAGCTGATCACTCTTTATAACATTCTGGAGTATATGCAAATTGCCATTAGAAAAAGTGAAGCAGTAGACTTTGTAAAAATTAATATTTGTGTCATTCTCAAAACTTTTGGCCATGACTGTATGTACACAGTGACTGCACCAGCAGAATAGTGAGTGCAGCTCTGGAGTATAATACAGAATATAGATTAAGATCAGGATATTAGCAGTGCCAGTCTTGTGTACAGGCTGTGTCTGGTATTGCAGCTCTGCATATCACAGTACCACTTCTTTCTGATGCCTGCGGCTTTCAAAGCTGTGTATGACTCTAGTTCACATGTATCACCGCTCTGGTTTCCGTGCTGTGCTGCATTAGTGTTAGACACCTGTGTTTCTGCGACACAGCACTGCTCTCGGTCTGTATCGTTGTGCCGGAGTGGCACTTTCTCTTTAAACCCAAACCTCTCCTATGGGGAGATGTGATTGGCTGGCAGACACTGACGTCTTGCAGAGATGAGATTCTGCCTGGTAACAGGAAGCTTGAAATAGCTGCAAACATGATTTCTTGTAAGCCATATGACAGATTTCTCAGAAAGTGCGGGGGAGGGTTTCGGTGGGCGTGTGGGGGGTTGATCGGGGGGGGAGGAATTAACACATTTTTGGTGTATGTTGAGAAGAGACATAAACTTTAACAAAATATCAAAGACCTCATCTAAACAATCTGCAACTTTAAAAACCACTCGGAATAAGAATCGCTCGAGTAAACATCCGATTTCTGCTGAACTGTCTTTTTTCTGAGAATAGTTTGCAACATTGACAAACACCTCTCTGCAAAAAATAGATAAAGCCGTAAATGTATCCACATCGACTTCAGAGCCGGTCACGAATGTACAAGCCGTCCCCAGTGATTGGCCAGATAAAGAAAATGCTTTACAGGGGTCCAAAACCTGGTAAATCACGCATGCAATATATCCACCAACTATTCAGTCCACGGGAGAGCGATACCTGCTCTGTGCAACTGACCTCAGTGATAGCTGGTCAGAGGACCCCTGCAAGGTCCGGAGCCGCCTTACTAGACAGGTCCGGCTTACAAGACAGGTCTGGCTTACAAGACAAGTCCAGTTTACAAGACAGGTCCGGCTTACAAGACAGGTCCAGTTTACAAGACAAGTCCAGTTTACAAGACAGGTCCAGTTTACAAGACAGGTCCAGTTTACAAGACAAGTCCAGTTTACAAGACAGGTCCAGCTTACAAGACAAGTCCAGTTTACAAGACAGGTCCGGCTTACAAGACAGGTCCAGTTTACAAGACAGGTCCGGCTTACAAGACAGGTCCAGTTTACAAGACAGGTCCAGTTACAAGACAGTCCAGTTTACAAGACAGGTCCAGTTTACAAGACAGGTCCGGCTTACAAGACAGGTCCAGTTTACAAGACAGGTCCGGCTTACAAGACAGGTCCAGTTTACAAGACAGGTCCGGCTTACAAGACAAGTCCAGTTTACAAGACAGGTCCAGTTTACAAGACAAGTCCAGTTTACAAGACAGGTCCAGTTTACAAGACAAGTCCAGTTTACAAGACAGGTCCGGCTTACAAGACAGGTCCAGTTTACAAGACAGGTCCGGCTTACAAGACAGGTCCAGTTTACAAGACAGGTCCGGCTTACAAGACAGGTCCAGTTTACAAGACAAGTCCAGTTTACAAGACAGGTCCGGCTTACAAGACAGGTCCAGTTTACAAGACAAGTCCAGTTTACAAGACAGGTCCAGTTTACAAGACAGGTCCAGTTTACAAGACAGGTCCGGCTTACAAGACAGGTCCAGTTTACAAGACAGGTCCGGCTTACAAGACAGGTCCAGTTTACAAGACAGGTCCGGCTTACAAGACAAGTCCAGTTTACAAGACAGGTCCAGTTTACAAGACAAGTCCAGTTTACAAGACAGGTCCAGTTTACAAGACAAGTCCAGTTTACAAGACAGGTCCGGCTTACAAGACAGGTCCAGTTTACAAGACAGGTCCGGCTTACAAGACAGGTCCAGTTTACAAGACAGGTCCGGCTTACAAGACAGGTCCAGTTTACAAGACAAGTCCAGTTTACAAGACAGGTCCGGCTTACAAGACAGGTCCAGTTTACAAGACAAGTCCAGTTTACAAGACAGGTCTGGCTTACAAGACAGGTCCAGTTTACAAGACAGGTCCAGTTTACAAGACAAGTCCAGTTTACAAGACAGGTCTGGCTTACAAGGCAGGTCCAGTTTACAAGACAGGTCCAGCTTACAAAACAGGTCCGGCTTACAAAACAGGTCCGGCTTACCAAACGGGTCCAGTTTACAAGACGGGTCCGGTTTACAAGACGGGTCCGGTTTACAAGACGGATTCGCCTTTCAAGACAGGTTCGCCTTACAAGAAATGTCCACCTTACAAGATGGACCTGTCTTGTAACTCAGACCTTTCTTGTAAGGCTAACCTGTCTTGAAAAGTGGACCTGTCTTGTAAAGTGGACCTGTCTTTTAAAGCGGACCTGGCTTACACAGCACGCTGTTTATGTGTTCAGTTTGGGCCCAATCTGGACAAACGACTACATTTGACTCAGAATCAAGGGTCTGTGTTTTCTTTAATTCTTTTTATTTAAAGAGGACCTCTAGCATTTGGAAAAAAAAGATACATTTTTTTATCTAATGAAAATGCCGTTGTTCTACTGAATCTGGTGATGTTTTTCTTTTGTTGCGATTCTCCTTTCCTGAGATATAGCCTTTTTTTCCTGCGTATAAATCTACTCTTTCAGCTAACTGGGTGCAGTTCTAAAGAAAACACCCACTTTGACAACAACTAACATAAACACCCACTTGGACTAGATTTATATAGCGGGAAGAAAGGGCCATGTCTCCAGAATGGAGAGGCGCAGAAATATAAGAAAAACATTGCCGGATTTAGGAGAACAACAGCTTTTACACTGGGTACAAAATGTACATGTTTAGTGAAAATGGCAAGTTCTCTTTTAAGGTGGAAATGTTCTTTAAAGGGAGTGTAACTCATATGTACTGCACCATGTGTATAAGGATCTATACACGGGGCACAGGCTGTCTTCTTCTGCTGATGGAGCCGTAGCTTCTAGGGCAGCAGGACTGAGTCTCCAACATTGGGCTCAGGGTCAGAGTTGGTCTTCATCCATGACCTCTGTCAGTTAGCAACATTGGAGATAAGCTACAATGGGCGCGTTTCGCCCTGGAAGACCTTTCATTATTTAACATGGCCACTGTGTAATTCCTAATAGGTGGCCCTGATGATTTTCCCTGTCGCTAGGGACAACCCAACCATAACACATGTGTATACCTAAATACTAGCACAATACCAGAAACCTGATGTTCTGCTGTAAAGGTGATGTGGTCCTATGTTTGTATAACTGGTATAACCCCGGCTCGGTTTCACAAGGACAAGCAGGTGGCAAGTGAACGAGGTGATGCCTGTGGTCCCCAGGGACCATTTCATGCGTATACAGAAATGAAGGGAGGACACAGATGAGTGAAAAACCACAGCATATTGAGTCCTAAACTGCTCCTAGTCAACTAGAAGCTCAACTACATTTTTGCAAAACTTGTCAGGGTTGTCACTGTCCAAATTTTGCCAGAGGACCAATGCTGAGCAGGTTTGTATGGAAGAGCATTTTATCTCAGTAACTTTTGCTTCGGGTCACTGTGCGCCTTCCTGGAGACTTTCATGAGCTCAAACAGAAATAGATAACACTAATCTGACGAGTGTGCGGCACCTTCTATGTCAACTTTATTAGCCAAGCATGACATCACAAAAAAAAGGTCATACAAAGATTCCCAGTCCCCAATACACGTCAGCTAGTTGACCAGTCCTGCCGTAATCATGTGTGTATGCCTTTAATATTTCTGGTGGTGTACAGTGATGGAAGTGTTGATATAAGTAAAAGTCCTGATGGGATAGGGTTATTTAGTAGTTAAAGGGATTTTCTCAACATTGTTGTTCAGAAATCTACCGCTTCCCCGTACTTCTGATTTTCTGCTTGCCAGGGTTTGGTGCATTCCTGATTGGTTCCACGGTCCGAAGTATCAAGCAAAGTGTGCGCTGTACATTGTTACAAGCAGAGGCAGTTACCCCTCTGCAGCACCGGAGCAGCCCAGGGACACTGTAGCTGGCTGGATCTTGTGATCTGGACAGTTTTAGAGCAGTGCTTAGAAAGTCTATAGCAAAGAGCTTGCAAGCACTGCACTCTTTGCCTTGGAGGCTGGTCATCACTGATGGACAGCAGTGGTGGCTGGTGACTTTGGCAATTAAAATAAAATCAAATTTAAAAAATCCTTCCATTCTTGAGAATGGAGAGAATTTTTTATAGCAAGTAAATTGCAAAATTGTTTGTTTTTCCAAGAACATTGAAATTTTGCCTGTTTAAGAAGTTGGGACACTTCCTTTACCCCTTGATATATAATGTGAGTAATTTTTCCTGAACTGCTTGGAAAGCACCCAGAGTTTGCCTGTGTCATAATTACCCGTTTATTCATGCCGCTCTCTCATAATATAGATGGGCATCCTTGGTGGCCGTGAGAAAGGGGACACATGAGAAGGTTCATACTAATTTTGGAGAAAGAAGATGGAGCCAAATTGATCAGGACCCCCTACCATGACGCTATGGTTCCCTACTGTTGAGTGAACTGTTTGACCGAGATCCCCCCATACTCATGCATGCGTAAGAAAAAGGGAGTAAAGCATAAAATGATTGTGCAGCTCAACTCAAGCTGCCCCATCTTAATCTCTTCTTACATTGGTCATCAGGGTAGAAGGTCCCCCCATTAGATAGTTGGCCTGATAATTATGTTGAATCAAGGCTGTCACATTCTTTAATTCCTCAGTATTTTTTTTTATGTCCCCAGCAACAGTAAAGTTAAAAAAAAGTATTTTGCATTTGTTGTAGGGACGTTCCAGGAATCACGATAATCTTAGATGGTTGTCAGCTCTGCGAGTCTCATGCAGAATGAGAACTGAGTGTTTTCGAAGATTATAAAGATTGAAGTTTCCAAGTTCACTATCTGCGATGTCCATCTACGTGCACAAATTACGTGAATAGACACTTACTGACATCTAGAAATGTAAAAAAAAGTAATAAAAGACTTCAAAGATCCCTTATAAAGGAAAGGTCCACATTTCAGCACCATTTTACGGTAGACGAAAAATACAATGTCCGTAAATAATTGCGTAACTCTATCTCATCCGTCGGTGCTCAGAGGTGAGAGACATCGTTGGTATCAACAGTGTACAGTAGATAATAGAAGATAAGATATTCCCATTTTTCCCATCTATTTCATGCTACACGTGTCCTTCAATTTTATGGTTTCTTAAAGAAGCCCTGGCATTTATCATAAAAATGTAATTTTTATCTGGTGTAAATGCCACTGTTCTCCTGAATCCGGCAATGTTTTTCTTTTGTTCCTTGCACCTCTCCATTCCGGAGATATGGCCCCTTCTTCCCCTTAAGTAAATGTAGTCTTTTTTGGACAACTAGGCGTGATCTGAAGAAGGGTGTTCAGTATCACGCCCACTTGCCTAACAAGAGTAGATTTTTATACTGTATAGAGATGACCATATCTCAGGAATGAAGAGGCGCAGAAACAAAAGAAAAGTATCACCGGATTCAGGAGAACAGCGGCATTTACACCAGAATAAAAAAAATACATATTTATTGCAAGTGATAGATTCTTTTTAATGTCTTGCAGGAATATGAATGAACTCATTCTGGAAAACCATTTATTCTAGTTTTGAATGGATTGTTCTACAGTAAATAAAATATTTGCATTTTACAACTGACATTTACTTCTTATTAGCATTTACAGGCCTCATTTATTTGTTGCTGATTGTTCAGTCTCAGACTTTGGCCTACTTTTAGTCCATTTTATTTTAGGATGCCAGTATACTAAACCAAGGCTTTTATGTTTTTTCTGTCTGTCCTAAAGGGGTTTCTTCAGCCGACCCCTTTTCTTACTTTAAGTCTACAATCAGTTAAAATTTCAACTATGGGAACCTGACAATTTCCAAGAACAAGGGACCCATAGTGTAAATTGGGTTTTTCACAACACTTTCATGCAGCTATGTGGGGTGGGACCACACATGACCGTTCTGTGTTCTGTCAAAAATGGACCTGACGTCCATTGTTTTACCCTAATTTAACAGCACCTTGAGACACTTTGCTTAGCACCAGCCATGTACTCTACAGAAAACTAAGCTTATTACACAGCATGAGAGTTGAATGAATTCTTTTCAATTCTAATTGCCAGCTTTGTTAGAATTTAGCAAATTGCCAATTGCCTTGAAAACTCGTGATTAGCACTCTGCAGTCTCCTAGGATGGCACTTTTCGAGCTCTTAAGGTACTGCCACACTAAACAATCCCGCTAGCGATCACAATAACGACGCATACTAATGCGATCGCTAGCGGGATTGTTTCTATATCGCTAAATGCGGCCACATTTAGCGATATAGTTAACGACGCTATCGCCGTTAGCGATCTTCTTAACGACTTTAGCGGTACAAAAGTACCGCTAAATCGCTAAGAAAAGGTGCCACACAGCGATTAGATACTTACCCAGCGGGAGCGCCGACGAGAAAATAGGGTCCGGAACGATTCCAGCGACGAGCGAGATCACAGCAGGAAGCTCGTCGCTGGAAGCTGCCGCACTGAACAATATCGCTAACGGGATCGCTAAATAGTGACGTTTTTTAGCGATCCCGTTAGCGATATTGTTTAGTGTGGCATACCCTTTAAACGCAAACATAGTTTTAGGTTGAGTTCACTTTGACACTACTATTAGTCTATGGGTAAACAGATGGTAATTATTCTTCCCTGCTGTCCTGTCACACATTCTCTATAATGTTTATTCAGTATTTTAAAGTTTTCTCTAATTGTGTGGCTAAGCTGTGACGTGCTCTCACTATCCAGATTTACTACAAAACAGCTGCTGCAATCTCTGCCTCTGCTTTTGTACAGGCTAAGATACTCCCTCCTAATTGGCTGTGCTATACCATGTGATGCGATAGCAGCAAGGCTATGAGGTCATGTCAACATTCTCTGGTTCTTGTAATCTTCTGCTTTGTGTAAAATGAAAACAGCTTTTTTTTTCCAGTTCGCCCAAATCAAATAGCAAATTGTTCGAATCTTATGGGTCCAGCATAGGCTGAGGTCACCGCTATCAGAAGTGCAGGAAAAGAAATAGTAACCTGTTTAGAATTTTGGAAGATCATGAAGTGGATACTCTTGATTGCTTGATCTTCTAAGCTCCTTCTAAGTTCCTCGTCTGCGCATTACGCTACAATATTATGTAGTTTATTTTTGGAGTGTGACCAACTCTGTTTGTGTTAAAGGGGTTGTCCACTACTAGGACAATCCCTTATTGATCAAAATGTTTAGTCCTGATAAAATAATAAAGCCCATACTCGTCTCCAGTATTACCAGTGTGATATGTGATGGTTACCAGTGATGTTCACCAGTGTTACCAGTGTGATGGGTGATGGTCACCAGCAGGGCCACCATCAAGACATTACTGCCCTGACTGGCATATGGGGCCCAATGAGCAGAGGGGACCCACATCGGGCCCCCTCTCTTCTCACTGGGCCCAGCGGCAGGATTCTGCCGGTGCAGTAACTGAACCTGAGTCCGAGACGCAAGTTCATTTAAACTCTATTGCCGTGCGGGCAATCGTTAAAAGCCACCAGCCAATCAGAGGCTGGCAGCTGAAAAAAAGCACGCACATCGCCGGCGTTTGACGCCATTGTCATTCACCGATGAGTATGCGCTTGAAATGCCTGGAGGGAACATCGCCACTGGAACGCTGCCAAGTAAGGAGAAAGTTTTTAATTTTTATATTAATTGAAAGCGGCAAGCCGCAATATGTTTCGACGCCAGGATGGAGACACATGGACCATGTGTCTCCATCCTGCTCCATCTGTCTCCATCCTGCCTCATGTTCCTGCATCATGTAACATGGGGCAGGATGTATACACATAGTGCAGGATAGAGACATGGGAAAGGATGGAGACATGGGGCAGGATGGAGACAGGTGGGGCAGGAATATGGGGCAGGATGGAGACAGATGGGGCAGGAACATGGGGCATGATGGAGACACGGGGCAGGATGGAGACAGATGGGGCAGGAACATGGGGCAAGATGGAGACAGATGGTGCAGGATCATGGGGCAGGATGGAGACAGATGGGGCAGGATGGAGACAGATGAGTCAGGATGGAGACAGATGAGGCAGGATAATAGGGCAGAATGGAGACAGATGGGTCAGGATGGAGACAGATGGGACAGAATGGAGACATGAGCAGGAACATGGGTCAGGATGGAGACAGATGGTGCAGGATCACGGGGCAGGATGGAGACAGATGGGGCAGGATGGAGATACATGGTTCAGGATGGAGACACAGTGCAGGATGGAGACATGGGGCAGGATGGAGAGAGATGGTGCAGGAATATGGGTCAGGATGGAGACATGGGACAGGATGGAGACAGATGAGGCAGGATCATGGGGAAGGATGAAGACAGATGTGGCAGGAACATGGGACAAGATGGAGACACATGGGGAAGGATGGAGACAGGTGGTGCGGGATCATGGGACAGATGGGGCAGGATCATGGGACAGATGGGACAGGATGGAGACACATGGGGCAAGATGGAGACACAGTGCAGGATGGAGAAAGATGGTGCAGGATCATGGGGCAGGATGGAGACATGAGACAGGATGGAGACAGATGGGGCAGGAACATGGGACAGGATGGAGATAGATGGGCAGGATGGAGACAGATGAAACAGGATGGAGACAGATGGGGCAGGAACATGGGGCAGGATGGAGACAGATGAGACAGATGGGGCAGAATGATGGGGTAGGATGGAGACAGATAGGACAGGATGGAGACAGATGGGGCTGGAACATGGGGCAGGATGGAGACAGGATGGAGACAGATGGGGCAGGATGATGGGGAAGGATGGAGACAGATGGGGCAGGATCATGGGACAGATGGGGCAGGATCATGGGACAGATGGGGCAGAATGGAGACACATGGTGCAGGATCATGGGGCAGGATGGAGACACGGTGCAGGATACAGACACATGCAGTACGGAGACACGGGGCAGGATGGAGAAAGATGGTGCAGGATCATGGGGTAGAATGGAGACATGGGACAGGATTGAGACATATGGGGCAGGAACATCAGGCAGGATGGAGACAGATGGGACAGGAACATGGGGCAAGATGGAGACAGATGGAAAAGAATGGAAACAGATGGTACAGAATCATGGGACAGATGGTGCAGGATCATGGGACAGATGGTGTATGATCATGGGACAGATGGGGCAGGATCATGGGATAGATGAGGCAGGATCATGGGAGATCATATGGGGCAGGATGGGACATCACATGGAGGCAGAATGAATACTCATGAGGGCAGGATGGGAGAACATATGGGGCCAGGAAGAGAGAACATATGGCTGGAGCCAGGAATGAGACACACGGGGGCCAGGATGGGGGATATTATTACCATAGGGGCTAATTAAGCGATATTATTACTGCAGTGATGTATTTATTTTATTTTTTAAGGATACTGTTTTAAATGGGGGCCGGTCCTGTTACTGTGCAGAGCGACACTATCTCACCTTTTCTTTCTTCATCAGGTGCTCTAGATAACTTTTATTTCCTGCAGAGATGAGCCCTGTACTGGATGAAGATGAAAAGCGAAGATGAAGGACTTTAACTAGAGACGTCAGCGGTGAGTCAGTGTATTATCTGTACACTGACACTGTACACTGTATACAGAGGTCCTGTGTACAATGTCACCAGTTATCACCGTATTACCTTTACACTGACAAAATATACAGAGCTCCTGTGTACAATGTCACCAGTATTACTTGTACACGGACACTGCATACTAAGTACAGAACTCCTGTGTATAATGGGACTTATGGTGATATTAGTATTGTGTTTTTTTTTTATTAATGAACAGTATTTTAGTATTCCGTCACTATGCGGTGGTAATATATGGTCTGGTCATGGTGTGGCTGTATTTGTTGTATGTGCTATTATAGGTCACTATGCGGTGGTAATATGGCGTCTGGTCATGGTGCGGTGGTATTTGTTCCTTGTATGTGCTATTATTTGATCACTATTTAGTGGTAATATGTGGTATGGTCATGGTGTGGCGGTATTTGTCCCTTGTATGTGATATTATTGGCCATTTTAAAAATTAAAAAATAAATTAAAAAAAAAAATTGTATTGCATATTTTAACAAATGTTTAATAGGTTAGAGTAGAGTAGGGTCCGGCCAAAAGAGTCTACTTTGTCGTGGTGGCAGATTAAAAAATCTTTTGGCCGAAACAAAAGCAGCTGGCTATGTTTGTGATCTGATAATGGGAACTGTTAATGTGTGATTGGTGAGAAGTGGCATTTTTCAAGAGAGAGCAATGGGACTGTGGATAGTTGGAGGGATGGAGGCGGGGCTGGGGGTGGACCCTAGGCGGAGTCTCAAGGGGCCTTAAAATTTTGCCAGTATGGGGCCTCAAAATTCCTAGTGCCGGCCCTGGTCACCAGTGTGATGTGCGGTGGCCACTCTCTGCTTTCCTGATCTCACTGCAGAGCTGTGTGTGATTATACCTGACACATCTGCAGCCTCCAGCTCACAGGCAGACAGGGTGGAATAATACAGCAGAGCTCAGAGAAGCAAAACTAGAGTTTGTAAGAAGACAAAGTTCAGTTCTCCTGTTCTGTGTTAGTTACTTGTCTCACACTGGTAACCGGCTAATCTATAACCGGTATGCCCATACTAATAGGTTAGATAGGTCAAATGTGGTGACTGATGCACTTTAAGTGACTTTTCTTGGCCTGTTTCTTATAGATTTTAAGTGTTTTATTATATAGATAGAATCATTGTGCCCATGGAACCACCTACAAACAGCTTCAGATTTACAGCGAAACACTGCAAAACCTCATAGAGATGACTACAGCAGTCATGGCCAAAAGTTTTGAGAATGACACAAATATTAATTTTTACAAAGTCTACTGCTTCACTTTTTCTAATGGCAATTTGCATATACTCCAGAATGTTATAAAGAGTGATCAGCTTAACAGCAATTACTTGCAAAGTCAATATTTGGCTAGAAAATGAACTTAATCCCCCAAAACACATTTCAACATCATTGCAGCCCTGCCTTAAAAGGACTAGCTAACCTCTTTTCAGTGATTGCTCCATTAACACAGGTGTGGGTGTTGATGAGGACATGGCTGGAGATCAATCTGTCATGATTAAGTAAGAATGACACCACTGGACACTTTAAAAGGAGGCCGGTACTTGGCATCATTGTTTCTCTTCTGTTAGCCATGGTTATCTCTAAAGAAACACGTGCAGTCATCATTGCAATGCACAAAAATGGCCTAACAGGGAAGAGTATCGCAGCTAGAAAGATTGCACCTCAGTCAACAATCTATCGCATCATCAAGAACTTCAAGGAGAGAGGTTCCATTGTTGCCAAAAAGGCTCCAGGGCGCCCAAGAAAGACCAGCAAGCGCCAGGACCGTCCCTTAAAAGTGTTTCAGCTGCGGGATCGGGCTACCAGCAGTGCAGAGCTTGCTCAGGAATGGCAGCAGGCAGGTGTGAGTGCATCTGCACGCACTGTGAGGCGGAGACTCTTGGAGCAAGGCCTGGTCTCAAGGAGGGCAGCAAAGAAGCCACTTCTCTCCAGAAAAAACATCATGGACAGACTGATATTCTGCAAAAGGTACAGGCAGTGGACTGCTGAGGACTGGGGTAAAGTTATTTTCTCTGATGAATCCCCTTTTCGATTGTTTGGGACATCAGGAAAACGCCTCATTCGGAGAAGACAAGGTGAGCGCTACCACCAGTCTTGTCTCATGCCAACTGTTAAGCATCCTGAAACCATTCATGTGTGGGGTTGCTTCTCAGCCAAGAGAATCGGCTCTCTCACAGTCTTGCCTAAAAACACAGCCATGAATAAAGCAGTTTGGCGATCAACAATGCCTTTTCCAGCATGATGGAGCACCTTGCCATAAAGCAAAGGTGATAACTAAATGCTCAGGGAACAAAACATAGAGATTTTGGGTCCATGGCCTGGAAACTCCCCAGATCTTAATCCCATTGAGAACTTGTGGTCAATCGTCAAGAGACGGATGGACAAAAAAAACCTAAAAATTCTGACAAAATGAAAGCATTGATTGTGCAACAATGGACTGCTATCAGTCAGGATTTGGTCCAGAAGTTGATTGAGAGCATGCCCGGGAGAATTGCAGAGGTCCTGAAGAAGAAGGGTCAACACTGCAAATATTGACTTGCTGCATTAACTCATTCTAACTGTCAATATAAGCTTTTGTTACTCATATGTTTGCAATTATATTTCTGTCTGTGATAAAAACATCTGTCAAACACACACATAAAAACCAGAGGGCAGCAGATCATGTGAAAATATAATATTTGTGTCACTCTCAAAACTTTTGCCCATGACTGTAGAGTTGAGCGAAACAGGTCGGTCAGATTCATAAGTCGCCGACTTTCGCCAATCCCGACCATAGCTTGAAGTCGGCCATGCGGTCGTCGACCTGAGCGCCAAAGTCGGTTTTCCCATAATGCTTGCAGGCGCCTTTTTTCAGCCAATGAGCAAGGACGTACACTGTGGACATCGAGATGACATGGGCAGCGTCCACCATGATCTTAGAGAAGGGCATTGCAGTGATTGGCTTGCTTTGGGTGGCGTCATAGTGTCTATAAAAGCCCTGACCGCCGACCGCCATTTTACATCTGCCAATCTGAACAGTAGGGAAAGGTAGCTGACGCTTATAATCAGTAGGGAGAGAGTTAGGGCTCGAAAGAGAAGTTCTTATGTGCTTGTGCTGATAGCAATTGTGCTGTACAGTTAGTGTGCAGTGACGGGAGGATTTTCTTGTGTGCAGCAGCGCTTGTTATTAGGCTGCCTGCTAGCTGTATTGCTGTGTGTACACTGCTGTGCAGACTGCTTTTTACACAGCACTAATACTTTATTCTTTTTTTCTGCACAGTTACTGAGCATTCATTTTTTCCCACACCGTATAGAGCTGTACGCTCCTCACACACTACCGTGTACCGGCTGGTATCACGGACAAATACATGTTGACTATCTGTGTGTGACTCCGGAAATATATACGGAGATTCAAATTTTCCTCTACACTATATACACCTGGTATCTTCTGATACAGTTCCTTCTTTCTGCCTTTTGTATTCTGGTCAAATCCATACTGAGTGAGTGTCTGTGTGTGACTCCGGAAATATATACAGAGATTTACAATTACCCCTACACTGTATACAGCTGTACGCTTCTGATACAGTACCCTTTTCCTGCTTTTTATATTCTGGTCTAATCCATACTGAGCCTGAGAGCGTCTGTGTGTGACTCCGGAAATATATACGGAGATTTACAATTACCCCTACACTGTATACACGTGGTATCTTCTGATACAGTACCCTTTTACTGCTTTTTATATTCTGGTTTAATCTATACTGAGCCTGAGAGCGTCTGTGTGTGACTCCGGAAATATATACGGAGATTTACAATTACCCCTACACTGTATACAGCTGTACGCTTCTCATACAGTACCGTTTTTCTGCTTTTTATATTCTGGTCTAATCCATACTGAGTCTGTGAGCGTCTGTGTGTGACTCCAGAAATATATACGGATATTTACAATTTTCCCTAAACTATATACACCTGGTATCTTCTGACTAGAGTTGAGCGATACTTTCCGATATCCAAAAATATCGGATCGGAATGGTATCGCCGATATCACTAAATATCGGCGATATCCGATTCCGATACCGGAAGTCCCATGTAAGTCTATGGGAACAAAATATCGCAACTAAAAAAAACCTTTATTTCCTTGTAAACACTAAATATACACACATAGAATACATATATATATATATATATATATATATATACATGTCATTGTGACATATATATACATATATGTATAGTTTATACACTTCTACATAGTAAAATAGCCTCTGATTCAATTGCCGGGTAAAGCCGGCTTCTGTGAAAAGACAGAAGCACCCGACATGAAATGACACTTGGTGTACATAGGGTTAACCATGTCTTTTCATGTCGTTTGCTATCTGATTTGCACAAACAATTACATCAGTCTATGTGTGCAAAATTTCACACCTGTAGGGGTTAATTAAAGGTGTAAATTCGTTGTAAAAAAAACGGACTTTTTGCTACGAATTTACACCTTTAATTAACCCCTACAGGTGTGAAATTTTGCACACATAGACTGATGTAATTGTTTGTGCAAATCAGATAGCAAAGGACATGAAAAGACATGGTTAACCCTATGTACACCAAGTGTCATTTCATGTCGGGTTCTGCATTTTCACAAAAGCCGGCAATTGAATTAGCGGCTATTATACTATGTAGAAGTGTATGAACTATAAATATAAATATATATATATATATATGTGTCACAAATTCAATGACATGTATATATATATATGAGGTGTAAAATTGTTTAAAAAAAATGCGTGGGCTCCCGCCCTATTTTCGCAACCAGACAGACAAAGCCAGCGAATGGGGGCAGATAATAATAGCCCAGAGAGGGACCATTATTTTTGGCCCCCCCCTGGCTACTAACATCTGCCCCCAGACACCCCAGAAAAGACAAATCTATAATTAGATTCGCCCTTTCTGGCACTTTGCCCGTCTCTTCCCATTGCCCTGTAGCGGTGGCGAATGGGTTAATATGGGGTTAAAGCCACCTTGCAATTGAAAGGTGACCTTAAGCCAGGTTAATAATTGAGAGCTGTCAATTAGACAACTATCAATTATTAATCCTATTGCATGAAATAAAACACACACACTTTAATTAAAAATCATTTTAATGAAATAAAAACACATGTTTTTGACCATCTTTATTTGACTGCAAAAACCATTTCCTGTAATAAAAATAAAATAAAAAAGCAAAATTATTCTTACCTATCCCATGCACAGTCAGGTCCCACGGTGTAATCCTTCAGAAAGGGTTAATGTTTACTGCAGGGACCGCAGCTAATGCTGCAGCCTCACAGTAAACCCCCAAATGAATGAGTTCCTCTCCTGGCTGACAGGAGAGGAAGTGGAAATCTTAATTGATTGCTTTCCACTTTCACTTCAGGTCAGCCAGGGACACAATCAGTGACGTCAGAGGGAACTGATTAACAAAAATAGGGGTTCCCTTCGAAAAAAAATGGCGTCGGGTCCCCCCTATTTTTGTTAACCAGCCTGATGAAGCAGACTGCTGAGCAGTGGCGCACCGTGAATGAAGCAGACCAAGCAGCTACTATGGGGCCCGGACAGGTGAGGGGGCCCTCGACGGTCGGGTAGCTGTGCTGACACAGTACTACCAGGTGGTCGGCGGGGGAGGGGGAGCGCAGCTCTTCTATATACTCACCCCTCCTGGTGCGGTCTCTGCAGCCCCTGCTCTTCTCCCACGGTCTCCGACGCCTGTGTTCAGCGGTCAGGTGGTACCGCTCATTACAGTCATGAATACGCACATATTCATGACTTTAATGAGCTGTCCCGCGTGACCGCTGAACACTGGCGGCGGAGACCGTGGGAGAAGAGCAGGGGCTGCACAGACCGCGCCGGCGGAAGGGTGAGTATAAGGGATATTTACCTGTCCCGTTCCACCGTTGCTCGCGTCCTCTTGCTGCAATGTTCAGGTCAGAGGGCGCGATGACGTCGTTAGTGCGCGCCGCGCCCTCTGCCTGATCATTCACTGCTGGAGGACCCCGAAGACAGCGGCACTCAGCAGTGGAGAGAGGACAGGTAAATATCTCAGGTGCCGGGGCCCTGAGTGAGCGGTGACATCGGCACCTGGTGTCACCCCCTGCTCAGGACACCGGCACCTGGCCCCCAGCGACGAAAGGTGAGTATGTCTTTTTTTTTTTTTGGTTGCAGCAGCTGCGGCAGCATAAGGGCCTATACTATGGAGCATCTATGGGGGCACAATCTATGGGGGCATAATACATTTTTTTGTTTAATGTGTCCCCTCACTGTGCTGGCACTTTACATTTACAATGGCTCTGGGTTTTTTTTTTTGGGGGGGGGCCCATTCAGACTTTTGCTATGGGGCCCCATGATTTCTATGTATGCCCCTGCTGCTGAGGCATGGTATTTAACCCCTCTCTGACATTAGACGTACTATCCCGTCCATAAAACCCGTGCCATTCTGCCCATGGACAGGATAGTACGTCATAGGCGATCAGCTGCGCTCCTGAGGGGAGCGCAGCTAATCGCCGCCGGGTGTCAGCTGATTATCACAGCTGACACCCGTGACTGTGTGTCAGGAGCGGTCACGGACCGCTCCCGGCACATTAACCCCTAGCACACCGTGATCAAACATGATCGCGGTGTACTGGGGGCACAGGGGAGGATCGCGCAGGGAGACCCTCAGAGCAGCGCGATGTGTCGCGCTGTTCCGAGGGTCCGTCCTCCTTCCAGGTCCCCGGATCCAAGATGGCGCCGGGGTCCTGCAGGGAGGCAGCTTCCTCAGTGCCTGCTGAGAGCAGGCACTGAGAAGCCTGCAGCTATGCCTGAGCGATCGCTGGTGTGACAGAGTGCTGTGCACACTGTCACACCAGCGATTTGATAAAATACAGTGATGTCCCACCCTGGGACAAAGTAAAAAAGTTAAAAAAAATAAAAATAAACATGTTATAAAAAAAAATCCAAAATAAAAAAAAAAAAAAAAAAAATATTCCCCAATAAATTCATTTCTTCCTGTAAATAAAAAAAACAAAACAATAAAAGTACACATATTTGGTATCGCTGCGTCCGTAACGACCCCCCCTATAAAACTGTCCCACTAGTTAACCCCTTTAGAGAACCCCTTAAAAAAAAAAAAAAAACGAAGCAAAAAATCAATGCTTTATCATCATACCGCCGAACAAAAAGTGGAATAACGCGCGATCAAAAAGACCGATATAAATAAACATGGTACCACTGAAAACGTCATCTTGTCCCGCAAAAAACGAGCCACCATACAGCATCATCAGCAAAAAAATAAAAAAGTTATAGCTCGCAGAATAAAGCGATGCAAAAATAATTATTTTTTATATAAAATTGTTTTTATTCTATAAAAGCGCCAAAACATAAAAAAATGATATAAATGAGGTATCGCCATAATCGTACTGACCCAAAGAATAAAACTGCTTTATCAATTTTACCACACACGGAACAATAAAAACGCCTCCCCCAAAAGAAATTCATGAATTGCTGATTTTTGTTCATTCTAACCTCCCAAAAATCGAAATAAAAAGCGATCAAAAAATGTCACCTGCTCAAAAATGGTACAAATAACAACGTCAACTCGTACCGCAAAAAATAAGACCTCACATGACTCTGTGGGCCAAAATATGCAAAAATTATAGCTCTCAAAATGTGGCGATGCAAAAAACTATTTTTGCAATAAAAAGCGTCTTTTAGCGTGACAGCTGGCAATCATAAAAACCCGCTATAAATAGTAAATCAAACCCCCCTTTATCACCCCCTTAGTTAGGGAAAAATAATAAAATTAAAAAAATGTATTTATTTCCATTTTCCCATTAGGGTTAGGGTTAGGGTTGCGGCTAAAGTTAGGGTTAGGGTTGGCGCTAAAGTTAGGATTAGGGTTAGGGTTGGGATTAGGGTGTGTTTAGGGTTAGGTTTGTGGTTAGGGTTGGGACTAGGGTTAGGGGTGTGTTGGGGTTAGGGTTGGAGTTAGAATTGGGGGGTTTCCGCTGTTTAGGCACATCAGGGGCTCTCCAAATGTGACATGGCGTCTGATCTCAATTCCAGCCAATTCTGCGTTGAAAAAGTCAAACGGTGCTCCTTCACTTCTGAGCTCTGCCATGCGTCCAAACAGTAGTTTATCCCCACATATGGGGAATCAGCGTACTCTGGACCCCAAGAGTTATTGTGCAATTTGTCCTATTTCTTCTGTTACCCTTGGGAAAATAAAAAACTGGGGGCGAAAATATCATTTTTGTACAAAAAAAATTATTTTTTTGTTTTTACGGCTGTACATTATAAACTTCTGTGAAGCACTTGGGGCTTCATAGCGCTCACCACACACCTAGATAAGTTCCTTGTGGGGTCTATTTTCCAAAATGGGGTCACTTGTTGGGGATTTCCACTGTTTAGGCGCATCAGGGGCTCTCCAAATGCGACATGACACCCCCAGACCATTCCATCAAAGTCTGCAACCCAAAACGTCACTACTTCCCTTCCGAGCCCCAACGTGTACCCATACAGTAGTTTTCTCCCACATATTGGGTATCAGCGTACTCAGGACAAATTGGGCAACAACTTTTGGGGTCCAATTTCTCCTGTTACCCTTGTAAAAATAAAATATTGGGGGCGAAAAAATCATTTTTGCAAAAAAAAAAAAAAGATTTTTTATTTTTACGGCTGTGCGTTATAAACTTCTGTGAAGCACTTCGGGGTTCAAAGTGCTCTTCACACATCTAGATAAGTTCCTTGTGGGGTCTATTTTCCAAAATGGGGTCACTTGTGGGGGGTTTCCACTGTTTAGGCGCATAAGGGGCTCTCCAAATGCGACATGACGCACCCAGACCATTCCATCAAAGTCTGCAATCCAAAACGTCACTACTTCCCTTCCGAGCCCTGACGTGCGCCCATACAGTAGTTTTCTCCCACATATTGGGTATCAGCGTACTCAGGACAAATTGGACAACAACTTTTGGGGTCCAATTTCTCCTGTTACCCTTGTGAAAATAAAATATTGGGGGCGAAAAAATCATTTTTGTAAAAAAAAAAAGGATTTTTTATTTTTACGGCTGTGCGTTATAAACTTCTGTGAAGCACTTCGGGTTTCAAAGTGCTCACCACACATCTAGATAAGTTCCTTGTGGGGTCTATTTGCCAAAATGGGGTCACTTGTGGGGGGTTTCCACTGTTTAGGTGCATCAGGGGCTCTCCAAATGTGACATGACGCCCCCAGACCATTCCATCAAAGTCTGCAATCCAAAACGTCACTACTTCCCTTCCGAGCCCCGACGTGTGCCCATACAGTAGTTTTCGCCCACATATTGGGTATCAGTGTACTCAGGACAAATTGGACAACAACTTTTGCGTTCCAATTTCTTCTGTTACCCTTGTGAAAATAAAATATTGGGGGCGAAAAAATCATTTTTGTAAAAAAAAAAAAAGATTTTTTATTTTACGGCTGTACGTTATAAACTTTAGTGAAACACCTGGGGGTTCAAAGTTCTCACCACACATCTAGATAAGTTCCTTGAGGGGTCTAGTTTCCAAAATGGTGTCATTTATGGGGGTTTCCACTGTTTAGGCAGATCAGGAGCTCTCCAAACACGACATGGCGTCCAGCCAATTCTGCGTTGAAAAAGTCAGACGGCGCTCCTTCCCTTCCAAACTCTGCCATGCACCCAAACAGTGGTTTACCCCCACATATGGGGTATCAGCGCACTCAGGACAAATTGCACAATAACTTTTGGAGTCTTGTTACCCTTGGAAAAATAAAAATTGGGGTGAAAAGATCATTTTTGTGGAAAAAATATGATTTTTAAATTTTACGGCTCTACGTTATAAACTTGTGTGAAGCACTTGGGGGTTCAAATTGCTCATCAAAAATCTAGATAAGTTCCTTAGGGGGTCTAGTTTCCCAAATGGGGTCATTTGTGGGGGGTTTCCACTGTTTAGGCACATCAGGGGCTCTCCAAATGCAACATGGCATCCAAACTCAATTCCAGCCAATTTTGGTTGGAAAAAGTCAAATGGTGCTCCTTCCATTCCGAGCTCTGCCGTGCGCCCAAACAGTGGTTCCCCCCCACATATGGGGTATCAGCGTACTCAGGACAAATTGTACAACAACTTATGTGGTCCAATTTCTCCTGTTACCCTTGGGAAAATAAAAAATTAGTGACTAAAAGATAATTTTTGTGGGAAAAAAATAGGATTTTTTATTTTCATGCCCGGGCATTATAAACTTGTGTGAAGCACTTGGGGGTTCAAAGTGCTCACCAAAGATCTAGATAAGTTCCTTAGGGGGTCTAGTTTCCAAAATAGGGTCACGTGTGGGGGGTTTCCACTGTTTAGGCTCATCTGGGGCACTGCAAACGGAACATGACCCCCATTAACGTCTGCATTCCAAAACGTTACTACTTCCTTTCCAAGCCCTGCCGTGCGCCCCAACAGTTTCCCCCCCCACATATGGGGTATCAGCGTACTCAGGACAAATTGGACAACAACTTTTGGGGTCCAATTTCCTTGGGAAAATTCAAAAATTTGGGACTAAAAAATCATTTTTGTGGAAGATTGATTTTTTTTTTTTCACACCCAGGCTTTATAACCTTTTGTGAAACACTTGAGGGTTCAAAGTGCTCACAACAGATCTAGATAAGTACCTTAGGGGGTCTAGTTTCCAAAATGGTGTCACTTGTGGGGGGTTTCCACTGTTTAGGCGCATCAGGGGCTCTCCAAACGCGACATGGCATCCAATCTAAATTCCAGCCAATTTTAGTTTGAAAAAGTCAAACGTCGCTCCTTCCCTTACGAGCTCTACCGTGTGCCCAAACAGTGGTTTTCCCCCACATATGGGGTATTGGCGTACTCAGGAGAAATTGCATAACAACCTTATCTGTCCATTTTCTCCTTTTACCCTTGTGAAAATAAAAAAAAAGTTTGTAAAAGATCATTTTTGTGGCTAAAAAGTAAAATATTCATTTTTTCCTTCCACGTTGCTTTAGTTACTGTGAAGCACCTGAAGGGTTAATAAACTTCTTGAATGTGGTTTTGAGTACCTTGAGGGGTGCAGTTTTTAGAATGGTGTCACTTTTGGGTATTTTCTGCCATATAGACCCCTCAAAGTGACTTCAAATGTGAGGTGGTCCCTAAAAAAAATGGCTTTGTAAATTTTGTTGTAAAAATGAGAAATCGCTGGTCAACTTTTAACCCTTATAACTTCCTAACGAAAAAAAATTTTGGTTCCAAAATTGTGCTGATGTAAAGTAGACATGTGGGAAATGTTATTTCTTAACTATTTTGTGTGATATATTTCTCTGTTTTAAGGGAATAAAAATTCAAAGTTTGAAAATTGCAAAATTTTAAAAATTTTCGCCATATTTGCGTTTTTTTCAAAAATAAACGCAAGTTATATCGAAGAAATTTTACCACTATCATGAAGTACAATATGTCACGAGAAAACAATCTCAGAATCGCGAAGATCCGTTGAAGCGTTCCAGAGTTATAACCTCATAAAGAGACAGTGGTCAGAATTGTAAAAATTGGCCCGGTCATTAACGTGCAAACCACCCTTGGGGGTGAAGGGGTTAAGGCTGTTAAGGAGCCAATATCCATGGACCTTGCCAGCGGCGTCGGACTGGAGTACCTTGGGCCCACCAGAGAAAAAATATTCTTGGGGCCCACCATCATACTTCCCAACCTTTGAAGAAGGGAAAGAGGGACAAAGGCTGTGGCACGCTGTGCCTGCTGCAGCAAATTTTAGGCCATGCCACGTTGCACCACAGACTGTCCAGGAGTTGGTGGATGCTTTAGTCCAGGTGTGGGAGGAGATCCCTCAGGAGACCATCCGTCGCGCTCATCAGGAGCATGGCCAGAAGTTGTAGTGAGGTCATACAGCATACCTCCCAAATTTTGAAGACAGGAAAGAGGGTTAAAGGCTGTGGCGCACAAAGGGCGTCGCTGCAAATTTTAGGCCACGCCCCGACCATACCCATTTAACAGCTAATCACACCCATATCCTGGCCCCAAGCGTACCCATTTAGCACTGCTGATCACACTGACTGGTAATGAGGGCACAGTGGCTGGTACTGAGGAAAAGAAAGAAAGAGCAGCGAGAGAGAAAGAACAAACAGAGAAAGAAAAAGAGGAAAGAAAGAAAAGAGAGAGAGAAAGAAAGAACAGAGAGAAAAAAGAACAGAGAGCGAGAAAGAAAGAACAGAGAGCGAGAAAGAAAGAACAGAGAGCGAGAAAGAAAGAACAGAGAGCGAGAAAGACTAGAGAGAGAAAGAAAGACTAGAGAGAGAGCCAGAGGCGTAGCTAGGGTTTTGGTTTAGTGGGGGCGAAACTTCTGAGTGGGCCCCTAATCAGAGAACCTCAGCAAATGACCGCGCTGTTGCCAAAAATAATCTATATATAAAAAGACCAATATTGATATTACCGCCATATGGTCTGTGGTAAATAATACCAGTCCTACAGAACATATAATAGATTACAGCACAGGTACAGATAATGACTTACCGCTGATGTTCTTTCTAATGGAATTGTTCACTTTTCATTTCTTTTCCATCTGGCCCAGACCGACATGACGACTTCTCCAGCCAGGACTCGACTGCAGAGATTACAACAAAGACACATTTCACTTCTCATATTTTTAGCACTGTCTTGGTCACCAATTGGACTATTCTCAACCTGCACAAACTCCTCATCCTGCTGATACCCCAATACTGAGCCGCTGCTGCCATATGTGTCCCTATTACTGCACCTGATACCCCAATACTGAGCCGCTGCTGCCGTATGTGTCCCTATTACTGCACGTGATACCCCAATACTGAGCTGCTGCTGCTGCCGTATGTGTCCCTATTACTGCACCTGCTGTGTGGTTCTGTGTGACCTCTAAATTTTAAAGCACCCCTCTAGAATATAGTAATGCCGGGTGCAAGTGCCCAGGAAAACAGTGACCACATTTTGTCCCCTAGACTGTAATAATGCCCTGTGTGCCCCTTTGACAGTCACAGTAACCCGAGTTCCCCTATAACAATAAGTGTCCACTTTACATTTAATAATGTCCCAAGGCTCCCCCTGTACATCTCCCCTATACACAGAATAATGCCCCTCACTGGATATATACTGACCCCTTAATGTCCCCAAACTATTTAATGGGTCCAACACTGTATGATGGCCCCTAGATAGCATCCATACAGCATAATACACCAGATAGTCCTCAATATAGTATAATGCACCCCCATAGGCAGCCTCTATATTATAATAAACCCCCATAGGCAGAGTCTATATTATAATGCACCACCATAGGCAGCCGCTATATTATAATGCACCCCCATAGGCAGCCTCTGTAGTATAATGCATCCCCATAGGGAGTCTCTGTAGTATAATGCACCCCAATATGGAGCCTCTGTAGTATAATGCAGCCCCCATATACAGCCTCTGTAGTATAATGTACCCCCCATATACAGTCTCTGTAGTATAATGCACCCCCATTAAAAAAAAAAAAACAATACTCACCTCCTGGCTCCTGTGCTGCTCACTGTTCTCCCTCTCAGCGTCTGACAGCGGGCGCCGGCAGGTGATGTCATCACGCCCGCTGTCAGACGCTGAGAGGGGGATTATGGGAGAGAAGGAGCGCTCGCTCCTTCTCTCTCTATGCGGTCAGCTGTATCGGCTGGATGCCGATACAGCTGACCCTCCGATGACGGGTGGGGGGCCCACTGCTGGCACCGGGCCCCCCCAACGCCTGTTCAGGCCCCATAGCTTCTGGGCGGCAGAGCAGGAAGATCGATTCTCCCTGCTCTGCCGCAGAATGTAACTGTATCGGCGTGCTGTGCACGCCGATACAGTTACTGTAGCGTAGCTCCGGGTGGGCCCCCTCAGAGCGCGGGGCCCGGGGCCACCGCCCCCTCTGCCCTGCGACCTATCCTTTCAAATCAGGGCCCACCACGCAGGAGCTGGGGCCCACCGGAGGTTTCTCCGGTGGCTCAGTCCGACCCTGTTTGCCAGCCTGATAATACCAGGCCACAGCAGTCTGCTTATCTTTGCTGGTTAACAAAAATAGGGGATCCCCTCGAAAAAAATTTGGCATGGGGTCCCCCCTATTTTTGTTAACCAGCCAGATGAAGCAGACTGCTGAGGCCTGGTTTTTCAGGCTGTTAAGGAGCCAAGATCCATGGACCTTGCCAGCCTGATAATACCAGGCCACAGCAGTCTGCATATCTTGGTTGGTTAACAAAAATAGGGGATCCCCTCGAAAAAAATTTGGCGTGGGGTCCCCCCTATTTTTGTTAACCAGCCAGATGAAGCAGACTGCTGAGGCCTGGTTTTTCAGGCTGTTAAGGAGCCAAGATCCATGGACCTTGCCAGCCTGATAATACCAGGCCACAGCAGTCTGCATATCTTGGCTGGTTAACAAAAATAGGGGATCCCCTCGAAAAAAATTTGGCGTGGGGTCCCCCCTAGTTTTGTTAACCAGCCAGATGAAGCAGACTGCTGAGGCCTGGTTTTTCAGGCTGTTAAGGAGCCAAGATCCATGGACCTTGCCAGCCTGATAATACCAGGCCACAGCAGTCTGCATATCTTGGCTGGTTAACAAAAATAGGGGATCCCCTCGAAAAAAATTTGGCGTGGGGTCCCCCCTATTTTTGTTAACCAGCCAGATGAAGCAGACTGCTGAGGCCTGGTTTTTCAGGCTGGTAAGGATCCAATATCCATGGACCTTGTCAGCCTGATAATACCAGGCCACAGCAGTCTGCTTAGCTTGGCTGGTTAACAAAAATAGGGGATCCCCTCGAAAAAAAAACGGCGTAGGGGTCCCCCTATTTTTGTTAACCAGCCAAGTAAAATGCAGACTGCTGCGGCCTGGTATTAAAAGACTGTCAAGGCCCATGGATTTTGGCCCTCAACAGCCTGATAATACCAGGCTACAGCAGCCCCACATTTGGCGCATCAAAAGATGTGCCAATTGTGGCACTTTACCCGGCTCTTCCCACTGCCCTGTAGCGGTGGCAAGTGGGGTAATAAGGGGTTAATGTCACCGTTGATTGCACGGTGACAATAAGCCCGGTTAATAATGGATAGGCGTCAATAAGACACCGATCCATTATTAATCCCAAAGTTTTTAAATGTATAAAAAAAAGACAAAGCAAGAAAAAAGTCTTTTAATGAAATAAAAGAGACAACACAGTTTTCATTTCTTTTATTATACTCTCATTCCTGCGACGCCATCGATCTCCTGTAAAAAAAGGAAAAAAAACAAACCAACAGTATACCACCTGTCCGACGCAGTCCATAGTAACGACTGTCCCACGACGATCCAGCTCTGCTACATCGCAATGACAGGCAGAGCCTGTCATCGCGACGCAGCACAGCTGATTACCTGCTTCCCCGGCGGTGACGTCATCGGACTGACTGCTTTACGGCCGGGATTACCCAGCAGTCACTGCAGTTATCGCGAGAAACTGCATGTGACCGCCGGGGAAAGATGATGGCGGCCATCAAGCAGTCCAGGCCGTGACCGCCGGAGATCTTCTGCCAGGTAAGTGCCGCTGACTCCTGACAGACCCGACTGACGGACACTGACAGTGACAGTGACAATTCCGATTCCGGTATCTGATAAGACGACAATATCGGAACTCGGAATCGAAAGTCCGATACAGCTAATATTGGCCGATACCCGATACTTGCGGTATCGTATCGCTCAACACTACTTCTGACACAGTACCCTTTTTCTGCTTTTTATAATCTGTTCTATTCCATACTGAGCCTGTGAGCGTCTGTGTGTGACTCATGAAATATATACAGAGATTTACAATTTTCCCTATACTATATACACCTGCTATCTTCTGATACAGTACCCTTTTTATGCTTTTTATATTCTGGTCTAATCCATACTGAGCCTGAGAGCGTCTGTGTGTGACTCAGGAAATATATACGGAGATTTACAATTACCCCTACACTGTATACACCTGGTGTCTTCTGATACAGTACCCTTTTTCTGCTTTTTACATTCTTGTCTAATCCATACTGAGCCTGTGAGCGTGTGTGTTACTCCTGAAATATATACGGAGATTTACAATTACCCCTACACTGTATACACCTGGTGTCTTCTGATACAGTACCCTTTTTCTGCTTTTTACATTCTTGTCTAATCCATACTGAGCCCGTGAGCGTCTGTGTGTGACTCCGGAAATATATACGGAGATTTAAATTTTCCCCTTCACCGTATACAGCTGTACGCTTCTGATACAGTACCATATATCTGCTGATATTTTTGGTACATTTTCCCAAACATGAGGAAGTATGGTGGAATAGGCCGCGGACCTTGGCGGGGGGGCCAGCTGGTACTGATGGTGGTGCATCTGCTGGTAGTGCCCAAAAGCACAATAGCACCTAAGGAAGGAGGTGTTGAGCCTGCATCATCGTCTGGCTCCAGAAGGCCTGGAAGGCTCCCTTTTCTGGGTGTAGATAAACCGCTTTTAAAGCCGGAGCATCAGGAACAGGTTTTGGCTTACATTGCTGAAACAGCCTCCAGCTCTATCGCCTCCTCTTCTGAAGTTTCAAAAAATGCAAGCACTGAGTCGTCAGTGCAGGCTCCAGGTCAGGAACAACACCTTTCCTTGTGTCCTTCACCCCCACCAAAAGTGAAGGATGCGACAGGCCACACTTCAGATTACTCCATGGAGCTCTTTTCACATACCATGCCTGGGTTATCAAGTCAAATCCTGAATTCCCCAGTCCAAGATGAATCTGACATGGAGAGCACTGATGCACAGCCACTGCTATATGATTCTGCTGGTACATTCACCCAGAGCACTACATTGCCCTCGCAGTCTACGGAGCCAGAATCTGACCCTGATGAAACTCAGATGCCCCTTCCTGCTTACTATACCACCTTACACGGTGACACAGAGGAAGGTGCAGATGAAATTGAAGAGGAGGTGATGGATGACCCAGTTGTTGACCCGGGTTGGCATCCATTGGGGGAAGAGGGTGCCGCTGGCAATAGCTCAGAAGAGGAGGAGGATCTGCAGCAGGCATCGACATCGCAGCTGCGGTTATCTGGCAGCCCCGTAGCAGTCCAAAAACGTGTTAAAAAAACAAAGAGTTGCAGGACAGCTTGGCCAGGCGGTCAAATTAGCACAGCATGCACGCCTTGAAAATGTATCCCATAGTAGGAAGAGTGCAGTGTGGCACTTTTTTGACCAAAATCCTATTGATGAGGCAAAGGTTATCTGTAAGAAGTGCGGAAGGACCTTTAGCCGAGGGAAAAAGCTCCAAAATTTGAATACCAGTTGCATTCTTAGACATTTAAACACCATGCACTTGCAAGCATGGACGGAGTACAAAAGCTCAGGTAGCACATGTGCACCTGCTCCAACTGAAGGTAGTCAGCAACGCTACATCGCTTCCCCCACTGTAAGCCCTCCGGTTAGCACACCACCAGCAAGAAATGTTGAGGTGTCGTCGCAAGGCCAAAGCAGTCAGGGAATCACAATGTTTTCGCAACCAAAGACTGAATCTAGGCCATCACCACCACCACCACCATCAACATCACCAACACCCTCTCAGTCCACCATGTCCACCGCTGGTTCCCCCATATGCAGCTCTCCCTAGCAGACACTCTGAGATGGACAAGAAAGTACTTATCCTCTCATCCGCATACACTGGCTTTGAACGCCTACATTGCCAAACTGATCTCATTAGAGATGATGCCCTTCCGTTTGGTTGAAAGCGCAGCGTTCCGAGAGCTCATGGCCTACGCTGTCCCACGCTATGACCTACCCAGTCGGCACTTCTTTTCTTGAAAATCCATCCCTGCTCTCCACCTGCATGTGAAAGACCGCATTGTCCATACACTCAAACAATCAGTGAGTGGAAAGGTGCACCTCACAACAGATGCATGGGCCAGTAGGCATGGCCAGGGCCGTTACGTGTCCATAACTGCACACTGGGTGAATGTGGTGGATGCAGGGTCCACAGGGGACAGCGGCGATGGGACAGTGCTGCCTAGCCTAAGGTATAGGCAACAGTTGGCTGTAGGCGTTCGACCCTACTCCTCCTCCAGAAGCAAAAGCTCGTCGACAGAGTGCAGTCGCACGAGCACTCCATCCGCAGCTGCCAGTGTTGCACACGAGGTGTCCCACTATCGAACAGCTAGTGCTAAGTGTCAGCAGGCTGTTTTAAAAATTATGTCTTTGGACGACAACAGACACACCGCGGAGGTACTGGCTGACTACTTGCAGCGAGTAATGGCTGGGCAGTCTGCATCTTGAGCCAGGCAAGGTAGTCAGTGATAACGGCCGTAATTTTGTGGCGGCCATAGCCCTGGCAAAACTCAGACACATACCTTGCCTGGCTCACACCTTGAACCTGGTGGTGCAGTGCTTCATAAATAATTATCCGGAGTTGACAGCCCTGCTCCATAAGGTGAGAAGACTGTGCTAACACATCCGTCGCTCGCACGTAGACTGCAGTCGTATGCAGAGGCTGCAGCGATCGCTCCATCTCCCCAAGCACCGCCTAATCATAGATGTTGCAACAAGGTGGAACTCCACCATGCACATGGTTGAGAGGCTGTGCGAACAGAGGCAGGCTGTAATGTATTTGTGGGAGGATACGCGGGCAGGCAGTTTGAGGGCAGACATGGAGGTGTCGGGTGTGCAGTGGTTAAAGCTGAAAGACCTCTGTAAAGTCCTTCAGTGTTTTGAGGAATGCACATGGCTGGTAAGCGCAGACGACGCCATCATAAGCATGAGCATCCAACTTATGCGTCTGCTCATGCAAACTTTAATTCACATTAAGGATCAGGCATCTGCAGCGGAGGAGGAAGAGGAGGAGGAGGAGGGAAGCCTTGATGACAGTCATCCATTGTCTGCTCAGGGAACTGTCCTGGACGAGGTGGAGGAAGAAGAGGAAGAGGAGGAGGGTAAGGGGGATGATTATTTGGGGAGGAGGATGCTTCCCAGGGGGCAAGAGAAAATGTTGGCTTGCCAAGGTCAGGTACAGGGTTTGTGCGTGAGTGCAGGGATGTTGATTTGGCAGAAAGTGCTCCTCCACCCACCATTGGCAGTGCATCATTGACAGCTGGAACATTGGCCCACATGTGTGATTATGTCTTGTGGATCCTAAAAAGGGACCCCCGCATTGCCAAAATTATGAAGGATGACGACTATTGGTTGGCCAGCATTCTCGATCCACGCTATAAAGGCAAATTACATAACATCATGCCACAGGAGAACCTAGAGCTAATATTGGCGAACAAGCAAGCAACTCTGGTAAACCATTTGTTAGAGGCATTCCCAGCACACAGCAGCGGTGCAGGTTCTACCACGATCCGTACTGGGCAAAATGAAAGAGGTGTTCGTGGAGCACACAGCTGAAGTGGCGTTGGAGAAAGGGGTTTCATGACCGTGTTGTGGACTGATTCTCGAGTAACGCTCACACGACTGGTAATACTGAATCGATTGCAACAGACAGGAGACAGCAGTTGTCCTCTGTGGTTCAAAATTACCTCTCCTTCCCTATCGATGTTCTCCCTCACAGTTCATTCCCCTTTGACTACTGGGCCTGTAAACTGGACACCTGGCCTGAATTGGCACAATATGCCTTACAGGAGCTCTCTTGCCCTGCTGGAAGTGTGCTATCAGAAAGAGTCTTCAGTGCTGCTGGATCAATCCTGACAGAAAGAAGGACCCGGCTGTCGACCAAAAATGTTGGTGATCTCACCTTCATTAAAATGAACCATGCCTGGATTTCAAAGGATTTTGTACCACCTTCTCCTGATGACACATAGGTTGCCAGCAAAATGGCTCGCTTTTTCCTCCTCTTCCTCCGACTTCTCCAATTCCTCCATTTGCAGCTGCTGAACTTCCAGCCTACACCTCAACATATGCCAGTTTTTCCACCTCCCTAAATGGGCTGTACCTCCCCCCCAGGGCCGGCGTCACTGAGCAGGTGGGGGGCCCACTCGCCGTCAGAAACACCGGCGTACTATGAGGGGCCCTGTGCCTGTGCCGTTGGCCACGAGTGGGCCCCCCCTGCTTACTAAGGGCCCCAGCACTTGCAATACTTACCTCTCCCTGCTCCACCGCTGTGACGTCTTCCGCGTTTCCTGACAGTGACACTCAGGTGAGAGAGTGCGATGACGTCACGTCTGTACGCCCTCAGCCTGAACAGTCCAAGTGCAGAGAGCTGGAAGATGGCGACGCTGAGGAGTCCAGAGTAGAGCAGTGCCCAGCGAGGAGAGGTATTTCATCTTTTTTAATGTTTGGAGCAATATATGGTGAGCATTATACACTGGATAATTATATATGGTGCCCATCATACACTTGAGCATCATAGATAGGGCCCATTATACACTGGAGCATTATAAATGGGGCCCATCATACACTGGAGCATTATAAATGGGGCCCATCATACAATGGAGCATTATCCATGGGGCCCATCATATACTGGAGCATCATTTTGGGCCCATCATATACTGGAGCATCATATGGGGCCCATCATACACTTGAGCATCATAGATAGGGCCAATTATACACTGGAGCATTATAAATGGGGCCCATTATACACTGGAGCATTATAAATGGGGCCCATCATACACTGGAGCATCATATACAGGGCCCATTATACACTCGAGCATTATAAATGGGGCCCATTTTATATGGAGCATTATATAGGCCCATCATACACTGGAGCATCATACATAGGGCCCATTATACACTGGAGCATTATAAATGGGGCCCATCATACACTGGAGCATCATATACAGGGCCCATTATACACTAGAGCATCATATGGGGCTCATTATATATGTAGCATTATATAGGCCCATCATATACTGGAGCATCATCCATGGGGCCCATCATATACTGGAGCATTATAAATGGGGCCCATCATACACTGGAGCATCATATACGGGGCCCATTATACACTGGAGCATTATAAATGGGGCCCATTATATATAGAGCATTATATAGACCCATCATACACTAGAGCATCAACCATGGGGCCCATTATACACTGGAGCATTATAAATGGGGCCCATCATACACTGGAGCATCATATACGGGGCCCATTATACTCTGGAGCATTATATGGGGCCCATTATATATGGAGCATTATATAGGCCCATCATACACTGGAGCATCATCCATGGGGCCCATCATATACTTGAGCATTATAAATGGGGCCCATCATACACTGGAGCATCATATACGGGGCCCATTATACACTGGAGCATTATAAATAGGGCACATTATATATGGAGCATTATATAGGCCCATCATACACTGGAGCATCATACATGGGGCCCATCATACACTGGAGCATCATATTTGGCCCATTATATATGGAGCATTCTATTGGCCCATCATACACTGGAGCATCATCCATGGGGCCCATCATATACTGGAGCATCATATGGGGTTCAATATTTATGGGGCATCATATAGGGTATGGAGCATCATATGGAGCACATATTGGGCCTATTCTGTATGGAGTGTTATATGGAGCCCATTCTGTATGGAGAAATATATGGGGCCCATCATATACTGTATGGAGCCTTATATGCGACTCATTATACTGTATTGAGCAATATGTGGGGCTCATTATACTCTATGGGGGTCTTATACTGTATGTCACATTATATGGGGACCATCATATACTGTAGCATTATGTGGAGCTCATCATATACTGTATGGAACATTATATGGGACCAATTATTCTGTATAGAGCAATATATGAGGCTCATTATTCTGTATGGCGCGCTGTGTGGTGCCCATAATACTGTATCTATACTGTCCGGTTTTTGAGCTATTGTAGAATTTTCAATAAATATCACTCATGTAATGTAAGAAGTGAAGTATTTGGCATACCTATATTTCTCTGCCGTATCGGAGCTTCATGAATTATGGTATGTGTTAAAGGGGCCCACGAAAACCTGGAGCCAGCCCTACCCCCCCACAACTTTAGCCAAATAACCCCCAGTTTTCAATGCGTTACTATTATTATAAAGTAAATTAACGTTGACAAGCTTAAGTAATAAGAATTGATGTCGTTGGCATTGAAATGGGCACTGTAGGTATGTTTACTGTCCTCTACTCCCTGCCGACTTTTCTTCCCCATTGACTTGCATTGGGGTCGGGTGTTATGAATGTGCTAAAAATGGTTTCTGAGCAGAGGCTCCCTCTGGTGGTTACTGACAGTACTGAACCTTTCAGCGAGGAATGGCAATCTGGGATCACGGACTGGTCTGATATAAGGGAGGTTCCCTCCCATGAAGTTGCCGGTGATCAATTGTTCTTGTCTCAATTGTGGTTCCTGGTTCATTTGGAAGCTTGCTGAGTCTTGCCTGCATTTTCTGCTATCAGATAAGATATTTTCTTTCCACACTATTTTTCCCTTCTGTGAGTATCATATAATTTTCTGTTTAGGCCGGTGATACTGTTATGTTTTGGTAGCTGAGGAAAGTAAGCAAAAACAGCAATACATCAGAGAGGCTGGAACCTATTGGATTGCAGTAACCTGAACTAACCACACAACTAGAGGTAGCCATGGAGCGTTCCTACGTTGATCCTAGACGCCTCGTCACAGCCTGAGAGATAACTACACCTAAAGGCAGAAAGATGAAAGCTATCTGCCCCGGAGCAGATCCCCAAAGAAAATAGGAAGCCCCCAAACATGTAATGGCGGTTAGACAAGAAGAAACACGGACACAGACAGAAAATAGAATGAGCAAACGCTGGGGCCCAATCTGTCTAGACAGAAAAGTACAGGAAAGGATACTCACTGCAATCCAAAAAAAACCCTAAAAAATACCAACTCTACTGATTGCAAAAACACCTGAGATCACACGACCTCTACCACCTAAATCGGTTCTCTGGTGTAACAAAACTAAGCCACAGCCACTGAAAAAACAGGAAAAAGCAAATGAACAAACAACAGTGGCTCCAGATAAACTGAGAGGAGCACAAGCCCCCTGGAGGGGACCTGGCTGACCTCCACAGAAGTGCAGGGAACAATGCAAAAAGCAAGCACAAAAATAAAAGCAGAAAATATCTTATCTGATAGCAGAAGATGCAGGCAAGACTCAGCAAGCTTCCAAATGAACCAGGAACCACAATTGAGACAAGAACAATTGATCACCGGCAACCATCATGGGAGGGAACCTCCCTTATATCAGACGAGTCAGCGATCCCAGATTGCAATTCCTCGCTGAAAGGTTCAGTACTGTCAGTAACCACCAGAGGGAGCCTCTGCTCAGAAACCATTTTTAGCACATTCATAACAGTACCCCCCCTTGAGGAGGGGTCACCGAACCATCACTTGTGCAATCAGGTCGATCAGGATGAGCTCGGTGATAGGCACGGATCAGTCTCCTAGCATGGATGTCCGAAGCAAACACCAAAGAATTGTCCTCCTGACCATAACCTCTCCACTTAACCAAATACTGGAGTTTCCGTCTAGAAAAACGAGAATCCAATATTTTCTCAACCACATACTCCAGATTTCCCTCAACCAAAACAGGGTCAGGAGGCGCAGCCATAGGAACCACTGGCTCGACAAACCTCTTCAATAAGGACTTGTGGAACACGTTATGGATCTTAAATGTCCCTGGAAGAAGCAAACGGAAGGAAACAGGATTAAGAATCTCCATGATCTTATAAGGTCCAATAAACCTAGGCTTAAACTTTGGAGATGCAACCCTCATAGGGATATTTCTTGAGGACAACCAAACCAAGTCCCCCACTTTAAACCGAGGACCATCAGTCCTATGCCGGTTTGCAAACCATTGGGCCTTCTCCTGAGAGAGAGACAACCTCTCCACTACCTGGTCCCAAATCTGCTGCATTCGCTCCACAACAGAGTCAACACCCGGACAGACAGAAGCCTCCGCCTGTCCCAAAGAAAATCGAGGGTGAAACCCAAAATTGCAGAAAAATGGAGACATCAAGGTGGCAGAGCTAGCCCTATTATTAAGAGCAAACTCAGCCAAAGGCAAAAAAGAGACCGAGTCATCTTGATCAGCAGACACAAAACATCTCAAATAAGTCTCCAAGGTCTGGTTTGTTCTCTTGGTTTGTCCATTGGTCTGAGGATGAAAAGCAGAGGAGAAAGATAACTGAACACCAAGTTTAGAACAAAATGTCCTCCAAAATCTGGAAACAAACTGGACTCCTCTGTCAGACACAATGTTCTCCGGAATGCCATATAACAGAACCACGTGCTGAAGGAATAAAGGCACGAATTCGGAGGAGGAAGGTAACTTAGGTAATGGCACAAGCCCCCCGGAGGGGACCTGGCTGACCTCCACAGAAGTGCAGGGAACAATGCAAAAAACAAGCACAAAAATAAAAGCAGAAAATATCTTATCTCATAGCAGAAGATGCAGGCAAGACTCAGCAAGCTTCCAAATGAACCAGGAACCTCATTTGAGACAAGAACAATTGATCACCGGCAACCATCATGGGAGAGAACCTCCCTTATATCAGACCAGTCCGTGATCCCAGATTGCCATTCCTCGCTGAAAGGTTCAGTACTGTCAGTAACCACCAGAGGGAGCCTCTGCTCAGAAACCATTTTTAGCACATTCATAACAGTCGGGTCTCCGACTGTTGACGAAACCCGGCCGATAGTCGGCCGACTTCGTTCGACTTGACTTTTGGAAAAATCGAGCCGACCGAAACCCGACTCGACCCTCCTGGAGGCAAAGTCGATAATTTCTAATGACTACCTAAAACTGAACCAAAAAATAGACTTGTAGAAAATGGTCCTCTCAAGAATGGCAGCCAATATGCACAAGTCATGATAGAACTGAAAAACTGTCACAGGTAATCTTGTTTGGATGACTGGGTGGTCTTCTCAAAGTGGAAGTTTTCTCCAGAGTTCTCATTCTAAAGATTCTAAAAGGTGTCTAAAAGGAACAAATCGGTTGTATGTTGCCAATATAATGGCATTTTTGTTTGCTTCATCATATTCAAATTTGGCCTCTTGAATGGGATTGGGGTTACCACCACACAGAACCAGATAGTCCTGAATGGTCTTGTCCTAGAACTTATTTGTTCAGTTTTTGGTTGGTCATTAGAACACAACATGGTAACTTTCAGATATAAGTACTAATGAATAGAGTTGGTGGAAATCTATTTGGAGGACCTGATCCATCAGCCCGGTCCATATGTGATCTTTGGATGGAAGCCCAGAGAGTCACCTCCTACTAACTGGCATTCACAGGTCTTCTTTGATGTCATATGTGTGTGATGCCTCTCCAAGCTGACTAATCTAAAGAAGAGCCGCAAAAGCCAGAAAGTAGGAAATGGATTTCAGGCCTCCGGTCCATCATCTTCACACTGCTGACCTGCCCACTGGCCCGGCCGGGTCCTGCATTTCGAAACGCTACTGAAATATAAGAGAACCTAGTCTAAAAGACCTTCTAGCTCAAAATGGTCTGCGTACCAGAAGGGCTTCAAGGGAAAGGTCATGTGGTTTAAACATATATAGGCTTGGACCAACCCTACTTATATGGTGTCTTGCCCTCCTTCCGAGCCCTAGCTCACATTTATATGGCTATATATCATGGCGCAGTATTTTATATTCTTCCAACTGCAGTCATTAGCAGTTGTCAGATTACAATGTTTTCATGGTTATGTCATTGAAAAATAACACGATATATACCAGCCTTATCTTTCGAAACCTTTTGAAGTCTCCCAGGATTTATGGAGCCTGGGTCGGATCTCTCTAGAGTGTTTTTTTTCTGTTTGCTTATCACAAGGACATTAATCTTTGTGTTTTTGCTGTTGCCAATAACAGAAGTAGTCTGGCCTTGAGAGGGTAAACTATTTATGCAAAATATCCAGTAAAAACAAAAAAATTTCCTGTGCACTAACCGTATGAAAGCCACTTCCTACATCGGAATACATAACATTCCTTTAGTGTGATAACCATTAGTCTGGAACTCGCCCAAATGTAAGTTTGGCAATGTTGACCAGCTTAGAATTTTCCGAGATCAGAAAGTAAAAGGACAAAAGTGCTAGACCTGAACGCCGACTCCGCCCTCACCTCTGATTGCCAGTTCTCTGTGTACACTGCGCATTGACAGAAAGCTATCTGTGGAGGGGCATGGTTGAACTACCAGGCAGCAGGACTATAGTCCGCTAGTGATAATCTCCAACTTATAAAACATTGATGTTATAAAAACTACAGTCTACTAGACTACTATGCAGTCTAGTAAGTGACATATCGCCGTAATCAGTGTCCTGCCCCTACATTATGTTGCTCTCAGATTACGTAGCAAAAATTTGGTGACAGAATCCCTTTGGTCTTGATAAAACACAGTGTACCTATACCAGGTTGATGAGTTTGGAGATTATTTATGTATGAATTTGAGGCTATTACTTGATCATATTGTTTACATCTCCCAATTTTCTTGTCATCTGCGCAAACATACCCAAAATTATGGCTCAACCAGTTGGATGACTTGGCATTTTAGGAAGATGGATTGACTCACCACTACTTACAGAAATTTTCCAACAAAGAACTTATGATTTGTAAGTAAAGGGAGAATAATTACCCTCACAATTTTCCATAATTTGTTCCAAGCATTTTTTTTTAATCTTTCATCTCATAAAACCATGGTGTTTACTTCAGACTGAAAGTGGGACAATCTCTGATGTCGTCAGTGAATTTATTGGAATATGAAAGTCTATCCTGTGTATATGGAATGTTAATTAAAGGCTGAGCCGTGATGCCAAATATAATTACCACTAACAAGAGGTGATGACTGCAACATGGCTGGTGTGACTAAAGGGTTTGCTGCATAGTACATGTGACAGAAGGCAGGAACATCAAGACCTACTTTCCAGATGCTGACATGAAACAACACCTACACTTGTTAATAGGTATTACACTGAGTGTAATAGATTCATTACACTTTTCTATGCAGTGAAAAAAAGGCTGGACAACTTCGATGGAGGCCAATTAGGACAGGATCTTTTAGAGGCCTCCATCTACATTCTCAAACATAGCCTAATTAGGAATTCTAAGGTTGTTATCCACCTTCATTATCTCATGTTGATTCCAGAAGGACACTCTATAAATTCTTGACTATGAAATGTTAATAGATGTTTGAAACTTCCACCATTAGAAATGGTCTTCTAGGTGATTGGTCTTCTCAAAGAAGAGTGTTCATGTACCTACCGTAGGATATAATGGAACTAAAACCCCATCTTAGAAACATTTGGGCTTGATCAGTAAAAGTTTTGTTTTGGAGAGCCTTGGATATATGTTTGCTGCTCGACTTTATTGAAAGGAAAATGAAGAGCTCTATAGGCTGCTGAATCTGATCAATTGACTGGTAAAAGGAATATAAAGCCAATATATATTAAGACTTCCCTCAAATGTCCACAAAATGGCATTCAAGAGAAGATAATGCATTACGACTGGCCTAAATATCTCAACTAAATAAAGAATTATACCTTGAAATATAAACTTAGAGTAGATGTCTGTTTTTTTTGGTTAGAACTTAAAAAGTGTGAAAAGTCTAAAAAAATCTAAATTTTAGCTTTTTATCTTGAGTTTTATAGAACACAAAGTGGGAACATAGGAGAGGAGCGATCATTGATCATTTACGTTGATCTAAACGCCGACACTAAGTCAACAGTACTTCCAACCTCAAAAATAAGAGATGTGCTCAAACGATTGTACAAATGGTTGATCGGACCAAGCCTTCAGAACTATTTTTTTTTTTATGTAGAATAAACTATTCTTGCCACAATTGTTTTCCTAGACTGTTGATCGACACTCACTCCGTGAGTCCATCTGCCTGTGTGAAAGGATTCTTAGTAAAATGATTTCTCCAGTAAATCCAGATCACATCTTTTGCACATGTGTTCTTCACTAATTACATATTGAATCACCAGTGCTCGTGTTGGCATCTCCCAGTCCATGTGCTGTTGTTACCTCCTCTAACATTGCTTGCATGTTTGCTTGTATTATATTCCTCACCTTTACACTCTGATAACAGTGCAGTTAAGGGTATTCACTAAAACAAAGAAGTAAAAGAATGTCAAGATGGTGCCTCCTTCACCAGACCTAAGTAAACGAAGAACACTTGTGTAAAACTGGATTTGTTATCAAGTCTCTATGGAGAACATAATGTCTGTAGAAAATTCAGGACACAGATAAAAGTGCAACCAGGTGATAGCAAGGAGTAGCAAACATTATACCTACGTTAGAACGGTATTTTGCATTTCCCATGCAGGATCTGTAACCACAACCTCCCACCAACCATTTATAACACTGAGGTCTTTGAGCTCACCAAGGACTAGGATCCAGGAGTGACTGCTGCCTTTGCACACACTAAGGTTACACCATTGGTTTGCTTACCGTGGAGAGGACTTGTGCAAAGATTAATTACTAGACGTAGACTTGAACCTGAGGTAAACCATAAGGTCCCACTAAAATAAGGCAATAGTTCCTCATGGACGTTCCCTCACATGGCACATCTAATGCCTAATGACAAGAAGCGGTAATTGTGAATAACCCCTTTAAGACTGAACAGTGGTGTAATTTGAATATTGCTAGCCTTAAATTATAAATTTGTGGCACACCCTCCACCTAATGTGTGCCATTGATTTCTTGTTATATGGATGTGGCAGAGGGACAATTGGAGCTTCTTAGGCATAGATATGGTTATTACATCTATAGCTACGGCCCAAAAATGTAACCCCTACCTTCCAACATTCTGGTTGTAATTAAGGCCCCTCCATACACCTTAGACGGCTGTCGGACAAATGATGATTTGGCTGGCAGCTATCATGGTCGCCTCTCCATATATGAAAGCAATGACTTGTGCTCTCTAAGAGAGAGCTGATGCCAGACATCTCTGATGGTGGCTTATCTTTAGAAGAAGAAAAAGATCGGACATGTCGGATTCTTAACTCCTATATTCATCTTTCTGGAGACCCCATACACATTAGACTGTCAGCAGATCCCATTGATATTGGCAGGTTTGGCTGACATTAGTCTAATGTGTATGGGGAAACTTTAGTCCAATTTCAACCAAGGTAAGGCTACTTTTTGGGCTAGTTATACATAAACTCCATAATAAATTCTGGGACAGTTCGATGCTATGAAAATCTATCATATCTTTTGGTAACATTAGGGTGTTTACTCGATGGTGTTCCAGCCTGTTTACACTCTTTGGGACCAAACTTTTTTTTCTTCTATAACCATATCTTTTTCCATCCATTAACTTATTTTTCCAGAATGAATTGTACGGTAATTTTGTGACCACTTTTGGGTACGTATAATTTATTGATTAGCTTTTATTGTTTCTGCCCCAAAATGCATTTTTCTGTTAGGTGTATGGTTGCCATGATGAGCTATTGGCACAAGTGTATCATGTTGCACCAATAAGCGGAGGACCCCCCTCTGTAGGTCACACTTGTTAGATGCTGTGCTTTACTGCAACATATAAGAGGATAAACACCTACAATTAGAAATTTCTATGATCTCCATCTGTCTATCACCACCGGTCTCTGTTGTTGGTCAGAGGGCTTCTCAACTGTGTGCAATCACCATGATTGTGATCATAGAGATGGTGCCTCAAATGTGTTGCCCGCTCTTCATTAAAAGTTACCGCTGGTATAGTATCCTGATGAAATAAGCCATACTTCCCTCCAGAATCCGTCATCTGCTCCAGCACTGACGAACCAGAAGTGATGATGTCACGACGATCACAAATGATCTAACTGCTGAGGCCACTGATTGTCTGCAGGGTTAAGTGACTAATGATTGTGACGTCATTATTTCTGGTCCGGGGAAAACTGGCAGAGTGGAGGGTAACAAATATGGCTTCTTTTATTTTTTATCAGGATGACTTCCCATTAGTAACTTTTAATAAAGAGTAAAAAGACCCCTTCAGTTCACGGCAATTAATGACACATGTGTACATTAAAGGAATAAAGTGAGAAAAATTGTCTGATTATATCAATGAAAGCTGTTAGGGTTGTCAGACACACCCCTAACAGAATTATGATTTCAGCTCTGCAATATAATACAGTTAAGCAACACAATGCATGCTTATATTGATATTTATAAATGTAAGTAATATAACTACAAATGTGATGTTATTCTGCATAAGAATGAACACCATCTAAGATATGAGCTTCTGGAAAATTTGTTTTTATAAGGGCTACAAGAATTAGCTTGTTATGTGAATCCGTCACATTTTTGGCACGCAATTCGGTATTTCAAACATGAAAAGTATGTTTTGTTTTTTTAGTAAGGAAATGGTACAAAGCTGTCACAACAGTGAAAAATGTACGTGATGGTGTGTTTCTCCAGCCTTTTCAGGGGGTACAACTCAAATATTTTAAAGGCCCTTAAATGCTCTATTATTCCCCAATGTAAGCAACAAACAATAACTAAAGTCAAAACCTCATTTATCCTTTGACATTTTTATGTTTTGTTTAAAAAAATACAAGCAAGAATGACAATGGATTAAAAATGGCCACATGTGCATAGCTGATTGTAAGGGTGCTTTCACATTGCGCTCTAGGTCCCCACCAGGGCATACGTCCGAATCTTCCGCAAAACAGAGTCCGGATGCATGCACCTATGTGGCTATAGACTGTAATAGTGACATGTTGGCAGCGGATTACTTACTTTCCAAGCATGTGACAACAGAACTTGTTTATTCAGGAACAATATATGATAAGCTTAATAGATCAGGAATAAATCATTTGTGTGTCTCTATCTGTGCAGCATCTACAGCAGGCTGCTTCTCTCATACACAGACACAGGAAAACAGGAAATACAGTCACATGCTCTCCCTGTGTGAGCCTCTGGGAGTGTTTTTTTTTTGTATCTTTACAAACATTATACAAATCTAGCAACTAAACACTCAGACAGGAATGGAGTTGTTGCACCAATCATATTCCAACATGATGGCAGCGCGAAGGTGAGCTCTGACGTGCACCATTTTTGGGAGTATACTCCTACAGGAGGCAGACACCCAAACAAAGTAGACTTGTCATGGTTCCTAGAGTGGACCCACTGGATCGCGGTACCGACTGAACCCGGGTGAGCTGACCAGGTGAAACCGACCCCTATACAGGAAACGTTAGGGGCAGGCCCAGGAGGAGGGTATACTGCAACAGGAAAAAAAACAGGAAATACAGTCACATGCTCTTCCTGTGTGAGCCTCTGGGAGTTTTTTTTTTGTATCTTTATAAACAGCATACAAATCTAACAACTAAACACTCATAGACAGGAATGGAGTTGTTGCACCAAACATATTCCAACATGATGGCAGCACGAAGGTGAGCTCTGACGTGCACCATTTTTGGAAGTGTACTCCTACAGGAGGCAGACACCCAGACAAAGTAGACTTGTCACGGTTCATAGAGTGAACCCTCTGGATCGCGGTACCGACCGAACCCAGGCAAGCTGACCAGGTGAAACCGACCCCTATAAAGGGAACTTTAGGGGCAGGCCCAGTAGCAGGGCATACCGCAATAGCTATTACCAGGGACCGGCTCGTAGATGTCACGATCCACGTTTGGATCTGTGGCAGATCTCTCTCTGCATACTGAAACTTTTTCCTTTCAGGCCATCGTGAGTTAATGTCAGTCTTTTCCCCAGGTGGCCGCTGGTGTAATTGCATGGCTGCTGACTTGTCAGAGGAAGGTGGTTACCACTCCCACCATCCTTTAAAAGGTCACCTGAGGTGTCATCTGACTGTTGGTGATATTTCTTTTGGAGACCAACCAAGCTGGAGCCAGGAGCTTGCTGAGCGCAAGGAACGTTAGGAGCAGGCCCAGGAGGAGGATATACTGCAACAGCAAAACAAACAGGAAATACAGTCACATGCTCTTCCTGTGTGAGCCTCTGGGAGTTTTTTTTTTGTATCTTTATAAACAGCATACAAATCTAACAACTAAACACTCATAGACAGGAATGGAGTTGTTGCACCAAACATATTCCAACATCATGGCAGCACGAAGGTGAGCTCTGACGTGCACCATTTTTGGGAGTGTACTCCTACAGGAGGCAGACACCCAGACAAAGTAGACTTGTCACGGTTCATAGAGTGAACCCTCTGGATCATGGTACCGACCGAACCCAGGCAAGCTGACCAGGTGAAACTGACCCCTATAAAGGGAACTTTAGGGGCAGGCCCAGTAGGAGGGCATACCGCAATAGCTATTACCAGGGACCGGCTCGTAGATGTCACGATCCACGTTTGGATCTGTGGCAGATCTCTCTCTGCATACTGAAACTTTTTTCCTTTCAGGCCATCGTGAGTTAATGTCAGTCTTTTCCCCCGGTGGCCGCTGGTGTAATTGCATGGCTGCTGACTTGTCAGAGGAAGGTGGTTACCACTCCCACCATCCTTTAAAAGGTCACCTGAGGCGTCAGCTGACTGTTGGTGATATTTCTTTTGGAGACCAACCAAGCTGGAGCCAGGAGCTTGCTGAGCGCAGTGGTGCTTCTGCTATTTCCCTGTTCTGGTGCCTTACTCTGCTGTGCGGTGCATTGCAGCAGAGAAAGCTAAGTGTTATTATTTAGTTATTTAAACCCTAGGTGTCTGTCTTTCCTTTTGTTGTTTTGGTGTTATTCACATTATTCCCTGTCTCACCTCCTGGGGAGGCGGTTGGTGGGTTTAGCTCAGGGCTAAACAGGAGACAGAGACAGGTCGGTGGCTTGGACCTCTCTACCTTCAAGTGTACCCCCAAGTTAAGGAAAGACAGGGCCCTTCCTTAGCCTTAGGGGCAGTTCAGAGGCCCAGGTTCCTCATCCCCTGTATTTCTACAACTGCCCCGTGACAGTAGAAGACAGAGAGACCAAGATGGTGCAGATTGAGACACACCAGTACAGAGTATGCACCAGAGTGAATCACCAGGTGCTGATGTGAGGGAGAGTGTGCCAGAAATACTGAAGCCAGACACAGAGGAGGAGAGCACTTCCTGATCAGGACACCCGGCAACTGAATAAAAAAATCCAGCAAGCGCATGCCCGCATCGTAAGGAGGCACACGGTGCAGGCATGGACCACGAACGCCTCGGGAGGCACACAAGCCCGGGGACACCCGGCGCGACCCCACACCACCAGCACAGGAGGCCCGAGGAGCGGCGGCAGAGCGGCTGTCCGATGCAGTAACAGTACCCCCTCCTTCTTAAGACTGGCAAGGAACTTTCCGAGGATGCGAGGAGCATAAATGTTTTCGTTGGGCTCCCATGACCTCTCCTCAGGACGAAAACCCTTCCAATCAATCAAAAAGAAAGTACTCCCTCTAACCTTCTTCATGGTAAGAATATTTCTTACCTCAAAGACATCTCCAGTATTAACGGCTGGCGGGGCATGACTGAATGTGGTATCGAAGTGGTTGAGCACTATATGGAAGGCGTTGGGGATACATGGAAGTCGTTGGGGATATGGAGCGAGGCAGGCAACTTCAACTTGTAGGTAACCTCATTGAGTTGCTTCAAAATTTCAAAGGGACCGATGTAACGGGGACTAAGCTTGTAGGATGGAATCTTGAGTGCGATATATTTGGATGCAAGCCACACTTTTTCACCAGGAAGATATTTAGGAGAATCTAAGCGCCTCTTGTCCGCATGTCTTTTCTTCTTGTAAGAGGCTTTTTCAAGTGAGCTCTTGGTCTCTCTCAAGATTTGGGAAAATTTCATCTACATGGCGTCAGCCATTGGCACACCCGAGACAAGGGGTACCGGGAGAGACATGTTGGGGTGTTGACCCGAAATGATGAAGAACGGAGACTTGGCAGAGGATTCACTGGAATGATTGTTATATGCGAACTCCGCCAAGGGAAGAAGACTGACCCAATCATCCTGAGGAACATTACAGAAGTGCCGAAGAAAAGAAGTCAGGACCTGGTTGACTCGTTCCACCTGGCTGTTAGTTTGGGGCTGATGGGCCGAGGAAAAATCTAGGGTCACCTTCATGAGTTTGCACAGAGCTCTACAGAAGTGGGACGTAAATTGCACACCTCTATCGGATACTATGTGTAGAGGGAAGCCATGGTACTTGATGATATGGCTAATGAAGATCTTCACCAATTCAGGGGCCGAAGGCAGGCCGGGTAATTGAACAAAGTGTGCCATTTTAGAAAAATGGTCCACAACCACAAAAAGAATCGTATAATCCAATGAACACGGTAGATCGGGAGTAAAATCCATCGCTATATGCTGCCAGGGGACTAAGGACACAGGATGAGGTTGCAGAAGCCCGGAAGGAGGTTGTCTAGGGATCTTGTTCTTGGCACAGGACGGGAAAGAAGCCAAAAAGTATTCCACATCTTGACGGAGAAAAGGCCACTAATAGTAGCGAGACATGAGGACCATAGTCTTCCTGACACCCGCATGGCCGGCTAATTTAGTGGAGTGACCCCAGTGGAGAATACTTATTCTGTCTGCCTCTGCCACAAATGTCTTACCCGGTGGAGGGTTGGAAAGTCTGATCTGAGCTACGGTGATAACTCTGGTCTGGTCGATAATATGAGAGGGTTCTTCCTCAGTATCCTCCGACAGGAAGAATCTAGACAATGCGTCTGCTTTGGCATTCTTAGTGCCTGGCCGAAAGCGGAGTTTGAAGTCAAACCGAGCCCAGCACAGGAGGCCCGAGAAGCGGTGGCAGAGCGGCCGGCCGCGCCGGTAGCAAGACTGCATCTGAGTGTCCGCCTCCTGTAGGTGTAAACTCTCGAAAAAAGTGCACGGCACAGTTCGCATTTGCCCTGCCGTCATCATTGCAGTCTGTTGGCCCCATCGGCGCATGCTTCTGATCCCACTTTTTGGGATGAAGGGCAGGCGTATGCCCTAACGGGAACATAGAACACAATGTGAAAGCACCCTTACAATTTAAGCATGTCCAGTTGAGGACTACTGATCCCATTGTGCCGGTAGAGAAGTAGAGGGACTTTCCTTCTTTGTTGAACATCAGCAATAGATTGTGGCTTGAAGATGTCCTAAAATCTGTTTTTGATATCATGGACTTCATTGATATCCTTTTGTTGGTCCACTATTAAGAGTTCAAAAGTATAAAGGACATGTCACATATCTGATATTGGCTCATGTAAATAAGCCTTTAAGCACGCACCAATTAAATTATACATCATCAATTAATGTCCAAAAATCTGCCCCGTAAATGTACCTTAAACAATGTCTAAACTTTCTTTTTTATTATCTTCCAGGCATTGCAAAGTTATGATCTCTCGCTGTTTCACATGCTCTTTTATAAGCTGCATTCAACTGCTGCTAAGCAAAGCTGCAAAAAGAATATGAAAACCAATAATATTCCTCACACAAAATAAACTAGATCCCTTAAAAATGTATGTTATATACCTACAGCGTCATTGAAGGAGCAACATGATCAAATTTAGTATTAAATTCCAATTTCTATTAAATATTCACAAAAAATATGATACAAAGTATAATGACTACAGGAGTAGCACACTCACTGTCCGCATGGATCATGTTTACAGAAACCAGAAAAACAAACCAGTACATCCTACAAGGTTAAATCTAGAGTAAATGCAGAATGAACATCCAGTATAGATATGAACTGTGGGTATGAAGTTCATAAACCAAGTATCAAATAAAAGTTGCACAGGTGAATCATTATCTGAACATAGATCTAAATCATTCTAGATGTTCACAGAAGTATTATGGCAATGCAGGAAATGAAGTATATTGAAAATATATTGGCTTGATTGCCAAACTTGAATAACACAAGTGGATCAGAGTAAATATGTGGACTAATAACATACCATATCCATTTCCTGACGAAACTGCAGAGTTGAAGCGCGCGTCGAGGTGTGGTGAATTTACCCTACATCCTCTCCACTATGGCCACAGGTAATTGATTCAGATATTAGTCCACATATTTACTATGTTCTTCTGGTGTTATTCGTGTTTGGCAATCTAGCCAATATATTTTCAATATACTTCAATTCCTGTGTTGCCATAATACTTTTGTGGACATCTAGTATTATTTAAATCTATGTACAGATTATGATTCACCTGTGCAAATTTTCTTTGATACTAGGTTTGTAAACTTTGTACTCACAGTTCATATCTATACTGAATATTCATTCTGCATTTACTCTAGATTTAACCTTGTTGGATGTACTGGTTTATTTTTTCTGGTTTATGTAAACATTTCCATGTTGACAGTGAGTGCACTGTAAAAAATAGTCTTTGTACAGGACTGTCCCTGTCTGATCTGCTCTCATCCTCCAAACTCAGGCAGGAAAAAGTCATGTACCATGATTATTTCAATATTACTGAGCAGCAGTTGAAAGCTTCTTTTAAAGATGCATGAACTGAGCATATAGCAGCCCTATAGCATTGTGTTAGGGAGTGAAGGAAGCAAAATAATTTCATGAAGTACATTATAAAAGTTTATAACTTTGTAATGCCTGGTGGATAATTAACCTAAAAAAAATGTAAAAATAAATAAATAATAAAAATCTAATTACAAAAAGTAAAGAATAATAAAAAAAATATTACTTCTGAAATATTATACTGGCTTCTGCTTTAATGTGTATATATAGAAATATATTTCAATATCATAATCTCTTTTTAAGTGGTAAATAACAGGTTTAGCGTGTTGTTCGTACAGTTGGCTTGCTATGTATTCCCATACATAGTAAGCCAACTGTATGAACAAGCTAAACCTGTTATTTATCACGTAAAAAGAGATTATCGTCTTAAAATATATTTCTATATACACTATATACATACACACATACATTAAAGCTGAAGCCAGTATAATATTTCATAGGTAATATTTTTTCCCGGCCTACTATAAATTTTGCAAGAGTCTGATTCAGCGTATACGTCTTTTAGAAAACACTCATAACATAGACACTTAAGCATATCAGCATTGCTTTAGTCTGAGAAATTGTCATAAACCACGTCTGAGAATGAACCTTGCTCTTAGCCCATGTGTTCTTATACTGCTGCACCTTGTCCACTGTCAGACTCATCATTCAAAAGTTATGCATAAAACTCAGGATGTTTTTTTTTTCCAGCTGAAACCTCTTTCTGAAGAAAACTGTATCACCTACAAGTGGTAGTAATGTACTACAGTCGCAATTGCTATAATAAATAGTGGTTTCATACATATGGTAAAATAAAAAGAGCTTCAAATTCCTATTTTTAATCTCACTACCATATCCACCATGATGGTGCCCAGACTTTATGTTCTCTTAACTGGCAAGTGGAGTTTCCCAACTTATCATCACATCGCCTTTTTAGGTAATTAACTCTGAATATCAGGAGGAGTTTGTGAAAGGGAAAACCAGGAGAAGTTGGAGAAGAGGAATGACAACCCAGGAGGAGTATAAGAAGGGGAGTGACAACCCAGAAGAAGTGGGATAAAAGGAATGACAACCCATGAGTAGTTGGAGAAGAGGAATGACAACCAAGGAGGAGTGGGAGGAGGGGAATGACAACCCATGTGGAGTTTGAGAAGAGTAATGATAACCGAGGAGAAGTTGGAGAAGAAGAACAACAGCCCAGGAGTAGTGGGAGAAGGAGAATGACAGCCCAGGAGGAGTTGAAGAAGTAGAAAGACAACCCAGGAGGAGTGGGAGAAGGGGAATGACAACCTAGGAGTAGTTGGAGAAGAGGAATGAGGCAACCCAGGAGGAGTGGGAAAAGGTGAATGACAGCTCAGGAGAAGTTGGAGAAGAATGACAGCCCAGGAGGAGTTGGAGAAGAGGAATTAGGCAACCCAGGAGTAGTTGGAGAAGGGGAATGACAACTCAGAAGGAGTGAGAGAAGAGGAATGATAACCCAATTGAGCCAAGGTTAAGCTTGATGAAGCTGTGTCTCTTCAACCTTTTGAAGTCCATTTAGCCAATGATTATACTATTGTAGAGTTGAAGAATTTTCATGTTTGGCTGAATTTTCACTTCAAGTAATGAGAATGCATTTTTTTCCAGTAGCGAAAGATGAAAAATTCTCTATCTCATTTTACATGCTCCAAATTGGCACACATACACCATGGAGCATCTTCATGAAATTTGGAGTCATCCATATGTGAACACCTATCAAATAGAAATCCAACTCTTATAACTATTTCTTCTGTTGCATGGTCACTTAGACTGAGAAAACACCCTGATCCTTCAAATTTAACCCATCACACATATTACTGTTTGACCAAATGGAAAACAAAACCAAACATTCTGGGAAAAAAATGTTGTCAGTCGGATAATTTCCCCGAACTAATTTACCTTCTGTCACCTCCCTTACTAATTATATCTTTTAATTCATTAGTCATTAGATAAATTTGTAGTCTATTGATGAACTCTTTCTGTTTGGTATGACACCCTCTTGCGCTAAAGTATTACAATGCATGATTACGCTTACTGTAGAAAACCCTTTTCTATATTTGTTCACCTTTTCTTGCTCCCACAGTGCATCTCCACTAGTGGCTGTCTGACTCTGTAACCTACTGCCTGGTGGCATCTTCATCTTTGCAGCAATGGCTCCTAACCAAAGTGTGTGTCATGAATCTATAAAAACTATTTAAGGGAGACTGGAATCTGCACTCCTCACCTACATTTATTTTGTAACACTTTTGTGTGCCTAATTGCTATGCGTAACCCTGACCTCCTCTTTTGTCACTTATGTCTTGATCCTTATACCGTTGTCCATCTTTTCATTCTGATCCCTGGTCTATCTTGACTTTGCTTTAAGTTCTTCCTCTTGCTTGTCACCTTCTGACATAGTATTCCAAAAAGAAGCCAAATGGACATACAAATAGGCAAATTTGATCTAGAGTAAAAAAAATCCAATTGAAGAGAAATTCTTTATTATTTAAGCTCAGTTTTAAATATGATGTGTTTCCGAGCTGTCTGCTCCTTTTTCAGTGACCCATGCCTACTTTCTGAACTTTGCTTTCATCACTGCTACTGCCACCATTCAGTGACTATTTGAGGGTCGACAACCTGAGAATCAAACTGGAAAAATCTCTATTTTTTTGTAGGGGTTAATGATGCAGACTGAGGAGACTTCCTAGACTAAAGGATCCCTATACATATTGGACTAATATTGGTGGCCTTGGCTAACAGTCTATTTTGTACATGGGCCTCCCAATTCTTCCCTGTGAGAAGATGTCGGGAGAGATATGTATCCGACATGTTCAATTCTGTATGGCCAAACCTTTTGTTCTCTTGAAGATAAGATGCCACCAAAGGGTTCTGACAGAAGTTCTCTCAAGCAAAACACAGTGATGCAGTCAGAGTGATTGCTCTGGTGTAAGGAGGTGTCTAGATAGATGGCTGCCAGCTGAACGATTGGTCAAACCATCATTCGCTTGACAGCTAATTTTTTTAACCTTTTAATATGTTGGTCTAGTCAGTGACACATAGATTGTGATTGAAAAGATCTACTGCTCTGATAAGAAACGTAGCTCCTGTATTGAAGATTGCACCACCTTTCCGCCTCACAAGTCTTTTGTAGAAGATAGGAGGTTAGATTTGGGCAATGAGTACCATCTCCAAATCATATAGGATGGTGCAGAGATGTGTAATCAAGTATTCACAAACATCTTCCAATATAAAGAAAGGAAAAAAAGATATACCTCAAAATGGGGAAGAAGGAAATACCCCCTACTGATGCCTTGGATCAATTCATTTTAAGAATCAATCAGGAGACTAAAGAGAGATGTGGGAGAGATGTAGGACACCTCTATCCAGCTCTTTGTCCAAAACACTGATGGATTTCCTAGACTTGTACAGTTTTCTAGCATGTCCATTTAAAAGTTCTAGAATTTTTTAGGTTAAGGATCCAAAATGTAACGACAACGTCCCTTTGGGACCTTGAAGGTGTTATTTTATTACATTTTCATTGCACGTAAAAAATGGAGATAACAGCACACTAGAGATGAGCAGATCAGGCAAAATTCAGATTTACTTGTTTGTCTGTTTTTTTCCCAGGAAATTAGAACTCAATGTCCCTTATTATGCTCTGAGGCCTTTTCAGACTATAGAGTATAATAAATGTAATATCTAAAAAAGAATAAAATCCTTATATTCATTTATCATTCAACTCTTTGGCCTCTCCAGTTTTTATTGTCCTGGACTGGTCTTCGTCACATCTTCTGAGCTCTGACGCTTGAGCTGAAATAACCATGGCCTCTCACACTAAACCGGGACTTCCAGCACTGATGAGGTCTGGGAGTGTTATGTCCCATGAATGAGACATTTTACAGACTGTCCTGTGTATTTTACATGCTGTATTGCAGTCTCTCATATTGTTTACTGTTGCTATGTGTCCCTGTGTTTGCATAGCTGAAATCCTCCCTTTACATCAAGTTTGTCCCTTCTGTCTCTCTGTCTCCCTCTTCTGGTGTGATGTCATTTCCTTCTTCTTTCTCCTGTGTTTCATTCTCCATCTTGATTTTATCAGATTCACATGTGTTTTCAGTCTGTCTGAAGAAAGTCTTTTTTACCTGCTGCTGTTTGTATGCATTCAACAAGAATTCTTAAAGAAATCAAAGTCTCTTCTGGATTCTTCATAACATGTGTGCCGGCAGCTGAGTTAAGCTATCTGCGATCGTCGCCAATTGTAAGTAAGATGAAGAGATCCGGCATCTCACAGAGCCATATTTACAGCCACAGGCCCGGGGACAGAAAAGTAAAAAAGACTCTTCAGATTCTTCTGTAAAACCCACAGCTTCTATAAAGCTACAGAACTTCCTGCAGAGCATCCGCTCTCAACATATAAGAGTCTATACAGCTCTCCTTCTCCCTGTGCAGCAGGATGGCTGAAGGAATGACTACACGGTCTCTGCCAGACCCATTGTCAGAGGAAGAGTGCATAGACCCTGATCCACCATTTAGTGAGAAGGCTAGACGTCTCACAAAGCCAACATGGAAAATAAGGGAGAATCTAGAATCCAGTAAACATGATCTTCTCCGTGCAACAGCAGAGCTATGGCAAAAACTCTTATGCCACATAAATAGCCTGACTCAGCCTGCTTCTCTCCAACGACCACTGGAGGGAGCTCTCGCACAACTGTGTTCAGATTATCAATGTTATGCAGAAATAACAGACCAATATATCGCAGTGTTAAAAAGACTTAACCCATCAGTTACCTGCAAAGAGCTGCAAGCTTTCCAAAAACTTAACTCTGAGAGAGAAAGCATGGTGCGCGATATAAAAGCCAAAACAGAGGCAAGAATCGCACTAATAGCCGAGATGTCATCTTGCATTTCTGGCTCTGCCAGACAGTCAAAGCGACCATCTAAGTCACGCTCTTCAAAATCCTCAACCCTCAGCGAACAGCTCATAAAAGCACGTGCGGAAGCTGAGGCCACTAAAATACAAGCTGCCTTTGCTCAAAAGGAAACTGAAATGAAAACTGAGGCAACTAAAATACAAGCTGCCCTAGAGGCCACTAAAATACAAGCTGCCCTAGAGGCCCTAGAGAAGGAAACTGAGATGAAAACTGAGGCCACTAAAATACAAGCTGCCCTAGAGGCCACTAAAATACAAGCTGCCCTAGAGGCCCTAGAGAAGGAAACTGAGATGAAAACTGAGGCCACTAAAATACAAGCTGCCCTAGAGGCCCTAGAGAAGGAACGCCAACACGCCATAGCCATGGCAAAGTTAGAGGTCCTGGAACAAGCCATCAGTGAGAGCCAAAGAGACAGCATCAGTTTAACAACAGGGTTTTGATACTGAAGACCCTCTTAAGCGTACTAGAGACTATGTACAAAGCCAACACAGCGCTATCCCTGCTCCTGCAATCCTTCCTGACCACACTGATGCTCCCCTGAGACAACAGGACACAGAGCGTTTATTCCCATCCTGCACCCAAGGTCAGTACAATTACAATACGCTGCCAATCTTGTATCCTGATCCACCTCTGTGCACCGAAATGTACCAGAAACCTGCAAATCACCAAATCTTATACTCAGAATCCTACGTACAGGCCAATATGCAGGCCAGTCACCACACTCCGGTCAATCACACAATTCCAGTCCCATGTGTAGCAGAAACTAAGCTCATTAAGCCAGTTAATGGACTGAAAGCCTACGCTGCCCCATACGTACCTGCATTCCCAGGTCAAATCACAGACTGTATGAACAAAGCTATCCAGCCAGCATCGGTCCTTCCAAAATCTGAGAATGCTGATATGACTGGCCTCGCAAGGTACATGATTCGGCGCGATCTAACTAAGACCGGTCTTACAGAGTTTGACGATAAACCTGAGAACTACAGGGGTTGGAAGTGTACCTTTGAAACCACGATCAGTGATCTCGGCATCACCGCCGCTGAAGAGCTAGACCTGCTAATCAGGTGGCTTGGGCCACAATCCACGGATCGGGTCAAGAGACTTAAATCTGTCCACATCAGTAATCCCATTGCTGGTCTCACTGCTGCATGGAAGAGGCTAGAAAGAAGCTATGGCAGTCCTGAGGTCATAGAAAGGGCCCTGTTCAAACGACTAGAGGATTTTCCAAAGGTATCTAATAAAGACAGTACAAGGTTCCAAGAGCTCAGCGACCTCCTGTTAGAGCTTCAGCTGGCCAAAGCAGACCCATACCTTCCTGGCCTCAGCTACCTGGACACTGCTCATGGGGTAACCCCAATAGTTTCCAAGCTGCCGTCCAATATCCAAAATAAGTGGGCCATGCTTGGATCAAAATACAAAAGGGAAAACCAAGTCTCCTTCCCTCCATTTTCCTACTTCTGCGAGTTCATCGAAATATATGCAGACTGTAAGACTGATCCAAGTTTTTCCTATGGAGAACACAGCGACCCTGTTTCATCTACTAAACACGACAGTCCACGTCTTAACTACAGGAGCCACCAAGCTCCAATGTCCATCAAGAAGACTGATGTTCTTCTGGCACCTTCAGTATCACAAGATAAGAGCGACAAAGGTGAGAAGGTTGAGAATCCTAATCGCCAGTGTCCAATTCACCAACTGCCACATCCCCTGAAGAAGTGCATCGGTTTCAGGAAGAAGCCCCTTCAAGAACGAAAGGAGCTCTTGAAGAAGTTTGGAGTATGCTTCAGGTGCTGCGCCTCTACCGAACATCTTGCTAAGGACTGTGTCATCCCCATCAAGTGTCTAGAGTGCGACAGCGAAGACCACGTACAGGCGCTCCATCCATCACAGCCTGACTCTGCGTCTTCACCTTCTCCCACCACAAGCCATGGCGGGGAGAGTACAGACCAAGTGACAAGCCATGTTGCGGTATCTTCCTCATGCACCGATGTCTGTGGAGAAGGTCTTCGAGACAAGTCCTGTGCGAAGATTTGCCTGTCATGGGTGTATCCTAAGGGCCATCCAGAGAAGGCAGTCAAGGTGTACGTTAGCCTGGATGACCAGAGCAACAAATCATTAGCCAGGTCAGAACTCTTTGACTTGTTTGACTTAAAAGGAGACGTCTATCCCTACACCTTGGGCACCTGCAGCGGCGTTTTACAAACCTCTGGAAGAAGGGCCAATGGCCTCATAATAACTTCTCTTGAGAAAGGCGCCATGGAGATACCACTACCCACGCTTGTAGAGTGTAACCAAATACCATTCAATAGGGAAGAAATCCCAACACCAGAAGTCGCTCTTCAGCATCCTCATCTCAGAATGATAGCCAACGAGATGCCACCCCTGGATGATAAGGCAGACATCCTAATTCTCCTCGGCAGAGACATTATACGACTGCACAAGATGCGTCAACAAATCCACGGACTACTCAATGAACCATATGCCCAGCGCCTCGAGCTGGGCTGGGTCATCATTGGCAATGTCTGTAGTGACCAGACAAGGAATCAGAACGACATCTCCTCTTACAAAACCGTTATCACATCAGATGACAATGACTTGTCCTCCCTGTCATACTCACGTCACCAATGGATGAAGGAGAAGTCAAACGACACTACGTGTCAACGGCAACCATCCGATATTTCAAGTCCGCTTTATCCTCGAGACTACAACCTCGAGATAACAGCATTCGATCCTTCAACCAAGGACAACAACTCACTACCTACAGAGGGAGACAAAGTGATCATCAGGGTCATGAGCATCAAACCCACTGAAGACAACTATAACAGCTGGGTAGCTCCCTCACCTTCTCTTCCAGCAAAGACTAAGTTGCCAAGGGATCCACAGCAAGTAACTGCTATGTTCCCAACCTTTGATACCCATCTCCATCACAAGCCTGGTCAAATCGAAGCCGTGCTAGACTTCAGTGCTCAGAGTGAGAGCCCCTCTCTCAACAGCCTACCTCTGACCGATGGTACCAGCGTTTTCCCCACGCAATTCAGCCTCAGCTCACTGGCGGATGTTGAACAAGACACGTTCACTTCCCAAGCATCACCCTGTAAGGAACTTGCTATCGAATGAGGAGCCTCGCCTGTTGAAAACAGCATCGACGGTCCTCTCGGGTTTAAGACACCCATCGCAGTTCTAGGCAGGGTACCACTGAGACAGCTTGCTACTCCGGATATCAACGGGAACACTATGCTACCATCTCAGAGACAGCAAGGATGGGAGACGGCGAAGAAGTCTCTAAAGGCCTTACAACAAGTCCTGCCCCGTAGTTCTGTAAAGACTCTTTCAACCGTCATCAAGAGACAAGTCTACCTTTCCTACGACGTGTCTACGAAGACTACAGCTGCAGGAGCCTCTCCCAGCGCTTCAGAAACTGGCAAAAAGGTACAGAAGCTGAGCTCTCTTTACCCTGGACATCCTTTCAGCTGGTCAGCCATCCTATCTGCTGACATACATTTCAGGCAAATCATCTGCTGGCTCCTTCGAGCAGAAGTCACATGATCTTAGCTTCGTCTCTGAACTCAGCTCACGGCGGGGAGCCTACCGCCATATACTCCTCCAGCTGTGCTGGAACATTGTAATATTTTAACTTTCTCCAGCGGATTATTGGGTTGGTGGAAGTGTTTGCACGTTGCGCTTCCCCAATCCGAAGATGGGTTTTCGTTTGGACTTGGACTATTCCGCTGTTGAGGACTTCATGCCTCCAACTGAACATTGGACCATGCCAATTGGACTTCAACTGTTGTTGTTATTACCTGCATGCTTGTTTTTTCCTTTTGTCTTTCAGGTCTACAGTGACATCTTCAGTGGACATCATAAAATTATGAAATCTATAGATTTCAGACGGGGAGTGTTATGTCCCATGAATGAGACATTTTACAGACTGTCCTGTGTATTTTACATGCTGTATTGCAGTCTCTCATATTGTTTACTGTTGCTATGTGTCCCTGTGTTTGCATAGCTGAAATCCTCCCTTTACATCAAGTTTGTCCCTTCTGTCTCTCTGTCTCCCTCTTCTGGTGTGATGTCATTTCCTTCTTCTTTCTCCTGTGTTTCATTCTCCATCTTGATTTTATCAGATTCACATGTGTTTTCAGTCTGTCTGAAGAAAGTCTTTTTTACCTGCTGCTGTTTGTATGCATTCAACAAGAATTCTTAAAGAAATCAAAGTCTCTTCTGGATTCTTCATAACATGTGTGCTGGCAGCTGAGTTAAGCTATCTTCGATCGTCGCCAATTGTAAGTAAGGTAAAGAGATCCGGCATCTCACAGAGCCATATTTACAGCCACAGGCCCCGGGGACAGAAAAGGGAGTGTTCTGTGCAAGCATGCGAAAGATCACAATGTCACATCATATGCACAAATTATCCCATGTGAGACGCCCAGGGATTTCAGTGTGAGCGTCCAGGATCAGAAGATCGACGAAGAACAGGTGACTAAAAGGGGAGGAGCCAGAGTGGTGAGTATTTTTTAACTTTTATTACTTTTTGATGTCCCTTTATAGGTCAGAGAAATTTCAGCAATTGACCGCTATTTTGCTAAATCTGAACTGAAGCAAAGTACAAAAAAGTCTGCATTTTGCTGAATGCTATTTTTTTTGTGAAATTTGAGAAGAATTAAATTCCACTAGAATTTATTAACTCATCTCTACAGGATATGTCAAAGACTGCAGTCCGTAAAGAAGTGCGACCTGATGTGCTACAGAAACAAGATGGAGATGGATATTGTCCTGAAAACAAACATATCACATGTTCCGGCATGTTTGAAATTCCTCGTCTCTCGGCAATGAGCTTTAGAGCCTAAAGAATGAGCAGATAAACACAATTAGACTAAACGACTAGGGACTTTATTCAAGGTTGATGAAAGGATAGAATTAGCCATTAGTGATAAAATCCAGCCACCCACGCACTCGGTCATAGATGTTTGTCAGATGACGGGAAGAATGTATCTGTGGGAAATAAACTAGGATCTCATGAAGAGTTTAGTGTAATCTTCTGGCTTGGACAGATTGTCCTAGATGAGGTCACAGATCAAGGAAATCTTTCATGGGAACTTTGCTGTTACTCAATTAAATAATATTACAAACCACAGTATGTATTTATTAAAGGATATGGAAAACTGCTTTGCGGGTTTCGGTCATGTACGACCATGAATTGTGACAGCAACCCGGCATCTCTAGCAGAAGGTGATGCTACCATGTGGTTGTAAGGGGGATGACCGGACCACTGGTGTAAATGCATGCAGAGTCTGGAACTGAAGAGGCTGCATCCCCTGTTCCTGGGGGGGAAGCTTGAGGGAGACGTACCTTCCCCTGTTCTAGCGAGATGGAGCTTCCTGCTGACCCGGGGAGCGTGCAGCAGCGGGCAGATAAAAGGAAGCGCGCGCGGCAGGTCAGTTTGGCGCCAACGGTGTACAGTGCGCAATCAGGTGTGCAGCGCGCTCCGCTCTCCCTCCCCACACAGAGTGCCGACGTCGCAACAGGCTGCACCAAGAGGGTCCTCCGCCGTCTGCAGGAGGACCGCTGCGCTGAGGGGAGCGGTGTGCTCAGCAGCAGCTTAGAGACAGACAGCCCGGGTGTTCTGCAGCAGGAAAGACCAGAGCCGTGCTCACAGAACAGAGCCGTGCACACAGAGCAGAGCCGAGCTGACAGTGCAGCAGCCAGAGAGAGAAGTGCTCCATCCTGGGAGCATCAGCATTACGCAGGCCAGCGTCCGTGCAGCAGCCCTGTCGCCACAACAGGGATCTGAGAGAAAGAGATGTGCAGTGTGAGCCCGGTGACTACCATAAAGCAAGGTGCCAGACACTTCGGGTCTGTGAGTACCGCGCACGTGCCGCCAGAAAGAGATCGGGTGCGTGACCATTATCTACACCCTGACTTTGCTAGTGATTATCTGCTCAGTCACTTGCACCCTGACATTGCCAGTTTATATTTGCCGAGCCACGTTGGGCTCATACAGAACTGTGGCCGTACCCTTGTCAGTCATTGCAGCAGGGACCAGTGAGTGTTTTGGTCCCAGAGCATCCGTACAGTGTAGGCCTGCGCCCAAACAACGCCACCGCCACTGCTGACAGAGACTGTGAGGAGAGTCGTGCAGGGGCCACGTTGGGCTCAGACAGTGCCGTGGCCCACGCTCCTCTGACCACATCAGTTTATGGACTAAGGGCAGCGGAAGGTACCGGAGACCAACCGCTGTCACCAGAAGACGGGGCTTTATTGCCCATAGGACCTTCCAGGAAAAGACACCACGACAGCCTTTGCCGGCGCTATTGAGTTTCCAGCAGGAGTTTAAGGAACTCCTGACACATGTGCATCACAGGAACTGCCTGATCCTTTATCCCTTACCTCACAATATCCTTTGTAATTACACTGTTTTTCCCCTGTTTCACCCATTACCTCCCTGCGTGGAGTATTCCCCTGTAAATAAATCTGTTAACCCTTGCTCTGCCTCCTGTCCGTCACTGCATCCTGCGTACTGGCAATTCTACATGGTTAGGCAGCCCACTTATACTGATCAAACTAGTGGATGAAGGATTGGCAAGTTCTGCATTAACCATGGATTAGGGATGAACAGACCCCTTTGACTAGGAACCCTAACCCAGTAGAAGTCAAAGGAGACCCGTGCTTTGGTGATTGGCTGTAAAATGGTCGTAGTAAGTACTAAGGGAGCTAAGAGGTAGGGGTAAGAGCAGAACAATTGCCCTGCAAACAGATGTGGATAGGGAAATGGCTTAAAATAACATAGAATGAAAAAATAATAAGGTGGACATGGCGGTGGAGTTGAAAGAGGCAAGGGAGGAATAATCCAACATTGTTTTTGTTTTTTTTTTTTCATTTTTTTTTGTTTTTTATTTTTTTATGGAACTGACTTAAAAGAACATAGAATTACCAAGCAAAAATAAACAATGTAGACACAGGAGGCGGAGATCCAAGTGGAGGAGGTGGAAGTGACGATGTAGATGCAAGCGGCAAGGGAGGAGTAATCCAACACTGGTTTTTTTTTTTGCTTGTTTTTCTTCATTTTTTTCATGTTTTTTTTTGTTTTGTTTTTATGGAACTGACTTATAAGAACATGGAAATACCAAACAAAAAATAACAATGTAGACCCAGGATTCGGAGGTCCAAGTGGAGGAGTTGGCCATGGCAGTGTAGGTGGAACAGGAAGAGGAGGAGTAATCCAACACTGGATTGGAGGTTTATTTAATTTTTTTCATGCTTTTTTTTACTTTTATGGAACTGACTTAAAAGAACTTAAAATTAACAAAACAAAAAAATAACAATCTAGAACCAGGAGGAGTAGGTCCAAGAGGAGGAGGAGGTGGAGTAGGTGGAGGTGGACGAAGCGGTGTAGGTGCAATAGGCAGATGAGGAGGTAGCCAACACTGTTCTTTTGTTTTTTTCATTTGGGGAGGTCCCAAAATTAAACAAATGGAAAATAGAGCTGAACATCGGCTACTCATCCAAAGGTATGGAAAGTCCTGTGGGATCCACACCCACTTCATTTTAATGAATGTTAGCTTCCCCATGTTGGCTGTGGACTGGCGGATGTGCCTGTCTGTGATCACACACCTGCTGTGCTAAACACAGGTTCCGACAGTACACTTTTCACAGGGCAGGCCAGCACCTCTAAAGCATAAAGGGCAAACTCAGGCCATGTGTCCAATTTGGAGACCTAGAAGTTAAATGTAGCAGACCCATCTGTTAGTACGTGGCGACGTGGAGACTCTTCCACCATGTTTTGTAATGCTGCTTCCTGCTAACCGTATCATATGGTGGTACAGGATGTTGTGGCGTGCAAAGAAAGTTTTGCCACATTTCGGCCACGCTAACCCTGCCTTCCAAAGTGGTGGTGGTGCCCCAGTTGTGTTGGTAACTTCCACCTCCTCTTCCTTGTACTTCCAGTGATCCACCGCTATCAGTAGTGCCTCTACCAGCGTTCGCTTGTTTTCACGCATTTTGTGATACTGCTCCAGTGACGGACGTAGTGATGGTATGTTGTTGTTGTACCAGGGATCCACGAGGGTGGTCACCCAGTAATCGGCAGTGGTAATAATTAGTTCAACTTGGTGTTCATTGCGCAGGCACAATTGCATGTATTCATGGGCATACCCAGGATCAAAACTAGGGGGGGGGCAAGCCAATGTCGCATCTTATACAGGTTACATCATATACACCGTACATTATCCTGCATATTAGGTATGGAGCATTAGAACTGTTGTATATTGTATAATACAGCAGTGTATGCGACACTACGCTGTATATACCATATATTATACATGGCAGTCGCGCTCATGTCAGGAGCGGTACCAGCAAGTCCGAGGATTGCAGTGCGATCCTCACATGAGTTATACGGCCGTCTGTCTATGCCCTTGTTATAATAATACTGAAATATTAATCTATTATTAAAGTATTAAGGAGCTCACAAGTAAAAAAAGCCCCTACCTCCCCTGTCCCCCACCCACACCCCAACAGCCTATTGTCTCACATGCACCCCTTAGTGTTCTGTCCCGCTGACCCCACAATACCCCATCTTCTCACATGCACCCATCAGTGCTCTGTTGCACCTCCCCACTTCAGCCCCCACAATACCCCCATCCTCTCACATTAACCCCCCCAGTGCCCTAGCCCCCACAATACCCCATCCTCTCACATTAACCCCCCCCAGTGCCCTAGCCCCCACAATACCCCATACTCTTACATTCACCCCAGTGCCTTGTACCCCTCCCCACAATACCCCCATCCTCTCACATTAACCCCCCTAGCGCCCTAGCCCCCACAATACCCCATCCTCTTACATTCACCCCAGTGCCCTGTACCCCTCCCCCACAATACCCCCATCCTCTCACATTAACCCCCCAGTGCCCTAGCCCCCGCAATACCCCATCCTCTTACATTCACCCCCAGTGTCCTGTACCCTCTCCCCCACAATACCCCCATCCTCTCACATTCCCCCACAGTGACCATGACATGCCTGAGCAGAATGAATTTAATAAATTCCATCCCCTCTTACCATGAAGCTTGCAGGCAGTGACTGAAGCAGGAGCAGGAAGTGTCCAGTGTCTGCACACAGAGGGCACTAGGACCCAGTGTGGCTGAGACACCAGAGACTGCAGGGCAGAAAGTGAAACTATAGCTGCTGCAGCCAGGAAGGAAGAAGCTCCTCTGGTGAGACAGCAGCTCCGTGCACTTCACACACAGACAGGCACTACAATCTGTGGCTGAGGGAGCCGACATTGTGCTGCTCTCTCTGCTCTCTTTCATTGTGTGCCCCTGCTTCTAGGGAGGGGCACCTGCCCCCCCCGCCCCATGGTGGGTACGCCCATGCATGTATTGGCTCATGTGTGCCAGGCTGCCCAGAGAAAACGGCAAGCTGTACTTGGTGGGAGGTGTATTGTCAGGTTCCTCTGTATCTCCCCAGTCACACTCCAGTGTGCCCGTGAGCTGATTTGAGTGCCAACCTGCTGTGAACACGGTTTCTCCTCCTCATCCTCCAAAATTGTCCCTTGGCTGGACAGTTGTGGACCTTGCCGCTGTTTGTAAGGGAAGCCACCCTCCAAACCGTGTGTGTATTTACGGCCTGATAACATTGTGAATGATCCCTGTTCCTCCTGCTCCTCTACCTCCTATGCCACCACCTCATGCATCAGTGACTGAAGTGTTTTTTACAACAGGCATAGAAGTGGTAAAGCAAAGCTCATGATGGCGTCATCAGTGCTGGCCATGTTGCTGGAGTATTCGAAGCGGCGCAACATGACACACACATCCTGCATGAAGGCACACTCATTGGTGGTGAAGTTGTAAGGGGATTGAATAATGTTATTCTCTGTTTTTCCTCCTTAGTAGTGTTGAGCGATATTGCTCGATATCTAAAAATATCGTATCGAAATTGTATCGCTGATAGCACTAAATATCGTCGATATCCGATTTCGATACCGGAAGTCCCATGTAAGTCTATGGGAACAAAATATCGCAACAAAAAAAACCCTTTCTTTCGTTGTAAACACAAAATATACAGACATAGAATACATATATATATATATATACATGTCATTGTGACATATATATATACATATATTTATAGTTTATACACTTCTACATAGTAAAATCGACTCTAATTCAATTGCCGGGTAAAGACGTGACATACCCCATAGAAGTCGACGGGCTCGGTGCCGAGTACCCGAAAACCTCTGGCTCTGTGCGACTCAACTTGGGCGTCACTAACAGGATTCTGTAGCTCGCTATAAGCGAGTCCTGTGTGCCTGAATTGCACTGGTTTTGTGCTTGAGAATTGCTAAAATCATCAGAGAATGTATTTGCCATTTTTCCGCCATATCTGCGTCACGACGAGGCACTGGTGAAGAAGAAGGGCGTGCTCTTCATGGGTGTCACTCACTCAGTGGCGTGAAAACGATGGCCGCCCACTGTAAATGGTACTGCAATGTAACATCGTGCCCCACAGCTCTGGAGTTCCGCCTCCTCATCCTCCTCAGTGTGCGGAAACTAACACGAAGGTCCCGCCTCCCTACAAAAGAGGGGCCCTCTCCAGATATGATACATGTGACTTGGCAGAGATGGCTAATGGACACGACGAGCAGAAGTGGGAAGGGATGGAGCAGTCAGAGCTCTCCCCCCACGGAAGCGACCCGATCGCCACAGAATCACCATTGGGCACCCGGCCTGTAAACCCTCCTACGCTGCAAGAAGCGGCGGATACCCTAAGAGGCCTGGCCCGGCACCGGGAGGAGGTCGCCAGGATGGAAGCCAGCTGTTGTGCCTTAAAAATAAACTTGGAGCGGCGCCAATCCCTCTTACCTGAAGTGTCTGTACCGGAAGGTGAGGCACCCGTTCTAGTAGAGGAGTCCTTGCAATGTGATCCGGTTGACGTTGTCGCAGTGGAGGCACCCGTTCCTGCAAAAACCGCAGCACCGTCAGCAGCACCCCAGATCCCGCTGTCTGCCCCCGTCGCTGAGACAGAAGAAGCGACACCCGTCCTCATGGAGGAGGCCGCGCAGGCACCAGAGCACTACCTGCCTGTACCGGAGCCCCGACTGTCATCTGATTTAGAGCCGTCTGCTTCCTCCGCAGGGGAGCGCCGCCAGGACTGGGGGGCGACAGGAGAGCTGCTGCAAACCGGACACTGTAAGCTGCAGTGGAGTGGTGGAGACATGGAGCAGCTGGTGGAGGAGAATTTCAACCGGCGTCAGGAGGAAGAGTGGAGACGTTGGGAGCGGGAAGCAGAGCAACAAAGGGAGCAGCGAGAATCCCTAAAACTTCGCCAACGTCACCTGGAGAAGGACCGGGCAGATAAGGACCGGATGAGAAAGGATAAAGGAACCCTGAGTGAGCCGCGGCGTAAGGGTGCAGTACGGAGCTTTAAATTGAAAGGTGGTTGGGGCTTCATCAAGGAGCCTGGACTTTATTTAGAAGTCTTTGTGACCCGGCGGGACGTGGAGGCTCACCTCCCAGAAGGACACCCGGGGAGGGACCTGTTGCCAGGAGACTTGGTGACTTACACCCGACACTGGGGTTACAATGGGTGGTACGCCCTAAATGTTACCAGGTGCGACCCCTACTCCCCAGTGTGTCAGGAACCTGTGAGACCCTCGAAGCCTTCAGCCTCCCACATCCAGGCCTCTGCAAAAGTGCCCACCCCACGCCGTAAATCTCCCCAGCCTCCCTCAGTGGTCTCCTCAGCAGCCCCAGCTATGGACATGATAAGTATAGCTGGCCCGTACCCGGCGCCTGTTAGGCACCCTGGGGTTCGTACAGTCCGGGACATAGGGCTCCAGACCCGGAGGGAGATGAAAGAGGTGGCCACACAGACCCAGATAGCGGGTCACGACGTCACTGTACAGGCCACACGACGTCATCAGGTCCTGGTGGTCCTTGGTGCCTCGGATGTTTGGCAATCTCAAGAAGAGTACCAGGTGGTACCTGGAAGAGGCCAGCCAAAGAAGTCTAAATAACCCGGACAGGGTCCCTGTATGTAAATAGTTAACTTGTTTATGTACCCGGACGGGTGAATGTTCCAAAAAAATTTTTTTAATTTAATAAAAAAAAAACAACACAGTTTTCATTTCTTTTATTACTGTCTCATCCTGCTGCGACGCCATCGATCTCCTGTAAAAAAATGAAAAAAAAAAAAAAAAAGTATACCACCTGACCGACGCAGTCCATAGTAACGAGTGTCCCACGACGATCCAGCTCTGCTACATCAGAATGACAGGCAGAGCCTGTCATCCCGGCGCAGCACAGCTGATTACCTGCTTCCCCGGCGGTGACGTCATCGGACTGACTGCTTTACGGCCGGGATTACCCTGCAGTCACTGCAGTTATCGCGAAAAACTGCATGTGACCGCCAGGGAGAAGATAATGGCGGCCATCAAGCAGTCCAGGACGTGACCGCCGGAGATCTTCTGCCAGGTAAGTGCCGCTGACTCCTGACAGACCCGACCGACGGACACTCACAGTGACAGTGACAAATCCGATTCCGGTATTCGATAAGACGAAAATATCGAAACGAATTATCGAAAGGCCGATAGAGCTAATATCGGCCGATAGCCGATATTTGCATTATCGTATCGCTCAACACTACTCCTTAGTAGTTCCTGATATTTTATATGTATATATTTGTTATTAGAAAGTGGTACAGCTACACTTAAATGTGTATTACCATTATTCTTTACTGGTATTGCTACACTTGAATGAGTATTACCATGTTGTGAACTGTACAGTCATGGCCAAAAGTTTTGAGAATGACACAAATATTATATTTTCACATGATCTGCTGCCCTCTGGTTTTTATGTGTGTTTGACAGATGTTTTTATCACAGACAGAAATATAATAATTGCAAACATATGAGTAACAAAAGCTTATATTGACAGTTAGAATGAGTTAATGCAGCAAGTCAATATTTGCAGTGTTGACCCTTCTTCTTCAGGACCTCTGCAATTCTCCCTGGCATGCTCTCAATCAACTTCTGGACCAAATCCTGACTGATAGCAGTCCAGTCTTGCACAATCAATGCTTACATTTTGTCAGAATTTTTAGGTTTTTGTTTGTCCACCCATCTCTTGATGATTGACCACAAGTTCTCAATGGGATTAAGATCTGGGGAGTTTCCAGGCCATGGACCCAAAATCTCTATGTTTTGTTCCCTGAGCCATTTAGTTATCACCTTTGCTTTATGGCAAGGTGCTCCATCATGCTGGAAAAGGCATTGTTGATCACCAAACTGCTCTTGGAGGGTTGGGAGAAGTTGCTCTTGGAGGACATTCTGGTACCATTCTTTATTCATGGCTGTGTTTTTAGGCAAGACTGCGAGAGAGCCGATTCCCTTGGCTGAGAAGCAACCCCACACATGAATGGTTTCAGGATGCTTAACAGTTGGCATGAGACAAGACTGGTGGTAGTGCTCACCTTGTCTTCTCCGAGTGAGGCGTTTTCCTGATGTCCCAAACATCGAAAAGGGGATTCATCAGAGATAATAACTTTACCCCAGTCCTCAGCAGTCCACTGCCTGTACCTTTTGCAGAATATCAGTCTGTCCATGATGTTTTTTCTGGAGAGAAGTGGCTTCTTTGCTGCCCTCCTTGAGACCAGGCCTTGCTCCAAGAGTCTCCGCCTCACAGTGCGTGCAGATGCACTCACACCTGCCTGCTGCCATTCCTGAGCAAGCTCTGCACTGCTGGTAGCCCGATCCCGCAGCTGAAACACTTTTAAGAGACGGTCCTGGCGCTTGCTGGTCTTTCTTGGGCGCCCTGAAGCATTTTTGGCAACAATGGAACCTCTCTCCTTGAAGTTCTTGATGATGCGATAGATTGTTGACTGAGGTGCAATCTTTCTAGCTGCGATACTCTTCCCTGTTAGGCCATTTTTGTGCATTGCAATGATGACTGCACATGTTTCTTTAGAGATAACCATGGTTAACAGAAGAGAAACAATGATGCCGAGCACCAGCCTCCTTTTAAAGTGTCCAGTGGTGTCATTCTTACTTAATCATGACTGATTGATCTCCAGCCATGTCCTCATCAACACCCACACCTGTGTTAATGGAGCAATCACTGAAAAGAGGTTAGCTGGTCCTTTTAAGGCAGGGCTGCAATGATGTTGAAATGTGTTTTGGGGATAAAGTTCATTTTCTAGCCAAATATTGACTTTGCAAGTAATTGCTGTTAAGCTGATCACTCTTTATAACATTCTGGAGTATATGAAAATTGCCATTAGAAAAAGTGAAGCAGTAGACTTTGTAAAAATTAATTTTTGTGTCATTCTCAAAACTTTTGGCCATGACTGTATATAACATACTCTCTACTACTTTAAAGTATATCTTTTGTAATGTATTTGTGTTAAGACATAGGGTAAGTGTAATAGATAGTTTTGGCCACTAGATGGGGCATTACAGAATATAAGATGGATAGTTAGAGTGCAGGATAGGAAGTAGTTAAATATAGGAGGGGCTGCTGTGTGGTAATTCAGGAACGTTTCCGTAGTGTAGTCAGTTAGGGCTTGGTGCCCGAGACGTCCAGACGGGCCATAGTCCCTGGACACCGCAGCAGCCACGTAATGTTTACAAGAGGAATACCAGCCATTCAGAGTCCCTTAGGGACAGAAGGACAGTGTGCAGCAGTGGAGTTGCAACAGCTGGAAAGTGGAAGTGAGGAAGCGGTCCAGAAAATACAGAGCGCAGATTGTTCAAGATGTGGCAGATCATTGCATGGGCAGATGCACTCAGATCCGCAGTGAAACGGATGAGGGAGTCCCCAGAAGTAATGAGTCTGGACAAGGAGAACGCTATGGTACCTCCTAAGGCACTATTACCCCTTAATGTACTGAAGGACGTAGAAGGAAGCGCAGGGAAAGTGCAGGAGATGAACTGTGTGGAACCTGATGCTGTTGCTGTATCTGACAACAATGTGCTGCAAAGTGTGCCTAGTAAAATTCTTTGTTTTGCATTGAAGCCAGACTATGTCTCAATTATTCCGGAACCGGCTCACCAAGGTCCCCAGCGCCGCAGAGAAGTCCCTGATGGTGCAGTAAGAGAAGACACAGGTACGCTGCAGAAGGTGTGCTCTTTTAATGTAAGAGAAGGCCAGGGTCCAGACATACCTGAGGACCCAGCCACTACTACTACACCCCTAGCCAGATCTTACAAAGTGATATTGTTATGCAATGCGACTCAGCCGTGCGTGCTGCAGGAGAAACTCCACTATCATGTGCTGCTGCTTGCACAGTCTTTCCAGCATATGCAAAGTGGGTGCAGAAGTGCAGCGCAGACAGGTGAAAAGCAGCAGGGTGAGAACGCCAAAAGCGCACACACAATTCCCGGAGTTTCAGCAGCAGCTTTGACATATGTGGGTCATTTTTAAGGAAGCTCTGCACCACCAAATTCAGCACATGCACAAGGCAAGGGATATGCGTAAAACCGGCGAGGCACATAGCTGCTATGAGATTTTGCCCGTTATCGCACAGCACTAGGCTGGACTTGAGGTTCACCAGCACCAATCACTCATATGTCTGCTGTTTGATCCTGATCCACAGCTCCTGCGCATTGTGGGATTTGTCCTCCTATCATAGGAGTTTTAGAACAGCTTGCTGTCATTTCCCCCTAGTCGTGCTGAAGTTGGTGGTTCAGGTCTTTCTGTGACAGAATGAGGTGGAATTGGCGGAAGAAGAGAAGGAGGAGGCAACCTAATCAGAGAAACATCCAGCGATCCTTGGTGGTGGTAGGACATGCGCTAGAACGCCTTCCGCCTCAGGCCCAGCAGCCACTACATTTACTCAGTGGACAGTTAGGGAAATGTAACGTCCCTGGCCGTGCTTACTGGTCCACATATCGGTGGTTATGTGGACCTTGCCATTGATGGTGTTGCGAAGTGCACACCTGATTTGGTCCCCATAATGTGTGTGCAGGGCAGGAATGGTCCACCTGAAAAAGTAGTGGCGGCTGGGAACAATATACTGCTGAACAGCCACCGCCATCAGTTTTTAAAACGGTCCGTCTTCAATAGCTGGAATGGCATTTTAAAGGGCAGAAATTTGGAAATGCTGTTATTCAGGACCATCCCTCATGGGTGGGTGTAACAACCCTGCCAGCATCACTGCATGGCCTCCCATCCTCCACCTGCCTTGCACACCAGTTTACTCTCTACTCCGGGCCATGCTGTGAGTTCTGTCTTCTGTCTCCATGCTGTGTACCTCTTGTCTCCTGCCTGCTCTTTGCACACTTCCTGGCTGTGTGCATAAGGGGGGTGGCTGGCACTTCCTGAGTCTTATAGAGACAGTGTGCACCTTCCTAAGGTGTCCCCAGTCAATTGCCATGAGGCATCGGGTACTTAAGGCATCCCCCCTATAGGAGGATGCCTGAGCAACTCTCTATCTTAGTCAGTGTCTTGCTGCTGAGCTGCCAGGTCCTGTCCTGTATTCCGCCTTCTCTGGGTGCTGAATACCCAGATCTGTTTATGTGCTTTGTGTGTTACTTGTTCCGCCCTCCAGGAGGCTGTATATCCTGGTCTGTATCCTAGTTCCTGTTGGGATTCTTAATGTCCTACCAAACAGGAGATGCTTTGGAGTGGCTCAACCCCCTCTGGGAAGCAGGGGTTCCCATCACCTCGAACCTTCTGGCCTTCCTGGTGGCCTTCTGCAGGGTCTTTGATGAGCCTAGTTCAGCGTATTCTGCAAAGTCTTCCTCCCGAAGCTTCCAGGGACGAACCAGATGAAAGAAACCTGTGGGTAAACAGTCACCTCCATCCACAACCGTCCAAAATCCACCTGTTCCTCAACCTGCAAAAGTAGCTACCCAAGCAAAATCCTAGAAGACTGATATAAGTGGGCTGGCAGAGCAGCAGCCTGAATCCAGTCATGTGAAGGGAATACGTTATCGCTGCGGTTGTGTAGAACATCTGGATGGTCTCTGTCCAAAGGAGCTAAGACTCCAAAACCTTGGGCCAGTAGGAGAGGCTGCCCTTGGTGAGAGTACCTCCTCTTCATTAAAGTTAATGACTGTTTCTTTGCCTTCTGGGAGCTTTGGTGTATTTAAGCCGCCAGCCATACAGAGTCGGTGTGTGATCTCTGTCCTACAGCTCCAGAATCCAGTAAGCGTGTTGTCTCATGAGAGCCGAGCCCTACTTAAGAGCAGTCTAGTCTTTCAGGGACAATTTCAGCTCCAAGTTGGGGAATTGTACACAAAGAAGTTCATTTTCATATGCTGTCTGGTATGACCATAGGTCATTCAGAGTCAAGAACTCTTTTACCTGTTCAGTTCTGGAGACCCAGCAAGGTGCTTCGTTTGAAACAACTAAGCTGCAAGAGGTGTCTGGTTCCCATGCATCAGAGTCAGTCAGCTGTGTTGTCTTCTTCCTCTGGTCTGCTAGTCGTCGAGTCAAGGTGTGAGGATGTCTCCAATGAAGGGGAGGCGGTGGCGTCCTCTCCACACATCTCTAACGACTATACCAGTAACCAGTTCACAGTAACATTGCCAGCTGTGTTGTCATCTTCGTTTGGTCTGCTAGTCATCGAGTCAAGGTGTGCTGACGTCTCCAAAGAAGGGATAGTGGTGGCATTCTTTTCACACATCCCTACCTCTTGGAAATTTTTTCTCTGGATAATGGGCAGAAGATGGATCCTGTGAAGGTACCTTCAGCTTCCATGTGACCGGTTGGTGAAAATGTCAAGATAGAAGCTTTCAAATTTCTGCTTTCCATCAATCTGGAAGAAGAGGTCCACGTCATTGTATCTTCTGTGGTGGGAGCTGACCTCGTTGGGCACGGAGAGACTTGGCATTCCGAGATTCCTGATGTCATACTTGCCTCATTCTACCCAAAGGATGTCATGATGACTTGGACTGTGTGTGGTCCTATACTTCTTCTGCAGGTCATCTTGGCAGGCTTGAAGAAGAGGGGCCATAAAGGGGGGGTACTGTAACAACCCTGCCGGCATCACTGCATGGCCTCCCAACCCCCACCTGCCTTACACACCAGTTTACTCACTACTCCGGGCCATGCTGTGAGTTCTGTCTTCTTCCGGCTCCTTGCTGTGTACCTCATGTCTCCTGCCTGTTTTTTGCATACTTCCTGGCTGTGTGCATATGGAGGCGGTGCCGACACTTCCTGAGTTTTATAGAGACAGTGTACACCTTCCTAAGGTGTCCCCAGTCAATTGCCATGAGGTATCGGGTACTTAAAGCATCCCCGCCCATAGGAGGATGCCTGAGCAACGCTCTATCTCAGTCAGTGTCTTGCTGCTGAGCTGCCAGGTCCTGTCCTGTTTTCCGCCTTCTCTGGGGCTTAATACCCAGATATGATTCTGTGCTTTGTATGTTACTTGTTCCGCCCTCCAAGTCCTCTTTCTCTGTCCGTTGTTTTCCAGTCTGTGGTGTTCCCTTCCCTGCTCTGTGTGTCCTTGTGTTTGCCGCACCTAGCGGCTCTGCTCTGCTCGCTGCATCTAGCGGCTCTGCTCACCGCACCCAGCAGCTCTGCTCTTCTTTCCGCACCTGCGGTTCTGCTCTGCACTTGCTCCGCCTACCTGTGGATCTGCTCTGCACTTGCTCCGCCTACCTGTGGTTCTGCTCTGCACTTGCTCCGCTTACCTGCAGTTCTGCTCTGCACTTGCTCTGCCTACCTGCAGTTCTGCTCTGCACTTGCTCTCTGCACCTGCGTTTCTGCTCTGCACTTGCTCCACCTACCTGCGGTTCTGCGCCGCATTTGCTCCACCTACCTGCATTTCTGCTCTGTACTTGATCCGCCTACCTGCGGTTCTGTTCCGCTTTCCATTCTGCATCCTGCAGGTCTTTCTCCTCCAGTCTGAACAGGTCTCTACCTGTTCCCATATACCACTTATATCTGTCCATGTTCCTATCCTTCCTGAACCAGCCCCAGCTTCTCCAGTCTCAACAGGTCCTTACCTGTTCCCATTTACCATTCATATCTGCCCATGTTCCTGTCCCTACCTAGTCTGTTCCTGCCCCTTCCGTTTGAACTGTGCACGCCAGTCTGCCAGTGTCTCAGCCGAGCTTGCCTGTCTGCCAGTGTCTCAGCCATGGCTGCCTGTTTGCCAGTGTCTCAGCCATGCCTGCATGTCTGCCAGTGTCTCAGCCGTGCCTGCCTGTCTGCCAATGTCTCAGCTGTGCCTGCCTGTCTGCCAAGAGTACCAGCAGTGCCCACCATAGTACCAATCGTGCCTGTCTGTGTGGCGCCCCTGAGGGTCCACTCGCCACAAAGGTACTGCACCTCAACCAGAGGTGTGGTATTCCATCTTTCAGGCAAGATGGAGACACTGAACCTGGATCTGACACAACACTGCATCCATCACACACACTAGAAGCAGTTCCACTTCTTCCCTGCTGGCTAGGAAAGGGTGTTAGATGGTGGGTGAACAGAGGGAAGTAAGAGAGAGTCTTCACATAGGGGAAGAAGGGGAAAGATGTACATAGGCAACCTTCCCATAGGGGAAGGAGGGAAGAGATAGAACCGTGAAGCAGGCTCCCAGTCTGGAGGAGCTGCTGAACAGACAGAAAGAAGCTCCATTGAGGGGAAAGGAATTTCTCAGAGGCACGGCTGAGCAGAGGCTACCCGTGGGGCTCGTTCCAGGCTGACGGACGTCAGCTGGGAGAATCCAGGTCGCAGAAGGGACTCGGCCCCTAACCTAGTGGAGCGTACAACAGGACTCAGCTAGCAAGCCGACAGCTGTGGCAACTTTAGTGGTCACAGCCAACAACCACAATTATCTTCTCCGGGAAGGCAGCTATATAGAATCAAGGAAACGCCTGGGTCACGTTGTCCGACAGGATTCGCAGCTGCTGGACTGGGACACTGATTGTGTGGTGCTGGCAAGGAAGAGGAGCAGGAATCAGCACAGTGAGACGGCCAGGAAGGGCACATACTGACAGGGAGCTTTGGACTGGTGTTCTCCATCTACCTGGAAGTTGGCTGGATTCCTTACCTGAAGGACGTGGCACCAAGCGGGCACCTGCATGCACCAGAACTGTGAGTATAGCTTTGGAAACTGCATCTGACTATGTCCTCTCAAGTTCTTCCTGTGGCACTCACTCAGCACTGCTACATCTACCGACACCATTATCCTCTACATCATACTTCTGCCCTGGGACAACAAGCTCTGCCTGTGGAAAGCTATTCCAGCTCTTCTGCATCACACCAACAGTCCCAGAGGATCTTCACTGCAGCGCTGTCACCTCTGACCAGAAACCACAGGTGGCGTCACGAACACTCTATTACAAACTCTATTATCCCTTGTAAATAAACCCCTTTTACTGTAAGCCCAGGGCCACGGACCGAGTCACTGCTGCTGTGACACTTCCCCTTTAAGAAGCGGACCGGTACCAAGTGCCCCACTGCCCTGGCGGGCGATCTATCTTGGGTCTTGTGCGCCTAATAGAATGTGTAAAGGAGTAAAACTATTGGACTGTGATTTAGACTGTAAAATGGCGGCTATGGTGGTTCCACGAGGTGTGCAGTGAAGCGTGCCGTCGTGGGCGGTACCCAAGAAAGAGCGCGAAACAAAATGAACCTCCCCTGTCTGTACTTCTATGCAACTGCATCATGACCGATCGCCAGGGGGGTACGTATCCTGGCTTGGTATGGCAGCAAAGGAAAAAGACACCGCCCCTCGGGGTGGAGAGATGCTCAGCGGCGGGAAAGCGAGCGAAGGAGAAGGCAGTACACCAGGATGCCATCATGGAGAGCTGAGGGAGGCCTGCGGAGTGCGGGAGGGAGAGAGAAGATTTTCTCGGCTCTACTGAAACAGGCTCCAGCTCCTCTGAGGATGTCGACCTGGCATGCGTGGAATGTGAAGTGAAGGAACTAGCTCGCCGTCTGGAAAAGAAGCAGGCTTTGCTGGAAAGGAGACAAGCTGCGAAAGAGGATGCCGCCAGTTCCCGGGTACCCACTCCACCGGTACCTGCCATCCCAGTACCCACGCCACCGGTACCTGCCGTCCCAGTATCCACGCCACCGGTACCCGCTGTCCTAGTCCCTACGCCACTGGAGCCGATGACCGACGACTACTGCACCAGGAAAGCAGGTATGAGCAGCGCCCCTGGGACATGGGATGAGTTGCTAGGTCCCATCGGGCTACCGCTGACCCCAAAATCTGGCCAGGTGGTAGTCGACGTGGCCTGGGACCGGAATGTTATACCGAAGGGGGAATACTGGAATCCGCTCCCCGGTACCGCAGCCGACTCCCATAGCGCAGTACAGGCCACAGGTCATCATATGGGGGACAACGGGACTGAACTCATGGGGTTCCCCATCACCACTGAGGAATTCTGCCGCAGGCAGGTCCAAAAGCTGGAGCAGGACGAGCGAGAACGGCAAGCCCAGCGAGCAGCCCTGGCGGAGAAGGACCTCATGGGTAAAACCCAGGCTTGGGGGAAAAGTCTAGAACACCTGTGGATCGCCCGCCAGGGCAGTGGGATACTCGGTACTGGGCTGGTGTATTGAGGGGATGTGTCACAGCGGCAGTGACCCGGTCTGTGACCCTGGGCGTCCAATGAAAGGGGAATGATTTACAGGGGATGTTTAGAGTTTGCAGTGTAGGTATTCGTGACGCCACCTGTGGTATCTAGTCAGGGATGACCAGCGCTGCAGTGCAGATCCTCTGGGATAGATAGTGAGATGCAGCAGAGTTGGTACAGCCTCCCACAGGTGAGGCTATGGGATCCCAGGGCAGGTAGATGTAGTAAAAGGTGGTAATGGTCCTGGAGATGTAGCTGAGTGTAATAGGTGACGCAGGAAGAAACTGAGAAACAGTCAGCGAGTTGCAGTTTTAAAAGCTTTACTTACAGTTTTGCAGGCAAAGCATCCACGGCATTGAATACAGGTTGTACTGGAGTAGGTCAGCCTGAAAGCAGTTTAGGATCCCCTTATTACAGGTGGGATGTGAGGTCTCCTTTCTAGCGCTGTTCTGTGAGGCATTGGCTGCTATAAGCTCCATCCAAGTCCCTCTGTCTCTCTCTCTCTCGTTTAAGTTGAACTTCACTCTCATAACATGCACCTGTAACCTGTTTCAGGAATCACACTCACTTATGGAGTCTCCGCTCACATGTGCTGCTGCTTTGAAGAAGAGTCTTAATTGGGACAGAGAACCTGCCGTCCTCTGCCCTCTGGATTCTGCGGCTGGGACTTTACTTCACCCTCTCAGCCTCGGTCTCCAGGGGTCCGGTTTCTGGCGCTCAGACCTGGGGGTAAGCCCTGCTATGGCTCCCATCCCCCAGCTTGTCTCTCCACGTCTTCCCTCTCTCATCCCTCCAGCTACACTTCCTAACTCCTCCCCCAGCCAGAATATTCCAGGGAAGCTCCCCTCAAATCAGGTGTTTGAGCTCCCTCTTCTGGTCTGGAGTCAGAAAAGGTGTTGCATGCTGTGTTACCTGTTAAGGGATCCTTCTGTGCTTTCAGGCATGACATCACCCTCAGCTGGAGGAAGGCAAGGTCACTGTGGCAGCCAAACTCCAGGGGTGCCACATTCCCTCCTAGTGCAATTCAGTACTCCTGGACTGAGGAAACATAAAGAAAAAACATATTATAACTATATACAGGAATTATAACATTAAATATATACATTTGGCGGAGTCTGAAATGGGTGTCCTTTTTCACTCTAGCAAAGTACAATGTGAGGGACCTGCCTCAAACCCTCAACGTAGGCCTTGGGCGAGCTACAAAGCATGGATGATTCCCCCACGTCTTCAGCCACGCCAGGCGGTTTTTGTTCTGTGGTCATTAATATTAACTATTTACAAGTATTGTCCTGGTCACTATGAGTCCAGTGACCCAATCGTCCATTTAAAGAATGAAATCAGAATGATTAAAAGTTGCAATTATAAACATTAACTTATTTACATTACTAGTACAGTAGCATGTTAGTTCATATACCTGGCTGGGATCTGACCTCTAGTACTACGGACTGATTTATGCAGTACAGGTGTCTCTCTTGATCTAGCCTGGTCTAGTATGTGTGTTGGTAAGCTGGGCAGTAACCTTCTGCGATTCCCTAGACTCACTGTGGGTGTGACAGATTCACCACTAGCAGGGAGCAGATTTTCACGTTCCACTGCAGGTGTGGCTTCTGGCACTGGAACTGGCAGTTCTTCAGGCTGATCCTGAGTCACTTCTATTTCAGGCACTGCCGGTTGGGCAAAGGTCAAGACGGGCACTACTATAGCCTGGTTTACTCTCGTCCAGTTCGACGGGAACTCGCCAAGGACAATGCGGACCTTTTCTTCCACTTTTTCTATTGACTAAGGAATGTCCTTTTCTCCGATCTTTCCCTTTAACTGGTCAGGGCACAATTTCAAGTGATCTCTGGACACCGCTGTGGAGTTTTCTCCTCCATCCTTACTGATAAGGCACACCTTTGTATTGTCGAAGTCCGAGGGCATAATGGTATATAGCTCACCTTCCCATTGGTCGTCAAGCTTGTGGAGTCGCGCTTTCCTTTGAGTACATGTTTTCCAGGTGACAAGGGAACTGCAGGTGCATGCTGGTTGTAAATTCTTTCTTGTTTTTGTCTTGCCTGAGACAAACTGTTCTCTACACATTCTTGTACCTTGCGGTACTGTTGCTGCCGCTCAGAATCCCAGTCTGCATCTGGTGATGTCACCTCAGGTGTCAGGACTCCCATGTCTAAATCAATTGGTAATTTGCCAGGTCTTGCTCTCATGAGATAGTCCGGGGTACAGTTGGTAGAATTCATCGGAATGTGGTTGTAGAGATCCACCAAATCTGGCAACTTTTCTGGCCACAAGTTTCTCTCTTCCAGAGGCAAAGTCTTCAAGAGGTCAATTACCACTTGGTTCATCTTCTCACACATGCCATTTGTCTGTGGATGGTACGGTGCTGTTCTGATTTTCTTGCAGCCGTACATGTTACAGAACTCCTGGAACACTTCTGCTTCAAAAGCTGGACCTTGGTCAGTAAGGACTCATTCAGGGTAACCATGTGGTCGGCAAAAGTGCTGTTGGAATGCCTTGGCTGCTGTCTTTGCTGTTTGGTCCTTGACAGGCATGACTACCAGGAACCTTGAGTAGTGGTCAACAATGGTGAGAGCTTAGACATAGCCTGACCGGCTTGGAGTTAGCTTCACATAGTCCAAGGCTATCAGTTCAAGTCGCTGTTTGGTGATTATTGGCTGCAACGGAGTTCACTGGCTGTTACGGTCCTTTCTCCACAAGTTTCATGGTCCACATTCTCGGCACCAATCTTCAATGGCCTTCTTCATTCCAATCCAGTAGAATCTCTTGCGTAGTAGGACCTCTAACTTCTTCCATCCGAAGTGTCCTGCTCCATTGTGGTATGCTTCCAGGACCATTGATGCATCTCGCCTCGGGACTACCACTTGCCAGACCAGTTCGTGAGTTCGGGCATTGACACTCCTCTGACACAGCTTTCCTTCATAGATGAACAGCCTGCCCTTTTCTTTCCACAGCTGTTGGGACTCTTGTGGAGCATCTGAACCAGGACACGAATCAGCTTATGCCAGTAGCTCCTTTACCAGAACTGTCTCAAAGTTCATGTGTCCAAAGCAGCACTCCATCAATCTCTGGAACGTTCCTGGCGAGCTGCAAAGCCCGAACGGCATGTAGTTAAACTCTGAGAGGCCCATTTATGTTGCAAAGGCGGTCTTCTCTTTGTCTGCTTCTGCCACGGGAACCTGCCAATACCCACTAGTGAGATCTAAGGTAGAGAAATAGTTAGCAGTTCTCAGTGCAGCTAGTGACTCCTCTATCCTAGGTAGCGGATAGGCATCTTTGTGGGTAATGCTGTTAAGTTTCCTGTAATCAACACACATCCTCATTGTACCATCTTTCTTTCTAACAAGGACTAATGGGGCTGCCCAGGGGCTACAACTGTCTCTAATCACCCCAGCCTCCTTCATCTCTCGTAACATACTCTTGACATATTGGTAGTGATTTGGGGGTACAGGCCAATATCTTTCTTTTATGGGTGGATGATTTCCAGTGGGGATATCATGTTGGACCCCTTTTGCCTGCCCAAAATCTAAAGGGTGTTTGCTGAATACCCGTTCAAACTTTTGAACCACTCGGTAAACCCCATTCTTTTGGTATGAAGGGGTGGAGTCAGTGCCTACGTGCAGCTGCTGACACCAATCCTCCAGCTGTTGTGCAGAGCCATAGTCTTCTGCCTGTTCGGACGAGACCAGGGGTTCTGCTGTCTGAATCGCGTTGTTATTGACAGTGAACAGCTTAGCAACGGTGGCATACCGAGGTAGTTTGGCCTCCTCCTCCCCACAATTTAAGATGCGTACAGGTACCCTCCCCTTGCGTACATCAACTACCCCTCTGGCTGTCAGGATAGTGGGCCTACTATCAGAGTACACTGGTTCTACCAAAGCTTGGTAATCTCTTCCTCTGAGGCCTCTGGCTGCCCGACACCAAATTAACATTTCACTTTTTGGGGTATTGCAATGGGGAATGAATCACTCACTCTGACACTGCCGACTTCTCCGCCAGATAGCTCTACCTGCTGTCTTTGCATTAGGGCCTTGATCTCCTTTTGCAGGACCCGTTGTACACTGGAACCAGCAGTTTCGGCTACCTGTTGCAACAAAACAATAACCTCGGCAAGACAATTTTCTATCACATTAGTACCTAATGTCATCATTGGGTTACATTCTCGTCAATCAATGTCTACAATTATCATACCTTGGGCTTTTAATTCTACTCGCCCCAACTTAATGGTCACTTCCTTACACCCCTTCTGTGGCAAAGGCTGACCATTGCTGGCAACTACTGTCAGCTCATCAGCTGGACCCCGAGTAAAATCAGAGTCAGCCCTGTACCGTTTGTAAAGGATATGTGGCATAGTTGTCACCTGAGAGCCAGTGTCCAGCAAAGCGTTTATTGAGATACCATCAATCACCACTGGGAGGACTGGTCGTCCTCCGACGTACTTGGCTCGCCAGTTCTGTGGGCCTGGTCGTCTTACTCCTGGGGGTTGGCCCTCTGCCCCAGGGGTCGCTCGTTTAAATAACAGAATCTTGCGAGGTGCCCTGCTTTTCCGCAGCAGCGGCAAATGGGACATCCGTCCTTGTTGTAGCGATCGTTGTCTCTCCCTCTGATTGGTGGGATCCTCTTCTTCCATCGCCATGGGACGTCATCTGGACTGGAGGCTAACTCTATCTTCTCCTTTTGGGGCACTTGCAAGGACAGCACGGTTTTGGTTAGTGCAGCCACGCTTTTGGTCAGCTTCTGAACCTGCAGACGCAGCTCTGCAGACGGTTCATTATCCAGGGTCTGTGCGTCAGCCTCAGCGAGAGCCAGAGAGAAGGCTGCCGCCTCATGGTGGTATGTAATGGCTGGGCGCCTAGGGGGCGCTGTACGGCTGACATTTGGTTCGTGTAATGCCTGGATAGCCCTGTCTTTAAAGTCTGCAAAGCTCAGGTCAGGATTTTGTTGGGCCATGATGCGCAGCTGTGACCTGTGGGTGCTGGACAGGAGTCCCTCAACAAACGGCTCCTTCAACAATCTGTCTCCATCCTGCACGCTGTCTGGGTCAATCTGCTTTATGTCCCGCAGTGCCTCCTGAAGATTAAGAACATAGTCAAGTATACTGTCCTGCACTCTTTGTTTGCACCCAAAGAACCTCATTTTTATTTCTGCTGCAGTGCTGGTGTCAAAGGTGCTCTTTAGCTTAGCCAGAATTTGCTTAACAGTCTCTTTATCAATGCCCTGCCAGGACTTTACTTCTCTTTGAGCTGCTCCAGTTAACTGTCCAATGAGAATGTTCACTTTTTGGTTTTCAGACAGGGGTATACATCAAATAAACTGCACAGTCTCTCCCCGAAATCGCTCAGGGTATACGGCTTCCCTGAGTATTGTGGTAGCCAGGCTGCTCCAGGTATATATGGCATTGAGAGCGGCATTATAGGAACTGCTGCGGCGGTCACCAGATCTTGCTGCGCTCTAGGGACTGTGGCTGCACTGACCACTGGGTTCTGCGGTGCTATTGGAGCTGTGGCTGCACCTGACTCTGTATCTGGCGGTGCTATGGGGGCTGCGTCCGCCGCTATATCTTCTCCTGCGTGAGACATTCTCTCCCCCCCCAGTTAATCTTAGGCATGCTCTGCGTTTCCACTGGCTTACCAGGCTCCGTCGGCTGGATGAGCGGTGTGCGCCATGATCCCAGGCCTCAGCTCCCTATGCTCTGCAAGCTGCCGTTTTTCACGTGCAGCACCTCACTTTTCGCGCGCTCTCCCTCTGGCTCCGCCCATGACAGCACGCCTCTCTTCCCTCTGCGCACCTCGCGGCGTTGTAATGGCGGCAACTGCACAAACTTCCAGCAAAGTCTCTGGCTCAATATACAGTTCAATATAGGCACACAGGACCCGGTGATACCAGGCTACGATATCCTGTTCGTGACGCCAAAATGGATCGCCCACCAGGGCAGTGGGATACTCGGTACCGGGCCGGTGTATTGAGGGGATGTGTCACAGCGGCAGTGACCCTGTCCGTGGCCCTGGGCGTCCAATGAAAGGGGAATTATTTACAGGGATGTTTAGAGTTTGTAGTGAAGGTATTCGTGACGCCACCTGTGGTATCTGGTCAGGGATGACCAGCGCTGCGGTGCAGATCCTCTGGGATAGATGGTGAGATGCAGCAGAGTTGGTACAGCCTCCCACAGGTGAGGCTATGGGATCCCAGGGCAGGTAGATGTAGTAAAAGGTGGTAATGGTGCTGGGAGATGTAGCTGAGTGTAATAGGTGACGCAGGAAGAAACTGAGAAACAGTCAGCGAGTTGCAGTTTCCAAATCTTTACTTACAGTTTTGCAGGCAAAGCATCCAGGGTATTGAATACAGGTTGTACTGAAGTAGGTCAGCCTGAAGAGTTTAGGATCCCCTTATTACAGGTGGGATATGAGGTCTCCTTTCTAGTGCTGTTCTGTGAGTCATTGGCTGCTATAAGCTCCGTCCAAGTCCCTCTGTCTCTCTCTCTCTCTCGTTTAAGTTGAACTTCACTCTCACAACATGCAGCTGTAACCTGTTTCAGGAATCACACTCACTTATTGAGTCTCCGGCTCACATGTGCTGCTGCTTTGAAGAAGAGTCTTAATTGGGACAGAGAACCTGCCGTCCTCTGCCCTCTGGATTCTGCGGCTGGGACTTTACTTCACCCTCTCAGCCTCGGACTTCAGGGGTCCGGTTTCTGGCACTAAGACCTGGGGGTGAGCCTGCTATGGTATGGTTCCCGTCCCCCAGCTTGTCTCTCCACGTCTTCCCTCTCTCATCCCTCCAGCTACACTTACTAACTCCTCCCCAACCAGAATATTCCAGGGAAGCTCCCCTCTAATCAGGTGTTTGAGCTCCCCCTTCTGGTCTGGAGTCAGAAAAGGTGTTGCATGCTGTGTTACCTGTTAAGGGATCCTTCTGTGCTTTCAGGCATGACATCACCCTCCCCTGGAGGAAGGCAAGGTCACTGTGGCAGCCAAACTCCTGGGGTGCCACACCTGAACCCCATGGAATGGGGCCATGTCCTTAGTTTCGATCTGGAGCGGGGGTTCGGATTTATCCAGGACGCTTGGAAGGCCCCAGACTTATATGTCAATAGGCGGGACATTGAAGCCCATCTCATACGGGGACTTCCGGAGCGTGATTTATTCCCGGGAGAGCACGTCTCCTTCACCCACCATCTTGGTGCAAGGGGATGGTATGCTCTCCACGTACGAAGGATCCCCGCGAAGCTGACTCCACGCCACCACCAGGGGGCAGCAGTTGCCGCAGCCTCGCCAGCAGCCCCACTACCAACGGCTCTACAGCAGGCAGCCGCAGCGCCAGTTATACCACGGGCGTCGGTAGAGCCCTCCAAAGTTATGGAAAAAGATGAAGGCCCGCCAGCAGCAACAGTTCAGGCTGCGCCAACGGGTACAGCAGCACAGGGAGCAACCACGTTTGCAATAGCTCCTATCCCATCAGGAAGCAATAGGCAGCAGATCTTGCCCTGGAAGCAAAAGAACTCCAGTGCTTCCACCCAGACAGGAGGCTGTGACACTCAGCCCCAATAAAGTGAGGAAGAAGAAAAGTTGAACTAAACTGTACATAGTTAACCCCAGGAGGGTTTTTCTACTGATTTTTTATAGGATAAGTGAGACTTGGAGATCATGAATGCTGAGTGATCCAAAAACTTTTATTTGTACATAGTTCTGCACCTCTTTAGGTGCTCCTTCTTGGTTTTACATAAACCTTTAGCAAAATAAGGTTTTATCATTGCACAACTACAGATCAGAAGAAAAATCCGCTAGGTGTGGCTGAAGATGAGGTCTAAGGGGGAGACCAGTTATGTCTTGCAGCCCACCCAAGACCAATGTTGGAGGTTTTGAGCGGATCCTGCACAAAGTACAAGGACATTAGAAGATACCCTGGCTGGGATCGTATCTGCCACCTACCTCAAATGACGACAGCTTTTAATTGTGTTTAATAAAAGTGTTATTATACTTGTATATTATGCTAATGTGAAGTACAAATTGTTTTATATTGCAAAATTGTTGAATAGCATTTATAGATATTGGAAATGACAGATGTTGCTAGCAGGTACCACTTGATGAGTAAATAGACAGTTATGTAGAAACTGAAAGCACTTTGTAGAATATGTTATAAAGTATTGTTGCAGGGACAAGATGTCAAGATCAGGTAGCGAACCTTGTAGCAACGGTTGCTACCCAAATAGTCTAAAGAATAAGTGCTGATACTTTGGCAGGGATAGTAAGCCCTGTCCTAGTGGCGAACTTCAAAGTTTTAACGGTTGCTACCAGTAGCACTTTTTAGAATAATGTTATTATGTAACATTAAAAAGCTAAAGTGCCTCCTGTAAAGGGAAGTTGTGTTTTAAATCATTTTTCTACCTGTTGTGACGCATCACTAAAAATTCTGTATGTTTCCTTGTAACATCATTTACTCTGTTTCAGCCCACAGACGTGCTGCATTTAACAGGGGGGTATGTGGCGCCCCTGAGGGTCCAGTTGCCACAGAGGTACTGCACCTCAACCAGAGGTGTGGTATCCCATCTTTCAGGTAAGATGGAGACACTGAACCTGGCTCTGACACAACATTGCATCCATCACACACACTAGCGCAGTTCCACTTCTTCCCTGCTGGCTAGGAAAGGGTGTTAGATGGTGGGTGGAGCTGGAGGGTTAGAGCAGGAGAATAGAGGGAAGAGAGAGTCTTCCCGTAGGGGAAGAAGGGGAAAGACGTGCATAGGCAACCTTCCCATAGGGGAAGGAGGGAAGAGATAGAACCGTGCAGCAGGCTCCTAGTCTGGAGGAGCTGCTGAACAGACAGAAAGACAGAAAGAAGCTCCCTTGAGGGGAAAGGAATTTCTCTGAGGCACAGCTGAGCAGAGGCTACCTGTGGGGCTTGTTCCAGGCTGACGGATGTCAGCTGGGAGAATCCAGGTCGCAGAAGGGACTCGGCCCCTAGCCGAGTGGAGCGTACAACAGGACTCAGCTAGCAAGCTGACAGCTGTGGCAACTTTAGTGGTCACAGCCAACAATCACAATTATCTTCTCCGGGAAGGCAGCTATACAGAATCAAGGAAACGCCCGGGTCACGTTGTCCGACAGGATTCGCAGCTGCTGGACTGGGACACTGATTGAGTGGTGCTGGCAAGGAAGAAGAGCAGGAATTAGCACAGTGAGACAGCCAGGAAGGGCACATACTGACAGGGAGCTTTGGACCGGTGTTCTCCATCTACCTGGAAGTTGATTGGATTCCTTACCTGGAGGACGTGGCACCAAGCGGGCACCTGCATGCACAAGAACTGTGAGTATAGCTTTGGATACTGCATCTGACTGTGTCCTCTCAAGTTCTTCCTGCGGCACTCACTCAGCACTGCTACATCTACCGACACCATTATCCTCTACATCATACTTCTGCCCTGGAACAACAAGCTCTGCCTGTGGAGAGCTATTCCAACTCTGCTGCATCACACCACCAGTCCCAGAGGATCTTCACTGCAGCGCTGGTCACCTCTGACCAGAAACCACAGGTGGCGTCATGAACACTCTATTACAAACTCTATTATCCCTTGTAAATATATCCGTTTAACTGGACGCCCAGGGCCACGGACCGGACACTGCCGCTGTGACACTTCCCCTTTAAGAAGCGGCCCGGTACCGAGTACCCCACTGCCCTAGCGGGCGATCCATCTGTACTTGCCCGCACCTGTCATAGTGTTCTGTTCCCCAGTGGGATCAGCTGCTACAGCCAGACACTGCCCTGCAGTGGTACCTGGCAGCTACCTGCCGCACAAGCCTGACCTCACCATCAGAGGCTCCAGCAAACACCAAGGTAGCTGCTTAGTCACGCCCATTCCAGGGTAGTCTGATTTGTGGCACAGTGGGGTCACAACCCCCATGTTCATGCCGCCCAGCCAGGGCGCGAGCGTAACAGTGGGTAGGGGGGTATCTCCTCTTTCTCTCAAGGGTTTGGGGTATGGAGAGCTGAACACTTCAATGGGACGGTGTGGCAATGCTCAGTGACACTGATGGTGGTGATCCTGTCACATTCTCACTTTGTGGGGAGGCAGTTTGCAGGAGGAAGAGGCCAAGACAGCAGGAGAAGAGGGAGCAGGAGGAGGGTGAGATCTGTCATGTTTTTCAAGATGTGTACTCCACTGCACCTCGTGCTTGGAATTCAGATGCCTCATCATGCAGGTGGTGCTCGGATTCAAAAGGTTTATGCCTCACTTCAGGGTCTGACGGCACAGTGTGCAAACTACCCGAGTCTTGTCATCAGCACATAGGCTGAAGAAATACCACGCCAGGGAGCTCTTTGAGCTGGCTTTTTTGTTCTCAATTCCTTGGTGTGGGAGGCCGGTAGCAGCCGACATACTAGCTAGGGGCTGCATGCTGTGAACCTTGCTCCCTTTTTTGCTATGCTGCTGGGGCAGTGTGACCACATCCTCTTCCTCTGAACTGAGTACATCACAAGGATGGCCTTTTCTTCACATGGGGTCTAGGACCTCATCACCTGCATCATCATCCATCCAGTCCTCATCCCTGCCCTCCTTGATGGTCTGCACACTGCAGAAAGACGCAGCAGTTGACAACTGTGTTTCCTTATCATCCGAAATGTGCTGTTTTGTTCCGCTGACCATGTGCACTAACCCTCGCACGTACTCATCCTCCAACTGAAGAAGTGGTTGGGCAACAGTGTACTCAATATCTTCCACTTCTGGGGCAGGACCAGGTGGACCACAGTCAGTGGAGTCATCAAAAAGCAGAAATAACTGTTGTATGACTTGGGGCTCAGACTACTTGGCTGATTTGCAAGGGGGTGAGGTGGAAGTTTGATGACCAAGGTCCTCATGTGCGAACTCTGCACTTTCTGCAGCGGACTGGGTGGAAGATAATGCGAAGGAACTGGAGGCGCACGCCACCATCCAATCTAACACCACCTCAATATGTTCTCGCCTCACCATTCATGTAGTGCTATTTGGCCCTACAAAATGTCATACAACATCCTGTAGCTTGCGTGCACCAGAGGAAGATGTTGTATTTAGGCACTTAGCAGGCACAGAATAACCACTTCCTCTCCCTACAGAAGGTCCAAGACCACCACTACCAGCAGCAGCTACACCGGCACCACCATGGCCACGTCCTCGTGCCCTCATTGATGGTCTATTCATTTTTTTAAGTGGTTTTTAGGCACACTACTCGCATACACGTGGCTGCAGAGTGTAATTATTTTTTAGGTTCGGCCACAACTTATGCAGACACAGCAATAGAGTATAATTATTTTTTAAGGCCCAACCACTACTTGTACAGATACAACAGTAGAGTCTAATTATTTTTTAGGGCCTGCCACAACTCATACAGACATAGCTGCAGAGTACAAAGAGTTTTTTGGCACAGTACCCCCAAAGGCAGGGGTGTAGAGTACACTCAGAGTCTTTTTGGCACAGAACTCTCACAGGCAGGAGTACAGAGTTCACACAGAGGTTTTTTGGCACAGTTCTCTTACAGGCAGAAGTGCAGAGTACACACAGAGGATTTTTGGCACAGTAATCCTACAGGCAGGGGTGCAGAGTACACACAGATACTTAAAGGTACAGTACTCCCACAGGCAGTGGTACAGATTACACACAGAGACCTTTGGCACAGTACTCCCACAAACATGGGTGCATAGTACATACAGGGACATTTTTGCAAACTGTGCACACACAGAACCTAACTCTGTCCTTCACTCCAGCTCTGTGCTGCCCCTATGCCAATCAGAGCAGAATGGTGGCGGCTCCTGTGATCCAGCATTTATACAGGCCTGGTCAAATTGTAAACTGGCCAATCACAGCCATGGCAATATTGGAAGTGCAAACAGCCTAAAAGCTTGTTGACTGGTTGGACTGCAGCCTTTCAACAAACTTTATTAAGCCTCCGAACCTGAACAGTAAACTGGACTTCAGGGAAAAAGATTTTCGGCGTTCAGCATCAGATATTAGGTGCCCGGTACAAACCCCGAACTTTACAGTTTGGGTTCGCTCATCCCTACCATGGATCCATGAAAGTACCACCTCTCTATAATGCAGCCACATGACCTATCTCTATGTGTGGCCCAGCTGCGCTTGGTACACATGTTCCCAGGAGAATGCACAGAAAAGGTAATTACAAAACACCTGATAAGCACACAACACTTGACATTTTTCCTGGTTCCACCAGGGGGAGCCCTTGAGACAGCAGTGAGCTAAAGACAATCTAGCTAAAAGTTAGGGAGTCGTTGGTGTTACCTCAGGAGAGCAGACACGAGATCTCTGTACGGAGTTACCTCAGACACGCTGGGAGGGAGAAACCCCTGTCAGATTAGCCTGAGGGCTGAGGAAGACTGAAGCGACATCTGCTGCTGCCAGTGCTCCTATTAAGGTGTGTGTAGGACGACAGGCGAGTGGTGACCATAGGAAGGAGTGACTTCGGTGACAGATCACCTTCACTCAACTTAACCGGACACCGGGTCCGAAGTATTGCTAGAACCTTTACGGCTAGTGAGAGAAAACCGGAATCCCTGCTGAACTTCAAGTCGCAGAGGGTAGCCCTAAGTGCCGATACGTAACCGGGGTCAGGAAGGACAACAGTCTAGCAGGACCCTGCACAAAAGACTAGTTCTATCCAACAGAAGACTTCCACCACAATGTTGGCCGGGCGAAGCTGTCATATTCAGAGTTAAACCTGACTTCACGCAGGTTAGGAATCAGATACACATTAAAGGGAAAGGAGGCCTTAAACCTACTTGGTGATTACCTGGATGTGCATTCTCCACCCTGACCAGCTTCCCGGGACATACCTGCAACCTTCATCAGTAAAGGTATGGAAAGAGATTGAATTGTGTGTGATTGCTTTATTGCCTGCACACTGCACATTCATAGACTTCGAGGGAAAAGTCTCACCTGTGGGAGACTTAATATCCAGCTGCCCCATAACATCCCCTCAGAAGATTCATCTTGCAGCGCTGGTCAAATTGATCAGAAACCACAGGTGGCGTCACGAACTACTTCTACAATTCCCCTGTAAATATTTCCCCCTTTGAATAAGCGCCCAGGGCAACGGACCGAGCTGAGCTACTTGTGACATTCCCCATAGACTTCCATGGGCTCGGTGCCGAGTACCCCATAACCCTGGTACTGTGTGCGACTCATCTTTGGCGTCACGAACAGGATCAGAAGCTCGCTATATGTGAGTCCTGTGTGCCTAATTGGACTGTTTTTGTGCAAGAGACTGTGTTGCTGTTTTGTGATTTTTGGCGCCAATTGTCCGCCATTGCCCGCCAAAGTACAGCGCTACAGCGCAAGGAGAAGGGGCGTACCTGCAGAAAGCACGCGGAGTCCCAGACACGCCCCCAACGCTGACGCGGCGGCAGGTCCTTCCCCATCGCTGTGTCTGGCGGAGCTGCAGCCTTCAGGAAAAGGTAGGCCACGCTGAACTAGGGGGGGGCGCAGACATGTCGCAGCCGCAAGCTGACAGCGCGGCCGAGGGCGACCACTCCAATGACTTACCCGCCGGCGCTGCCGCGCAGAATAGAAACACTGGCCCCTCATCCGGTCCTGTGGCCCCGATAATACCGCTGACGCTCCCATACTTGCCTGGAGCAAAGTGGCTCCCTCAGTATAGCGGTAAGCCGGATACCCTGTCAGGGTTCAAGCGCAAAATATGCAGCATACTGGACATGTACCCTATGACAGAGAAGCAAAGAGCTGCAGTAGTATTAGGACAATTGGCTGGTGCTGCAGAAAGGGAAGTAGAGACTTGGACAGCTGCAGACCAGGAATCAGTGCTTTCAATTTTCTTAAAGCTACAGACTATTTTTGAGGACCGCACTGAAACAGATCTCCGGATGACGTTTTACCAATGCTCCCAGAGACCAGATGACAATATTAGGGACTACGCCTGCTGACTACAGGGGGCCCTGCGAGCTCTCAAACAGGTTAACCCTATAAGTGCCATTAATGAAAGCAAAATGCTGAAGGAACAATTTGTACGGGGACTGAGGTCCCAAGCTGAAAGCAGGACTGTGCACTGGTGGTCCTTGGATCATCCTGACGCTACCTTTGATGCCCTAAAAGATATGGCTATAAAAGGACTGCGACCCCTGGAGAAGCCTGAGGTGGCAACCCAGTATCACCCGGGTGAAGCCACTCTAAAGCGGGCAGCATCCACCTTTAACCCGCTGGTGGCGGAAGCCAAAACGCAGGTGGCGCCCCCTACTGAGTTGGACTGTCTGCGCTCAGAAGTGCGCCAGCTGACTAAAAATCTGGCCGCTGTAATGAGTGCCCTGCAACTGCGGAAGGAAGAAGGAGGAAAGATCCTGCTAGCCGACTGCCCAGAGGATGTCCCTTGGATGAACCGGAGGAAAAGAAGGACGTCGCCCCACCGGAGGAGGACAACGCCACCCCCAGGAGTGACCCCTGATCAGCACCATCCTCGCCGAGAGATCATCTGCTACCGTTGCAACGGAAAAGGTCATCTAGCCCAGCAGTGTCCTTTAAACGAGCAGATCCTGGGTCCGAGGGCCAACACCCAGGAATAGACTCATCAGGCCCCTCAGACTGGAACCGCAGGTTTGTGGGAGGAAGACCCTACCTGTCCATCATCCTGGACGGGATCGCAATCCCTGCCCTGCTGGACACTGGGTCTCAGGTGACCATCATACCTGATGCCCTTTATAATAAGTTTTGGTCCATGGACAGTCTCCAGCCCCCGAGCCCTGACTTTGCTGTATACGCCTCTAATGGTCTCCCTGTTGAAATACTCGGAGCCAAAAACGTGGACGTAAAGGTGGGCAGAGTGGAGCTGAAGGATCAAGGACTTTTAGTAGTAAAGACTGTAAATGAGGAAAATGGCTTAAATGTGGTTTTAGGTACTAACATTATTAGTAACTGTCTGGGAGAAGTTGTGTTTTTGCTCCAACAGCTCGCTGAAGTTGCCAAGCCAAAGCAAAAGGGAGTGATCCAGAGGGAGATCCGGGCCCTGATGTGCCAGCAGCAAGCGAAGCTGACAGATGGTGAAATTGGTAATGTACGGGTGACAGACCCGAACCCCATTGTGATACCCCCAATGAGTGAAATGCTTATATGGTGTAGAGCAGCAATAGGTCTGAGAGGACAGAACTACCAAGCAGTAGTAGAGCCCCATTGTTCAGAGCACAGACCTACACTCTTGACTGCTAGAGGGGTAGTGGAAGTAAGAAATGGGAGAGTACCAGTACGTCTTCTCAACTGGGGAGAAGATGAAGTGAATTTACCACGTTATGCCACAGTTGCTAAATTACATACCGTAGATAACAACTCCATTCTCACGACCGAGTCCTTAGCCTCCAGCCAACCAGCGGAGGATAATGACCCAGCAACCCAGGTGGAGGATTGGTGTCAGCAGCTCCATGTCGGGACAGACACCACTCCCGCCCACCAGAAACAGGGAGTACTACGGGTGGTACAGGAGTACGCACAGGTATTTAGCAAACACCCACTTGACTTTGGGACCATTAAGGGAGTACAACATCATATCCCTACCGGCAGCCATCCTCCTATCAAAGAGCGGTACAGGCCTATACCTCCAGCACACTACCAGAAAGCTAAGGAAATGTTGCGTGACATGAAGGAAGCAGGGGTGATAAGGGATAGTTGTAGTCCCTGGGCAGCACCTTTAGTCCTAGTTAAGAAAAAGGATGGAAGCATGAGAATGTGTGTAGATTACAGACAAGTAAATCGCATAACACATAAAGATGCATACCCTTTACCACGCATTGAGGAATCCTTAGCTGCCTTAAAAACTGCTAACTACTTTTCCACCCTCGACCTCACTAGTGGGTACTGGCAAGTAGCTGTGGCTGAGGAGGATCGGGAGAAGACAGCTTTCACCACCCCAATGGGACTCTGTGAGTTTGACAGAATGCCGTTTGGACTCAGCAGTGCCCCGGGAACATTCCAGAGAGTGATGGAGAGCTGCCTGGGACATCTCAACTTTGAAACCGTGTTGCTGTACCTGGACGACGTAATTGTGTACTCCAAGACGTATGAGGATCATCTGAAGCACCTGGCAGAGGTATTCGAGTCACTGTCCATGTACGGGATGAAACTGAAGCCTTCAAAGTGCCATCTGCTCAAACAAAAGGTACAGTACTTGGGACATATTGTCAGCTCAGAAGGAGTAGCGCCGGACCCCGAGAAGGTCACTGCCATCCAGAAATGGCCAGAGCCGAAGAATCTCAAGGAGGTGCGCCAGTTCCTGGGACTGACAGGTTACTACCGGAGGTTTGTAAAAGATTACACCAAGAAAGCAGCGCCTCTGCAGGACCTCCTGGTAGGACAACCCCTCAAGAGCAGAAATCCTCCATTCCACTGGGGTAAAGAACAAGCTGAGGCGTTCAAAGAAATGAAGGAGATCCTGACAGGCGATGAAATCTTAGCCTATCCTGACTACAGCCAACCGTTCCTGCTGTATACTGATGCCAGCAACGAAGGATTGGGAGCTGTCCTCAGTCAGAAGCAAAATGGCCAAGAAAAAGTCATCGCATATGCAAGCAGGAAGCTCCGGCCGACCGAGAGAAACCCAGAGAACTATAGCAGCTTCAAGTTGGAGTTCCTGGCGCTGGTCTGGGCCATTACAGAAAGGTTCAAGCATTACCTAGCCTCCAGCAAGTTCACTGCGTACACAGACAATAACCCCTTGACACATCTTGAAACAGCCAAGCTAGGAGCCATGGAGCAACGTTGGATGGCTCGGCTGTCGAACTATCAATTTACCATCAAGTACAGGGCGGGCCGTAAGAACGCCAACGCTGACGCCTTGTCCAGAATGCCGCATGAATCCGACACGGAAGAGGAACTGGATGATCTAGAAGAGATTGAGCTACCTGCATTCCACAGAAATGGGATGATCCATGAACAACGAGCCTACAGGAAACAGCGTGGTAAGACGTTAAACCCTTTACCTCATCACAGCTGGAAGGAGACCCAGAACAGTGACCCGGTTGTCAGCCACATCAAGGAACTGATAACTCAGGAAGGTTCCTCCTTGGAGAAGGATGCGTCTCAACAAGCAAAGCAGCTGTGGAATGAGAGAAGCCGGCTGTTCATCTACCGTGAGCAGCTGTGCCGAAGGTACGTCAACCCCAGAACCCATGAGATGGTATGGCAGATAGTAGTGCCAAGAACAGACATCCAGATGGTGTTGGAAGCCTACCACGATCGAGCAGGGCACTTTGGCTGGAAGAAGCTGGAAACCCTGCTAAAGTGTCGTTTCTACTGGGTGGGAATGCGAAGTTCCATCGAGAAATGGTGTAAACACTGTGCGTCCTGTAGCCTCCGAAGAAAAGACTACAGTAGCCAGAAAGCACCCCTGCAGCCAATCAAGACGACTCGTCCCTTGGAGATCGTGGCCTTGGACCATGTCAAGTTGTCACCCAGCCGGTCAGGATACTCGTATGCCCTGACCATGGTGGATCACTACTCCAGATTCCTGGTGGTCGCCCCTGTCAAAGATCTGACAGCTGAAACAGCAGCAAAGACGTTTCAGGCGTATTTCTGCAGACCCCATGGATATCCAGAGCAAGTGCTAACTGATCAAGGTCCTGCATTTGAAGCCGAACTGTTTAAGGAATTCTGTCACTTGTACGGGTGTAAGAAGATAAGAACCACACCGTACCACCCCCAAACCAATGGTCTCTGTGAGAAGATGAATCACATCGTCATTGACCTGTTGAAGACAATACCACTCGAGGAGAGAAATCGGTGGCCAGACTTACTACCTGACCTGGTAGATCTGTATAATCACATACCGGTGAGTTCCACCAACTGCACTCCAGCCTACCTTATGAGAGCAAGACCAGGAAAGCTGCCTATGGATCTTGTAGAACCAGAAGCAGATGTGACTACGGAAGACTGGGACACAAACAGACAGGAACAGTACAGAAAAGTACAAGCCTGCGTTGAAGAAAGTCTCAATCGAGTCAGGGATAAACAAGAAGATCGCTACAACAAAAGTGCGCCAGCTGAACCTTTCGCACCTGGTGAAGTCGTACTAAAAAGAAAGAGGAGGTTGCACAAACTCGACGATCAATGGGAAAGAGAGCCCTACATCATCCAGAGTTCAAGGTTTGACAACAAGAAAACGTGCATAATTAGCAAGGATGGAGGAAGAACGACGGCAACTGTATCCAGAGATCACCTAAAGTTGTGTCCAAACCCCTTAAAACTTCAGGAGGAAGAACCTGTTGTTAATCAGGAAAAGCGTGATGAATCAGTCATACATACAGACTTAGGAGATTTCCCCGCGGATTGGCCCAGAGTTGGAGATGCCGTAATCATTCCCGTGCTTCAATTCTATCAATCTCAAGAAGAACCTCTACATCCAGTTGCACCAGTTGTTGCACTAGAATCAGTACCAGAGGAACCTGCCCCAGCAGAACCTCAACAAGCGGAATCCCAAGAAGTTGAACCTCAGGAAGAAGAATCCCCTGGCGAAACAGAACCGCATCGCCCAGCCACAAGTATGCTTGCCAGATCCATAGAGAGGTTAAGGCAGTATTACAGTTTGCCAGCACGCAGAACAGATAGGCCAGAGGCTATTATACCTGACACCACACCACGTAGGTCAGTACGTACAACGAAAGGAAGGTTACCTGTTAGGTACCAAGAGTAGTCCTAGCAAACTAGTCTAGTATGACCCAGACAGGGTTTACTTAATTGCACAAAGTTATGAAGAGAATTGCATTTTGTTGAGAATGTTATATGATGATAATGTTTATATGCTAAAGTGATTCTTCTAGAAATGTTCTTATGCCAAGGACTGCGTGCTGAGGACTCTTGCAGCACAAGAACTTTAGTTGTAAATAGTTGTCACTTCTGTGTCCCATCTTGGTTTTACATAAAGCCATACTACCTCAGAAGAAAAACCCGTATGGTGTGGCCTTGAGTGATGTCTGCAGCAATGAAGTCCTGCAGCCCACCCAGGACCACCGTGGGAGGTTTTTGGTGCGGGTCCTCCACAAGAATATTGTATTTATTGTGAAAAGTATTTTGATACTTTTCTAATTGCACTTGTACAAAATGTAACGTTAAAGTGTCCTTACCTCCCGCAAGGGATGAGTTATGTTTATAGTTATGTTGTTAATGTTATTATAAAAATTGTCTTTTTCTATTTCAGCCGGGAGTGCTGACGATAACTAGGGGGGGATGTGTGGCCCAGCTGCGCTTGGTACACATGTTCCCAGGAGAATGCACAGAAAAGGTAATTACAAAACACCTGATAAGCACACAACACTTGACATTTTTCCTGGCTCCACCAGGGGGAGCCCTTGAGACAGCAGTGAGATAAGGACAATCTAGCTAAAAGTTAGGGAGTCGTTGGTGTTACCTCAGGAGAGCAGACACGAGATCTCTGTACGGAGTTACCTCAGACATGCTGGGAGGGAGAAACCCCTGTCAGATTAGCCTGAGGGCTGAGGAAGACTGAAGCGACATCTGCTGCTGCCTGTGCTCTTATTAAGGTGTGTGTAGGACGACAGGCGAGTGGTGACCATAGGAAGGAGTGACTTCGGTGACAGATCACCTTCACTCAACTTAACCGGACACCGGGTCCGAAGTATTGCTAGAACCTTTACGGCTAGTGAGAGAAAACCGGAATCCCTGCTGAACTTCAAGTCGCAGAGGGTAGCCCTAAGTGCCGATACGTAACCGGGGTCAGGAAGGACAACAGTCTAGCAGGACCCTGCACAAAAGACTAGTTCTATCCAACAGAAGACTTCCACCACAATGTTGGCTGGGTGAAGCTGTCATATACAGAGTTAAACCTGACTTCACGCAGGTTAGGAATCAGATACACATTAAAGGGAAAGGAGGCCTTAAACCTACTTGGTGATTACCTGGATGTGCATTCTCCACCCTGACCAGCTTCCCGGGACATACCTGCAACCTTCATCAGTAAAGGTATGGAAAGAGATTGAATTGTGTGTGATTGCTTTATTGCCTGCACCCTGCACCATCATAGACTTCGAGGGAAAAGTCTCACCTGTGGGAGACTTAATATCCAGCTGCCCCATAACATCCCCTCAGAAGATTCATCTTGCAGCGCTGGTCAAATTGATCAGAAACCACAGGTGGCGTCACGAACTACTTCTACAATTCCCCTGTAAATATTTCCCCCTTTGAATGAGCGCCCAGGGCAACGTACCGAGCTGAGCTACTTGTGACATTCCCCATAGACTTCCATGGGCTCGGTGCCGAGTACCCCATAACCCTGGTACCGTGTGCGACTCATCTATATAATTTAATACCCTTAGGGTAGCTTGATACCAAAACTGTTCATACACATTAGATAATTGATTGCAGATTCTGGCATTCACACTACTAAATCCGATGCTTGGCATTGTGCTTGGAGATGCAAGGTGGATGTTACTCACTGGGTTGAGGGGCTGGATGTTATACAATCGAGGGAATGGCACTGAAGGAAAAAGACAATTCAATAATTGATCCAATATTTTTCTCCGTATAGTGTATCTGTGTGGACACATGCATAAGCAACCCTTGCTGGGTTCTTTGTTCTATTATGTGATCATTTATAACTAATGTCTACAGTATTGGCCCAATAATTAGGAACTCCATTGTTGAATAGAGTGCAGGACCTCTGTTTTTCAAAATTTTTTGGATGAACATGGGAATTGCTGAACTCAAAGATATATATGGAAACAGCAGAGCATGCCCGCTTACAGTAGGTAGGTGATAGAAAGGAAAACCATTAGGAATCTGTGGAAACATGGAGAGGTTAACCAACACCTTGTAGTTGGTCACATAGTCAACCTGCCATCCTAGACAAATCGGCTTATCTGCATTTTCTATTAAGGTCCACAAGCTCAGCGAAACAGGGTTTTTATGTTCAGAAAAACCAATAGACTTTAAATATTAAAACTTTCCTGAAAGAAAGTTATGGGCGTAATTAGCATATCTGATCATCATGAGAAAGTATAATTTTCACACAGAGGTTACAGGAGCCGATATCACACGAGATACACATAGAAGGTGGATTATAGTTCCAGTTCTCATCAGGCACTAGTTTCATGAATGACTCCCGGCTGATCAAGACTGTTGCTGTAACTGTATTGATTTCCTATGTAACTACAGATCAGTTAACAAAGGAGTTTATCTTTGTATGGAGAACACAAGAATTTGAGCCTTCTACAGTATTGACACGACCAATACATGAAATCCTATACCCCTGTGACAACCCTTGTACATTGCGTTATGTGGATATTGCGAAATGGGTTTCAGGACAGAGTAGACAAGTATTAGTGTTCTGTCAATTGTATTCTTGCTACTTTGATAACAGCAAAAACTAAAAACAAAAATAAAACAATAGACTGATTCAATGCAGGAAACCAAAAGCCAGTGAGATGTTGGATTGTAATGCTTTATATTCATTGCGGGGGGGGAGGGCTGTAGAAAAAAAGCTTCAACCACACTGTCTGAAATCCCTCTGAAATATTTGCTATTGAGCATGCTGCCTCTGGTCTCTGGTGTTAAACTTACCATAACTAATCAATAAATCCATTTTACCTATGGTGTATTAAAGCTGGATGAAGAGAATGGAGCAGCTGTCATTGCCTCTGCTGACAGTGTCACCTGCAGAGGCAATTATTTTCTCTTTTTTCGCCTTTTTTTGGTACTGCTTGGAGCATCTTATACTGTATATTCGACCATATTATTGGATATTTTCCATTATCAACCTGTTGTATACCTTGGTTGTAAACGCTAACTGATATGTACGTACAGGTTGTTTCATCTCCACTTATCCCACATCCATACATATCAGGAACTGATTTTGAGAAAATGGTTATAGGGGTAAAGAGTTCTTAAAATTAGTGTTTGAAAGATATCTACATTTTCAATAAAATTTCAGAATAAGCTGTCATGTGGATACACTGTGGTCATTACACACATGGTTAAAATTGTTGGTACCCCTCGTTTAATGACAGGAAAACCCACAATGGTGACAGAAATAACATGAATCTGACAAAAGTAATAATAAATAAAAAAAATCTATGAAAATGAACAAATGAAAGTCAGACATTGCTTTTCTACCATGCTTCTTTAAGGGATACGGGGGCTGGTTTAATGCCCTACACTCCTTGCATATGTTACTGGTAAAAACGGGTGTATCTCATATGCCTTGTAATGTTGATATATTGTGTATTGCATTGTACCTATCTCTATGTGTTGTAAATATATAGGGACCATGTAGGACTTAGACTTGTAGGGGGAGCACAATAGAATAGGATAGGAATTAGTTAGACCAATAGGATTAGGCTAATTAGGAGGGGCTAAGGAAGAGTAGTTGTGGGAGCTTCCTGGCGTTAGGGAGTGTGAACCGGGAGCTGAGACAGTGCAGTGTGTCTGGGGAACTTTTAAGCCAAGGAGCCCAGCAGTTCAGGGCCCCAAAGCTGACAGTCACATGTAGTGGAAGAATATCAGGGCAGCATAAGAATGGTAGCTGCTTACTTCGTGGGAACAACCCTTAAAGTCCGAGGCCTACGGCCTGGTAAGGGGTGAAGAGCCATCCTTCAACTTCACCTTCGGAGAGTGAAGCTGGTGGGGAACTCCTGAAGCAGGTTAGTCTGACCAATCAGAAAGCTGCGATACCGGCGGATTCATGGAGGAGAGAGGGACAGTACAGGGAGAGGAATGGTGATATTCTGCAAAGAATCTTGTGCTGTTTCTGTGACTAAACATGACGAGCTGAGTAAAACTGATTTGCTGAAAATGAACTTAGCCTCTAACTGTCAATGTGTGATTGTAACAACTCTGCTGGCATCGCTGCATGACCTCCCATACCCCACATACCAACTTGCTCACTGCTCCAGGTCATGCTGTGATTTCTGTCTGCTGCCAGCTCCATGCTCTGTACCTCTTGCTTTCTATCTGTTCTGTGCATGTTTCCTGGCTAGGTGCATAGGGGGGCGGCACCAGAACTCTCTGGTTCTTATGGAGTCAGGGTGCACCTGTCTAATTTGTCCCTGACCAATTACCATGAGCCCTCTAGTATTTAGGGCAACTTCACCCTGTGGATCTTGCCTGTGCAATGTGTTAACTCAGTTAGTGTCTTGCTACTGAGCTGCCAGGTCTTGCTCTGTGTTCATCCTTTCTTGGAGGTTTCACTCCTAGCTTTGCCTTGTACCTGTCTGTTCGCCCTCCAGGAGGCAGAATATCCTGGTCTCTGTGCTATTGTTCTTGACCTTGTCTTGTACTTGTCCTTGCTGCTCTCTAGGAGGCAGAATATCCTGGTCCCTGTGTCTTTGTCCCTGTACCTTGTGTCGTGTCATTTCCTTGTCTGAACTCTGTCCTACCTGTCTCTTTGTCTGTGGTTTCCTTCCCTGCTGTGTCTTGCCTTGTGTTCTCTCTGCATCACTTTCTGCCTCTTGTCCACACTCCTGCGGTTCTGCTCCATTCCACTCTGCTTTGCTCCTGCCGCTGCAGAAATCTCTTGCGGTTCCGCTCTGCTTCATTCCTAAATCTGCAGAACCTCTTGCTGCAGCTCCTCTCTGCATACCTTGCGGTTCCGCTTTGCTTTGCTCCTGCCACTGCAGAACCTCTTGCTGCTCTACAACCCTTCTCCGCCGCCTTGCAGTTCTCCTGCTTTGTGAACAGGTCTCTTCCTGTTCCTCTATACACCATTCCTTCCAGTTTGTACCAGTACCTGCACCTGCTGAGTGAACAGGTCTCTACCTGTTTCTCCATACACCATTTCTTCCAGTCTGTACCAGTACCTGCACCTGCTGTGTGAACAGGTCTCTACCTGTTCCTCCATACACCATTCCTTCCAGTCAGTACCAGTACCTGCACTTGCTGTGTGAACAGGACCCTACCCATTTCACACACCACTTCGTGTCCCTGTGCCTTTCCTGTTGGAGCCTACCCTGTGTCTCAGCCGTGCCTGCCTAATCCGTCTCTCAGCCGTGCCTGCCAGCCCTGTGTCTCAGCCGTGCCTGCCAGCCCTGTGTCTCAGCCATGCCTCCCAGCCCTGTGTCCTAGCCGTGCCTACCTACCCTGTGTCCCAGCTTTGCCTGCCAGCCCTTGTGTCCCAGCCGTGCCTGCCTGCTTGTGTCTCTGCCGTGCCTGCCTGCCAGTGTCTCAGCCGTGCCACCGTCTCCCCAAGTGGCATCAGCAGCCACAACCAGACATCACCCTGGAGTGGCACCTGGCAGCTGCCTGCCGCACAAGCCTGACCTCACCATCAGAGGCTCCAGTGAAAACCAAGGCAGCTGTCCTAGTCATGCCCCTTGCAGGGTAGTCTGGGTTGTAGCACAGTGGGGTCACAACCAACCTGGCTCACGCCCACCAGTCAGGGCGTGAGCGTGACAGTGATGCTGAAAGAAAAGGAGCCACGGCAGTGTAGAGTGGACCCTGACTTACAAGTGAGTGGACTACAATGTGTTAATGTGATGGGGAGCCAAGGTGTGACTGAACTACCACCGTTATCCACGACTATGACAACTCTGGCCCCCGTTTCACTTAGCGTAGTATGGCAGGATCCGGATACTTCATACCCAGAAGGTGGAGATACCCGTAGTATGGCAAAGATGGCAGAAAATGGCATGGAGACTGAGGACAACTACAGCTCCGCCCCTCGTGGGTGTCCTAACCTGAAAGTGGCCCGAAACTCCATCCGGCAGAGACAGTGGCCCGTACCTGAGATGCATCCCCTGGTGAGCGGTGCCTGCCCATGGTGGGTGTGACGAAAGAGAAGGAAGCCCGATGCTGAATGGGTGGAGCAGCCGGAAGCAGCTCCACCCTGGAATGGGTGGGGCCCAGAAAAATAAAAGCTTGTGTGCGGCTGAGCGGCGCCATTGAAAGGCACGGCATTGGCACCGGTGGCCCACTCCTGTGCCCGATGTTGGGGCAGTGTCGGCGTATAGAGAGGAAGTGGCGGCAGGCGGGGGAAAGGACCCAGCCCAGAAGGCTGTGGGGAGCATCTGATCTTGACGAGTATTGGCCCGACGGATTCCCAGTACCTGCTGGAGAGCAGTATTGACGGATTCTGGAGCATGAACGTCGTCGGAAACCAGAGGAGGTCAGTGATCTGGGAGAAGAGACTGCCCCAGAGGAGCCACAGATGGAGGAGGCGTAATCAGAGGAGTCTGACCGTCACGGAGCGATCGCGGCCGGGATGTCGGAGCTGGGACGACGAGCAGGCGGTGAGTGGAACTCGGTCCCAAACCCCGGAGCAGAGGCCTGTGTTCATGGTCGATCCGTCTCTCAGTCCGTCACTCCATTATCAGGAAGGAGAGGGCCCCTTCCCATCCCTCGGGCAGGCAGCGTGGATCGCGGGGGTGATTAAGGAGAAGAAGAGGAGAGAGAGAAGTCTGGGCAGAACTGCGCTGACCAGGAGAGGGGGCCATGGCTGGACGGCGGACCTGCGGGGTGCTGGTATGTACTCACTGGTCTTGCGGTTATGGCTTTTTCCACGAGGCATACACCAACGATAAGATATATGTACAGTAAATGCCTGTTCCATAAAATTAAAGAGGCCTCTGAGGAAAGGAGATCAGGTCACCTTTTTCAAGGTAGATGGACCTCAGGGGTATTTTGCCGTGGCTCTCTGTTACCCTCAGGGGACGACCCGGAACTGTATGAGCGCCAGGAACGGGGGCAGTCGCCTCCATCTTCCCGGCCTATAGAACGGCCAAGCTCTGCCCCTCTATTGTCGTTGAGGCTGGGGTATGTGACACCTGCGGTGGCAATGGAGCCACTGTGGTGTGGAAGGGTAACCATCTCAGGCATGTTACCCTTTTGTGGTGGGGTACCCATCTCAGGCATGTTAGCCTGGTGTTGAAGGTTCACCATGTGGCCCCCTGGTGTGGAGGAGTAAACATCTTAGTTGTATCCCCCTGGTGTTGAGAGGCAACCATCTCAGGTATGGCCCACTGGTGTGGAGGTCAAACTATATCCGTTATGACCCCCTGGTGTGAAGGGGTAACCATCTCATGCATGTTATCCTGGTGTGGAAGGGTCACCATGTAGCCCTCTGGTGTGGAGGAATAACCATCTAGGGCTAACCATCTCCGTTATGGCCTCCCTGGTATAGATGGGTAACCATCTCCGTTATGGTCCCCTGGTCTCCTGAAGCATTTATATCTTATAAGACTCTGTTAGAGTAAAGTCCCTGGGGTGATGGCAATCATATTTTGCATGCCTACAGAATAAATTGTCTCCTCCGAGCCAGAAACAGTGGCTGGTGGGGAGAAGAAAAATAAGTAGGCATGACCAGAGGTGCCCAAACTTTTACATGCCAGTGTAAATAATACAATTGGTTAGTCTCTGTGACTGATAATTTTAGCTTGTAGATGTCTTGTGCGCTAATCATGTGTTCTGTACAGTGTAAAGAACAAAAAGTACATGAGTTACCTGTGTAATATCTGGAAGAAAGAGCTCAAAGGTCAATTATACCTGTAAAGGAACAACACATACAAAGAGATGTCTGCTGGCCCTTGTTGCATTTCCATTTATATCTGTAATTGTCTGTGATATAGCTCCGACATGCACAATATTCGGGTAGGGAAACTGTAGAAAGCGGCACATTTTTTGTGGTTTTGGTGTTAACAGCAATAATAGCTGTTGGTAGAACAATGGTTCGTCCCATGTTTTGGCCGGCAGCTATCTTGCCCGACTCCTCCATGCACAGGAGCGCTCACTCTTTAAAGTGCTGTTGTGTTCTCTACCAGAAAGTCTCTGTCAGATATCTCTGGCATCTACTTATCTCTTGCAGAACAAAAGGATTGACATTCCGAAATAGGACATCTTGGATCCTTATTACCCCAAGGTAAGAGACAGGGACCTCCACATACATTAAACTGTTCACTAAACCTGTTGATGTAGGTGCGGTCGAATGTCTAATGTGTTTTGGGACCTTTAGGACCTCAAAAAGTACATGCCACAGAGAAATGTTTCATCCTCCCTTAAAGGGGTGGTCCAAAGGCAGAGCTTTTTCTCCTAACTCCCTATCTATTTAGTCCAATAATTCTAAGCTATTTTCTAATATACTTGTTTTAAAAAATCCCTACCATTCCCTAGCTACACTGTGTAACTGCTTTTGTATTTTTTTTTCATATTTCTTGTCTGATGATGATGCGTTTGAGTATCCCCAGTGCAAGCTGGGATACTCAAACACATCATCATCAGAGGGGAAAGGCTGCGGTCATTGTCACAGCCCTAGGCCCTCCCTGAAATGAAGCATCATCAGTGACTCTGCTCTGTCACTGAGTGTCTCCTCCAGTGCCCTGCGTGATGAGCACAGCGTCCGGTCTGCTGTCTGTATAGATAAATAGTAATAAGCCGGCAGCAGAGCGGTGTCACTATGCCCACTGTGCAGGAGACCAGCGCCGCCCCCCAGAGGTGACGTCATTGGTCTCTGTCGGGTATAGTGACACTGCTCTGCTGCCGACTTACTACTATTCATCTATACAGACAGCAAATTGGACGCTGCGCTCATCTCACAGGACACAGTCGCTGCACAAAGGAGGAGACGCTGCACAAGTGAGACACCGCAGAGACACAGCAGGGTCAGCACCTCCCCTTAAATGAGAGTCACTGAAGATGCTTTATTGTAAGTGTAAGGGGTTACAGACAGGGCTGGCTCCAGGTTTTCGTGTGCCCTGGGTGATAGAGTCTCAGTGGGCCCCTTTAACACATACCACAATTCATGATGCACAGATATGGCAGAGAAATATAGGTATAGTACAATGACAAAGATTTCACTTACTTCTTACATTACATGAGTGATATCTATTATAAATTCTACAATAGTTCAGACACCAGATAGTATATTACTCCATACAGTATAATGGGCTCCACATAGTGCTCCATACAGAATAATGAGCCCCAGATATTGCGCCATACAGTTTAATGGACCCCATATATTGCTCCGTACAGTATATAATAGGCCCCATATATTGCTCCATACAGTATGTAATAGGCCCATATATTACTCCATACAGTATAATGAGCCCCATATAATGCTACATACAGTATAATGTTCCCCATATAATGCTACAAACAGTATAATCAGCCCCATATATGTTACAATATATGATGGGCCCCATATAATTCTCCAAATATGATGGGCCCCATATAATTTTCCAGTATATGATGGGCCCCAAATATTGCTCCAGACAGAATATGTCCCATGTAATTCTCTATATATAGTGGGCACCATATAATGCTCCTTATATAATGGGCCCCATATATGATGTTCCAGAGTATCATGGGCCCATCTAATGCTCCATATATAATTGCCCCAGGCTCCCATATTGTTCCAGTGTTCCCGATGGTGAGTGGGCCCCCCAGCCTGCTCAGGTGTGCCGGGTGCTGACGCCGGCCCTGGTTACAGAGACTGACTTATGCTCCAGACACGTCCCAGTTAAATGTTGATAAATGTGAATGTTCCAATCTGTATATACACTGTGTTCCAAATTATTATGTAAAAATTGTTAAGGAGTGATAAGGTAAGAATTTTTTTGTTTGTCAGTTAAACTGATTGACGGTGATGTGTGTCAGGACTCTTTATATCACTGTAATCAATTGCAGACACCTGTGCTAATTAGTTTGGCAGGTGTGTCCAATGAAAGGCAAGACTACTTAAGAAGGCTGTCCCACATTATTAAGCAGCCTATATTTTCTGCTAAAATGGGAAAGTAATAGGATGTGTCGGCTGCTGAGAAGCAACAAATTGTGGAGTGTTTAGGTCAAGGCATGACTACAATCAACATTGCCAAGACACTTCATCGTGATCATCGCACAATCAAGAAGTATGTAGCTGATTCACAGTACACACGTGTGCGTGCTGATAAGGGAAAATTGAGGACTCTTTCCTACAGGCAATTACATCAGGTTAAAAGAGCAGCGGCAAAAAAGTCTTGTCATAGCAGCAGACAAGTTTTTGAAGCTGCTGGTGCCTCCAACGTCCCCCGAACAACAAGATGCAGGGTCCTTCAGAGGTTTGCAGCTGTGCGTAAGCCATCCTGTCGACCTCCTCTATCCACTGCACACAAGCAGAAACGGCTCCAGTGGGCAAAACAATACATGAAGACTGACTTCAAAACTGTTTTGTTCACCCATGAGTGCCGTGCAACGCTCGATGGTCCAGATGGATGGAGTGGAGGATGGCTGGTTGATGGACACCCCATGCAAACACGGCTATGGCACCAACAAGGAGGAGGTGGAGTAATGTTTTGGGCTGGAATCATGGGGAGAGAGATTGTCGGCCCCTTTAGGATCCCTGAAGGGGTAAAGACGAACTCCATAGTGTATGTTGAGTTTCTCAAACAGCACTTCCTGCCATGGTTCAAGAAGAAGGACCGTGCATTCCGCAGCAAGATCATTTTCATGCATGATAATGCACCGTCTCATGCTGCACATAACACATCTGCATCTCTGGCTGCTATGGGCATAAAAGGGGACAAACTTATGGTGTGGCCCCCCTGCTCCCCTGACCTCAACCCCATGAGAACCTCTGGAGCATCATCAAAAGGAGTGTCTATGATGGCGGGAGGCAGTTCACATCTAAGCAACAGCTCTGGGAGGGTATTCTGTCCTCATGCAAAACAATTGAAGCAGAAACCATCCAAAACCTGACAAATTCAATGGACGAGAGAGTTCAGAAGCTCCTTTCGAACAAGGGGTCCTATGTGCAAATGTAACATCATCTAGAATAAAGTTTTGAGTTGAAAACTGTTTGATTTCAGTTTGTAAGAACCTGCTAATGCTTATAATTTCAAAAATGACCATTTTTTGTTCTTTATTAAAATGAAAAGGTTGAAAACTCTGCTGTGCATAATAATTTGGAACATGCATTTTGAGAGCAGTTTGAGTGTTTTATTTTTTAAAAAAATATACTGTTATCATAGGCAGTTTGTACAAAAACCTTTCAATTGTACTCTAATAGTTATTTGACTGGAAAATTACAATGACTGAAATTGGTAATTTTGGAACACAGTGTATATTGTAATGCAATTAATGCTGCTATGCATATAATATATATATATATATATATATATATATATTAATATTATAGTGTAGATAGGGAAAGTGCAGTTATAGGGTTAACCACTAGAGGGGGGTATTGTAGGATAGGAATAGGAACTTAGATTAGGAATTAGCTAAGATAGGAGGGGCCAACTGTGGGTAAGCCAGGAAGATTTCCTTGAGTCTAGTTAGTAGGGCCTGAGAGCCCGGACAGGGCAGGTGACCCCTTAACGTTTAAGCACTGAGCCCAGTCCTCCAGGGCCTTAGGGCCGAAGGTCACAAACGAAAGAATGCAGGACAGCACCAGTATGTGGCAGCTAACTTCATGGGCTGATGCCCTTTTGTCTGGGGTGAAACGGACAGGGAAACTCTTGAAGATGGTTAGACTGGCCAAAAGGTACGCTGCAGAACCGGTATGACCTTGGGACATTCTGGAAGAAGTGAGAGAAAGCAGAGGGCAAGAAAGAATGTACTCTGTGATGATCCCTGTGATGCAACTGTGACTGAACTGGGCATACTGAGGAAGGAATAAAGTAAACTCGTTTTTGTTAAGTTGGAGCTGGACTCTGTCTCTGTTTGAAACCGCCAGAAGGCTGTCATCAGCAGCTCAGAAAGGAACCGAATGGAACCGAGAGCGGGACAAAAGTAAGTTTGCACACCCAAACCAATGAGTTTCTCCTGGATTGCTGGACCAGTTGACTTGACACCCCTGTGCAATATTACCAAGCAAATGAAGGTGCAGTGGTGGCTGTTACATCTGTGCCCGTACCTCAGCGAGACACTCGGCGGGGTCCCCGTCCTAATGCTGTGGTGGTCGTACCTTAGTGAGACCCCCGGCGGGGCCTTCGCTTTCAGTCTGTGGTCTGCAGTCCTGCTCCTTCCTCTGCTTCCTGGCGCGCAGCCAGCACATCCCCTGGTATGAGATTAAGGCTGTGCGCGCTTTCTAGGTCTCTTAAAGAGACAGCGTGCATTTTTCAAAAAGTAATTAACCGATGATTTCTTTGTGTGCACTATTTCTGGCCCCTCTGCCATAGAGAGGGTGCCAAAGCAACAAGTACCTACTGTTGCTAGCTTCCGGTTCCGCTGTGTTTGTGCCTGTGTTTTTGCAGTGTTCTGCCTTCTGCTTCGCTTACACTGTTTGTCTCCGCAGACTATCAGTTACCTGTTACCCGGCTGTCCATGACAAAGTCTGTACAGACAACGCCAGCTCTGTTCCGTTCCACCACTCAGCCATCCGAAACTCTGGACAACGCCGGTACCAGCTTATACCCGAGTACCTGGGACTCGCCAGTCAGCTCCATCATATCTGTTAAATATGTTTACCCGTTGGTCCCGCTGGGACAGCTGACACATGTCCGGGGTCTAACTGGAAGTAGCACCTGTGTCCCCCAGACATTCCATTCTGACCCTGTTCGAGGGGACTTACTTCGGGTGTCTGGGGCTCACTTAGTCACGCCCCCTTTGAAGCCCCCAGACCGTGGTCCCGAGGTTCCACAAACACAATAAAAAACTAATGTGAACTTCACCACCTTTGCCTCCACTTTCATTCATTACAGTGGTTTCTGAAATGCCATAGCACTTTAATACCTGTTACTTCTATGCTGCTGTGACTGCCACAGTAGCTCAAACCATCCACTTACCTGTATGTGGCTAAATTTTTGCCAGCTGCGCAATTTTGCAATTTTTGTGTTTTCATACCAGATTCACCGGAGAGCGTGCAGTCAGAAATTGTCGCAAATTGTAGCGGAAATGTAGTTTAGCTCATAGCTGGCATGAAGTTTTGTTTATGGTGCACAGACATCCCAACGATGAGCCCAATTAATAGAGAGGTGCCTTTCTTAATAAATTTGGATATCTTCCTCCAGCAGAATTTAACACTAAGGAAAGAGTAACTGGCCTAATCCCCCCAAAAAAATTACATAACAGTGTCACATTTCAGGACACTAAACAGAAAATTGCATATAAAAAGAACCCAAGAAAATAATAAAAACATTTCATCTTCAGCTGAAACTTTATTACCAAGTCATTCCTAACACAAAAAAAACAGAGTACATATGTGGGCGACTTAGTTTATGATATAATGATTCTCGTTAGATGTAGCGTGGCAAGGGTAAGAGATAATTACCTCTTGAACTTTCCCCCTATAATCTCGTCCTCATCCGATCCTGGCTCAGGCACTCCTTATCATGAGATCATGTCTGTGATGATTGGTCAAATACGTCCACAACGGTGTAAGGTCCTCAGCACACCACCAACAGCTCAAATGAAGTAGATGATATTTTGATATATAGTAACCTACTTTCCCTAGTTGAGGGCTCGTAGGTCGACAATGTTGAGTTGAGAATGGACTAATCTGTTGAAACATGGCTGTTTATTTCAAACTTGTAATTTTGGCTTGAAAAAGGCCTATAATAGCCGAAACGTCGCTTTTTCCATCTACCTCAATCGTAATTACTGCCATATGCTTTTAAAGACAGAATAAAAGCTATATTTTATCACTATGAGAAGTTTCTGGTGCCTCGGATACTTTGAATTTTGATGCTGCTTTGGACCTTGTGGGGGGGGTCATTCTGAGCCTGCACAGAGTGGCCTTTGGTGCAAGAGAAACATCCACTTGACTCAGACTAGAAAACTTTCTAAATGGTTGATTTTTATAATCAATAGTGTCATGATCTCCATGGACAGTTAAGGCTAAGTTCACACGTTGCGGAATTGCCGCGGAAATTTCCGCGGCAATCCCGCACTTCTCCCGCAGGAAATACGCACGTTTTTTTTATGCTGATTCCCGCCAGAATAATAGCGTTTTGCAAGCGTAATTAGCTTGCAGAATGCTAGCGTTTTCCTAGCGATCTGTAGCATCGCTTGGAAAACTGACAGGTTGGTCACACGAGTCAAACAAGTGTTTGACTCGTGTGACCAACTTTTTACTATTGATGCCGCCTATGCCGCATCAATAGTAAACAGATCTAATGTAAAAATAATAAAAAAAATAATAAATAATGATAGTTCTCACCTTCCGGCGTCCCACGCAGCTTTCCCGCCTCTCAGCGACGCTCCCGGCAACTCGCGGTCCCAAGGATGCATTGCGACAAATCACACCGATGACATAGCATCACGCGAGACCGCTACGCCATCTGGGTGATTCTCGCAAAGGACTCTTGGGACCGGAAGTTGCCGGGAGCATCGCTGAAGGCGGGAAGGCTGCGGGGGCCGCCGGAAGGTGAGAATATCATTATTTTTTATTTTAATTATTGTTTTACCAGGGATATGGTACCCAGGGCCTGGAGGAGAGTCTCCTCTGCTCCAGACCCTGGGTACCATCCGCACATGAACCGCTTACATTGCGCATAGTGGGCATAGCCACATGCGGAAAGTAAGCGGTTCAATGCATTCCTATGGCGGCGGAATCACCGCGGTTACGCTAAATTAATGAACATGTTGCTAGATTTTCCGCGAAGCGTTTTTTTTCGCGGAAAATACCGCAACATGTGTACAAAACATGCGCAATCAATTAACAAGTATAGAATGCTTAATGCTTGCGTTTTTTTCGCGGTTTAACCGCAGAAAATCGCGGAAAAACCGCGAAAAAAACGCAATTATTCCTGATCGTGTGCACTTAGCCTTAATCTTCTTGGACCACAGCCCACTTTTCATTGGACCTCTATAGCTGTTACTTATTTCCCTGCACTCTAGTAAAGTCCTTCTATCCTGGCTCTCCAGGCCACTACCCTAGTTTCCTTAAATGAAACAGAAAATGAGGGACATGGGCACTGGTATTAAGTACTATTCAGAAAGTAGTAGATCAAACCACATGATAAATAGATAGTAAATAACAGTAAGTTTCACTGCATCTTCAGTTTTCTGTATGATTATTAGCAGAACTGTTGATAATGACCATCCAGAAAGTCAGAAATGACAACAAACTTCCTTTACCAATATCTATGGGTAACATGTTTTCATATGATAGCAGTATCTGCCATATGACATAGATACATAAACTGATATTGTATCTAAACACTTTGCCCAAGATTGTTACTAAAGTAAGTTTGATCACGTCTTTGATCTCCTGGATTAGCAGAGATGATCTTCTGTCTATATGGTCAATAGCAGAGGTGATCTTTTTGATCACCGTTAGCATAGGTGATCTTCTGGATGGTTATTTGTTATGAATGTGCTAAAAATGGCTTCTGAGCAGAGGCTCCCTCTGGTGGTTACTGACAGTACTGAACCTTTCAGCGAGGAATGGCAATCTGGGATCACGGACTGGTCTGATATAAGGGAGGTTCCCTCCCATGATGGTTGCCGGTGATCAATTGTTCTTGTCTCAATTGTGGTTCCTGGTTCATTTGGAAGCTTGCTGAGTCTTGCCTGCATCTTCTGCTATCAGATAAGATATTTTCTGCTTTTATTTTTGTGCTTGCTTTTTGCATTGTTCCCTGCACTTCTGTGGAGGTCAGCCAGGTCCCCTCCGGGGGGCTTGTGCTCATCTCAGTTTATCTGGAGCCACTGTTGTTTGTTCATTTGCTTTTTCCTGTTTTTTCAGTGGCTGTGGCTTAGTTTTGTTACACCAGAGAACTGATTTAGGTGGTAGAGATCATGTGATCTCAGGTGTTTTTGCAATCAGTAGAGTTGGTATTTTTTAGGTTTTTTTTTTGATTGCAGTGAGTATCCTTTCCTGTACTTTTCTGTCTAGACAGATTGGGCCCCAGTGTTTGCTCATTCTATTTTCTGTCTGTGTCGGTGTTTCTTCTTGTCTAACCGCCATTACATGTTTGGGGCTTCCTATTTTCTTTGGGGATCTGCTCCGGGGCAGATAGCTTTCATCTTTCTGCCTTTAGGTGTAGTTATCTCTCAGGCTGTGAGGAGGCGTCTAGGATCAACGTAGGAACGCTCCACGGCTACCTCTAGTTGTGTGGTTAGTTCAGGTTACTGCAATCCAATAGGTTCCAGCCTCTGTGGTGTATTGTTTTTGCTTACTCTCCTCAGCTACCAAAACATAACAGTTATTAGCAAACATGATCTTCTGTATGGTAAATTACAAAGGCGATCTTCTGGATCGCCGTTAACAGAGGTGATCTCCTAGATGGTGTCACGCACAGTGTAGAGAGACTAAGTGCAACATGAAGGGATGAGGGAAAGGGAAGCAAACACTAGGGAAGGGGGGAGTGGAGAACCTTAGACAGATCTAACGTCACCCTGTATGCCCTATCGTCCTTATATAGGTTTTGCACCTATCTCCAAGCAGCATATCTCATCCCTGCCTGACCTTGAAGTTTAGCCCTGCTCCAGAAAGGACAGCTAGGTTAAACAAAACAAGGGAGACACTTAAGGGCCCGTCTCACATAGCGATATCGCTACCGAGATCGCTGCTGAGTCACTAGTTTTGTGACGCAGCAGCGATCTCACCAGCGATATCGCTGTGTGTGACATTCAGCGATGATCAGCCCCCCTGCCGGGTATCGCTGATCGTCGCTGAAATGTCAGGACATTTTTTTGATCGCTGCTCTCCCGCTGACAGGCACGCATCGCTGCGTGTGACAGGCGGGAGAGCAGCGATCCGCTGGTATCCAAGGTACACAGCGGGTTTCCAGGTGCGGGGCTGTGCCTAGAAACCCGCTGTGTACCTTGGATACCAGCGCCCTGATGCAGGGGAGCTGGTATCCAAGGTACACAGCGGGTTTCCAGGCACCGCGCAGCGCTTGGAAACCCGCTGTGTACCTTGGATACCAGCTCCCTGCATCAGGGCGCTGGTATCCAATGTACACTGCGGGTAACTAAGCGATGTTACCCGCAGTGTCGCTGTCCCAGATCGCTGCCTGAGCTGCCTGTTTGGCAGCTCAGCAGCGATCATGTAGCGATACACCAGCGATCCTGACAGGTGCATATCGTTGTCGGGATCGCTGGTGTATCGCTATGTGAGACCCAGCCTTTAGCTTGCGTAGTCTCAGAGAAAAGCACCAATGTCCTCCAAACTCCAAAGAGGATGGTAGCTGACTGCTACAGCTCCAAGCCTCAGCAGGGAAATGCAAATAAAAATATCACCCCCAACTCCCAACAGCAAGTTGGGAGTTATAAACATCCAGATCCAGGTGTGACCATTAGAGCCAAGGGAGGTGGCCACTGGGTCCTAGCATCAGAAGGACCAGGCAGAAGTCTGCAAAGCAAACGGCTTAAACCTTCTGCAGACAGATACAGTGCAACGGTCTGCAGCCTTTGACACATCCGAGACAGATGGCCATTAACAGAAATGATTTTCTGGATGGTCATTAGAAGAGGTAGTTTCCTTGATGGCCATCAGTAGAGGTGATCTTCTGCATGGTCATTAGCAGACATGATCTTCTGGATTGAGTGGCCTGTATCTACACCTTACAGTTCACTGTTGGAATCCATCCACCACTACTATAGCTTCATGCTTCTTGGTAACGACTCTCCACCTTGTAGTTCAATACAGGGACAAACACAGTTTCCAAGGCACCAGATTTTTCCAAAGCTTACATATCTTTGACACCGTAGACCATTCCCTCCTCCTACAGATTCTCTCATCTCTTGGCATCACAGACTTGGCCCTATCCTGGATCTCATCATACCTAACAGACCGAACTTTTAGTGTCTCCCTCTCACACACCACCTCCTCACCTCGCCCCCTGTCTGTCGGTGTTCCCCAAGGCTCAGTCCTAGGACCCCTACTCTTCTCCATCTACACCTTCGGCCTGGGACAGCTCATACAATCCCATGGCTTGCAGTATCACCTCTATGCCGATGACACGCAGATCTACCTATCTGGACCTGACCTCACCTCCCTACTGACCAAAATCCCACAGTGTCTGTCTGCTATCTCAGCCTTCTTTTCTGCTCGCTTTCTCAAACTGAACATGGACAAAACAGAATTCATCATCTTTCCCCCACCTCATTCTACCCCTCCACCAGGCCTATCCATCAATGTCAATGGCTGCTCGCTTTCCCCAGTCCCACATGCTCGGTGCCTTGGGGTGATCATCGACTCTGCCCTCTCTTTCAAACCACATATCCAAGCCCTCGCCACCTCCTGCCGCCTCAAACTCAAAAATATTTCCCGGATACGCTCATTCCTCAACCATGAAACCACAAAAACACTAGTGCACGCCCTTATCATCTCCCGCCTCGACTACTGCAACCTCCTACTGTCTGGCCTCCCCTCTAGCACTCTGGCACCACTCCAGTCCATCCTACACTCTGCTGCACGACTAATCCACCTGTCTTCCCGCTATTCCCCAGCCTCCCCACTATGCCAGGCCCTTCACTGGCTTCCTATTGCCCAGAGGCTCCAGTTCAAAACCTTAACCATGGCATACAAAGCCATCCACAACCTTTCTCCTCCATACATCTGTGACATGGTCTCCCGCTACCTACCTACACGCAACCTTCGATCCTCTCAAGATCTCCTTCTCGACTCCCCCCTCATCTCTTCTTCCCACAACCGCATACAAGACTTCTCCCGGGCTTCCCCCATACTCTGGAACTCCCTGCCGCAAAACATCAGACTTTCACCAACAACGGAGACCTTCAAGAAAAACCTGAAGACCCACCTGTTCCGACAAGCCTACAACCTGCAATGATCCTCAGTCTACTGAACCATCGCACGACCAGCTCTACCCTCTCCTAGTGTATTCTCACCCATCCCTGTAGACTGTGAGCCCTCGCGGGCAGGGTCCTCTCTCCTTCTGTACTTGTGTGTCCCTTGTCTAGCACATGTTTATTGTATCTGTCTATATTTTTCCCTTTTCATATGTAAAGCGCCATGGAATAAATGGCGCTATATAAATGTATAATAATAATAATAATAATATCTTTATTAAAAAGTAAAAAACATGGCAAAGTGGCAATGTTTCGGTCACAGATGGCCTTTTTCAAGCAGAACACTAATCTAACAGCAATCACCTATTGAGTAGATAGCTGATAACTTGCTTGCAATGGAATATCCCTTTAAAGAGGAATTGTCATCAGGTCAAAAGTGATCAGTTTTTGCTCTTATTTTATTCCTTTTGCCCCCCTCATTAATCAATATATATTTTTTAAAATCTCCCATTTGTATCTAAAATATGGGCTTTTTTTAAGTGCTATTTGTCATCATCTTTACCAAAGGGGCATTGCTCACAGGGTAATAATGCAGAGCAGTCAAAAGACCCACCCCAGAGGATCCTGTGAGCCACTCCCCCTTTGTAAAGACTATAAAAGCACTACATAAAAAACCCATATCTCTGATACCATATGGTAGATTAAAGAAACAAACAAACAAAAAACGGAATACTTGGGCGACCAGTAGGAATAAAACAAGAGCAGAAATTACCCATTGTTGTCCTGGTGAATGGTCTCCTTAAATAGTAGAAGGACCTATAGGTAGTATCTTGTAACCAGCTTTGGTGCCAGGTAATTGAGTTCTTATGCTACATACCATTGTCTTTTTGCTTTTTTGCTTGTACAATTGCAAACTATCTGCCTAGTCATGGAGTCTTGGTACCACACAATGTCACAATGGTGTGACTGCATGAGTAAATTGTTATATCAGACTGATATGAAGTAGGCTTCACAAAGCCTAAATTACATAACACGTGTCTGGGAATAAGGCAAAAAGGAAATTGGGTATGGAATAAGAAGGAAATCTGAAAGACTGAGGATATATTTAAGCTTCACAAGAAAAAATAACCTTGATGACCATATCTGACCTAGAAATGTAAATGTAGGTTGCAAAAATTACATCACATTGATTCCACTGTAAATGTGAGGATATCGTGCAGTGCTGGTTTCCCTCTTATTCACATTAGGTGTGGTTTCTCGTTTTGTGGGAAATGTATTTCTGGCTTAATGTGTTCAGTATCAACAAAGAGGGAACTGAAGTGACCTTAATTCTCATGTTACCCCATACCCAGTGTATAGTACCATGGTTGTTATTACAGTGACATCATGGGAAACAGCTGATATCAGCATGCCACATACTCTACTCCACTACATAGCCCTTACACTTCCATATGCAGTGCACCTCATGTATCCACCACCACCACCACCATGTAGCTAGTATACCTTCACCTCCTAATGAACCACCATGATCACCTCTACATGTCCACATAAATCACCATCTAGTCAGCCAGAATTCTCCTACATATACTCATAACCACATAATTATTCCTATACATTGGGAAGATTATTTTTCCTCTAGTACTGGTCATTTGATGTGTTTTTTTACTTCCTCTGGATTGAGACATTTAGTGATAGATTGAATACATCTTCTTTCAACCTTATGACTATAACCGCATGGCCATAATACCTTCATCATGCAACCAGGATACCTTGAGAAACATTTGAGGTAAATTTGTCATCATCTGGGGTAGATGATTGGTCAGTGACGATCTATCACTCCAACATTATGGACTTGTGTACAAATTGGCAACAATGAAAATCCTAGGCTATCTGGAAACTAACTATACAACATTGCTTTTCTAGCTACACGGGTGAAAGACTTACTTCCAGGTTCTAAAACCAAAATGTTTATTTGGTCACCATTGTTTGGGTTAGATGATTGGCAAGTGAAGACTTTATATTCAAACTGCCCACAATCAAAATCCTAGGCCCTCTGGCCACTAACTATACATCATAGCTTTATCTAGCTACATGAATAAAAGGCCAACTGTCAGGCTCTAAAAACAAAATTAGCTCATGTGGTCACCAATATCTTGGCTAGATGATTAGTAAGTGAAAGTCTTGTCTTCAAACTGGTCACAATCAAAATCCAAGGCTCTCTGGCCACTAACTATACATCAATGCTTTATCTACAGTAGCTACACAGATGAAAGGTCTACTGTCAGGCCCTAAAAACAAAATTAGCTCATGTAGTCACCATTTTCTGGGTTAGATGATTGGTAAGTGAAGAACGTATGTTCAAACTGACCACAATAAAATTCTTGGCCATCTGGCCACTAGCTATACATCATGGCTTTCTCTATCTACTCCAGTGAATGGCGTACGTTCAGGCCCTGAAAACAAACACAATTGTTAACACAGGAACTCTTGGCGGTTCTTATATCTGCTCCCCGCTAGGACCAAACAGACCACATCCTTGACCATAGCGCCAGTATATTGCCATTGCACACCATATTATTATGTGTTCATTAGAATGAGGAGTCACATGAGGAAATACTATTATACCACTTCATCTTCTGTGTGGGACCTAGGGAAACTCTCCAGTTCCATCATACAAATTAGACATAATAGAGGAAGAAAGAAATTTCTACATTCATAAAGAAAACCATGAAATGAAACCTTTCCCGTCATAAGGCTCAAGTATAGGCTGCCGTTCACACAGTCCCTATATAGGTTACGATAAAATCCAATGGATGCGTTGAATTATGTCTTTCATTGGGGGTCGTACGACCCTTAATATGTATGTGATTTTCTGTGAATCTTTCTCATATTAATATTGAGTAATGTGGCCATTCCCAGACAACTTTTAATCCTATTCCATCATTTGACTATGTAAATGCTTCCTCTATTCATAGTTTCCCAGGTAAAACTCGTTCTATACATCAAAGATGTGATATTATCTAAAGAAACCAATTTATGTAAATGAATGTTCCTCATTCCAGCATTTTTGCAAGGTCCAGTGGATACAAAAAGTCTACACACCCTTGTTAAATTATTCGGGTATTTTGCTGTGAAAAAAATACCAATAATCTGTACAGATCCATTGAGAAATAAATCTTTTCAGCTGTAAAAATAAAAAATAAAATAATGTGGTTGCATAAATTTGCACACCCAAAAATTAATAATGTGTTATAGAACCCCTTGAATTTATTACAGCATTCAGTCTCCTTAGGCAGTAGTCTATCAGCATGGCACATCTAGAATTGGCAATCTTTACCCACTCATCCTTGCAGTAGCTCCACAACTGTCAGACTGTGAGGACATCTTTTGTTTACAGTGCCCTCTTCTGGTCACCCACATATTCAGGTCTGGGCTCTGGTTAGGTCATTGCAAAACTTTGATCTGCTTCTCACTAAGCCATTCTTTTGGTGATTTGGAGGTATGCTTAGGGTCAATGTCATGTTGAAAGGTGAAATTCCTCCAGCTTTTTAGTAGAGGCCTGATGGTTTTGCTGCAAAATTAACTGATATTTGGAACTGTTCATAATTCCCTCCACCTTGGCTAAATTTCAATTCCAGGTGCCGAAAAACAGCCCCATAGCATTACACTGCCTCCACCATGCTTCACTGTGAGTATGGTGTTTTTTGGTGATGCACTGTGCTGGCTTTACATCAAACATACGTTTTTGAATTATGGCTAAAAATTTCAACTTTGGTCTCACAGACCACAACACATTTTCCCAAATGCTCTTGGTAGACTCAATGTAGGTTTTGGCAAATCATAGCTTGGAAGCTTTTGTTTGTAAGCTAAGTCTTCCAACTTGCCACCCTAAACTTCAGGCCAGACATATGAAGAATACAGGAGACAGTTGTCACATGCAGTATACAACAAGTACTTTCCAGAAATTCCGGTAGCTCCTTTAACATTGTTGTAGGCCTCAATGCAGCCTTCAAGACCAATTTTCGTCTTCACAGTGCTCTGTGTTATACCTAATACCTTGCAAAAATTTTGCATCGTTCTCCTGACTGATAACTTTCAACAATGAGATCCATTTGCTGTGTTGTCAGCTGTTTACAGACTGGATTTTGTTGTAAAATGCAACTAAGAAATGTCAGGAAAATCCTATTAGAACAGGTAAACAATATATAGGGTTAATCAGAATCCAGTCCGAAACTGTCTATATGGGCATGTAGGTCATAGAGCGTCGAATCAAATGATATCTTGATGTCTGCAATCCGATGAATGGTTCCACATCTTTGGATGAGGTTAAGTCTTCTATATTGCTTGATGCACAGTTTTTCCAGAAACAATAAAAAATGTTCTACTTGAGGGAACAGTCTTTGGGAGACTAAATGTGAGGTAATGGGGAATATATCACTGACCGTCACCCATTATTAACCTTTTGCATTGCACTAGCATTTTATTTACAGCTGCTGTTCTGTTTCAATAACAATGTATATGGCAGTGCACTGCATGGACATTGAGAACATTAGTTCTGCAGTACTTACCACCTGCCCCATCTGTTGTTTTGGTCACTTTTGCATTTTTGCATTGCTTTCACCCCTAGAGGTACTGTACAGTAGCATGAGGTTGTGTCTACAACCCACAAAAGTTGCTCAGGTAGTGCAGCTCATCAAGGATGGCATATCAATGCGAGCTTTGGCAAGAAGGATAGCTGCGTAGGTCAGCACAGTGTCCAGAGCATGGAGCAGATACCAGGAGACAGGCCAGTACACCAGGGGCTGTAGGAGGGCAACATCCTAGCAGCAGGATCGCTATTTCTTCCTTTGTGCATGAAGGAACAGGAGGAGCAGCGCCAGGACCTTGTAAAATTACCTCCAGCAAGCCACTAACATCCGTGATCCGAAGTCCATGAGTAGGTGTTGAGCTTACAGCCCAACACCGTGCAGGGCGATTGGCATTTGCCAGAGAACACCAAGATTGGCAGATTCGACTTTGGCACCCTGTGCTCTTCACAGATGAGAGCAGGCTCACACTGAGCACATGTGACAGACGTCTGGAGGCGCCGTAGAGTACTTTCTACTACCTGCAACATTCTCCAGCATGACCGGTTTGACAATGGGTCAGTAATGGTGTGGGGAGGCATTTCTTTGGAAGGCAGCACAGCTCTCCATGTGCTAGCCAGAGGTACCAGGACTGCCATTAGCTACCAGGATGAGATCCTCAGATCCATTGTGAGACCATATGCAGGTGCACTGGGCCCTGGGTTCCTTCTGATGCATGACAATGCTAGGCCTCATGTGGCTGAAGTGTATCTGCAGTTCCTGCATAATGAAGGCATTGATACTATGGACTGGCCTGCCTGTCCCCCAGACCTGAATCCAATCGAGTACATCTGGAACATCATGTGTGGTTCCATCTACCAACGCCACTTTGCACCACAAACTGTCCAGGAGTTGACTGATGCTTTAATCCATATCTAGTATGTGGGTTTTTAGTGTTTCCTTTATTATATTTGAGCAGTGTATATACACACCCAGTTTAGTGAGCAGACGTAAAAACAGCTCCTCTATTGGCAGAGACTTGTGCCATGTTAAACAAACTCTTTTCTGCTCGTTTGAACTGAACTTTGCCCCAGTTGAAACCCAGGCTGGGAGTGGGTGCCAGCATCTAGGAGGAAGTGCATCACAGGAAGTGCTGATCATGGCCATTTTGGGGAGAAGGAGGTGAGAGCTAAAAGAGGGAGAGCATGTTGCATCTTCATCCAGCCCCACCCATGGAGCCGTGTGTCCTAGGGAGAAGCAGATAGCACTGAATAACAGAGGATACATCCCATCTTAGTTCCACCAACAGAAAAAAAAGTTGGAATGACGACATTAACAGGAGAAAGCGGAACCAAAATCCCCAAGAGCTGGTATGAGAGATGCAGCTGGAGACCCTCCAGCAAGTCAGCAGTGGTACCACGTGCTGGCTGGAGACTCACCATACCATTCTCACGCAGTTGTTGGCCGGGCATTAAAGATACCAAACACAGGTTGGTAAGTTCTGAGTTCAGGCTCACCGCAGGGATCATGGTGGAAGCATGCATGCACACTGTTAGGGTCTGCGGAACGCACCAAATATATGGTGTGGAGAGGTGCGATCGCAGCCCGGGGTCCACCTGCTGCTAGTAAAATGGCGCAAGAAGCGAACTCTGTTATCCCGCAGAGTCGCCAAAATAAACACCGCAACGCGCTGTGGCAATATGTGCAAACTCTGTTAATCCACAGAGCCGCTAGAAGGAGTGCCGCAGGGCTATATGGCGATGTGTGCGAACTCACTTAACAGAACTGAGTCACAAAATAAACACGCTAGGGCGCTGTCTAGCGTTGAAAGCGAACCCTGTTACTTCACAGAGCCGCTGAGACAAACTTCTGTGTCCTGTCAGGCACCCAGGTACACAGTGAACAGCTAAGCGAACATAGAACGTGATCATGCGCTAATGTCCTCGCGGGAGACACCCGCAATCTATGGCGTCTGAACGCTAGGCCCTGAATACGGCAATCAAACTCCTCACCGGTTATGCCGGCAATCTAGGGCATCTAGGACACCGACCCTGACCAGCTAGCATACCAAACTCCTCACCGATTAAGTCGGTATTCTAGGGGCTTATTTCAGCCGGGCCCTAACCACACACACGCATGATCACACTGGCGCTAAGCATATAATGAGTGATATTAGCGCATGGCTGCCCAGCCATGCCACCCTTTTATAGCAACAGCTACAGGACCTGCCAGAAACAAGGACCAATGAGAAACTGTTCCAAACACATGTAGTTTCATGACCTTCCTGGCGGACCAATAGGAGCTGCTGCAGTACCTGAACATGTGACCCCTGATCTCCAATGAGAGATCTTACCCTGGGCATGCTCAGAAGGGGAAACGCAGGACTTCGTCCCAAAGACATCTGCTCCAGCACTGGCTATAATAGCAGATCCAGGAGAGGCAGCAGCAAGTCTCTGCACAGTACTGGAATGGGCAAGACGCTGGGACCGACGTCTCTGCTGAGCAGGTTCCACTGCGGCTGGAGATGAATGGGGGACCGCAGCGGGACTGGTTCAAGACTCCCCTTGTGCAGCAGCGGGAACTCAAACCCTAACATTACCCCCCCTCCTAGGGCCCCCTCTTCTTTGGGCCTCACTGCGCTCAAAGGCAGCGATGAGCTGCGGAGCGTGAACAGGCTCCCAGGACCTATCCTCAGGCCCATAATCCCTCCAATCTACCAAATAAAATTTTTTGCCTCGTACCACCTTGCACCCAACAATGGCGTTCACCTCATGATCATCGGTAGATGAACCCGACATCCCGGCAGATGACTCGGAAAACCGGGAAATGGCCACGGGTTTCAGGAGGGACACGTGAAAGGTGTCAGTGATACCAAGGCGAGGCGGAAGGGCTAGGCTGTAAACCACCGGGTTCACCTGCTCAAAAACTTTAAAGGGGCCCAAAAAGCGAGGTGCCAACTTGGTGGACTCTACACGTAGCCTGATGTTTCGGGCAGAAAGCCACACTAGGTCACCCGGAGCAAATGTAGGAGCGGGGCGCCGATGGGCATCAGCCGAAGACCTCATCCTCTCTTTGGATGCCTGAATGGCATCCTTGGTGCGGTCCCAAATGTCCCGTGCCTCCACAGCCCAGTCTGCCACCCTGGAATCGGCGGAAGACACGGGCATGGGCACTGGTACCCGCGGATGCTGACCGTAGTTCAGGAGGAATGGGGTCTGTCCGGTGGAGTCAGCCACAGCATTATTTAGAGCGAACTCAGCCCACGGTAGCAAGGATGCCCAGTCATCCTGCCTGGCAGAGACAAAATGTCGCAAGTATGTGACCAAGGTCTGGTTGGCCCTCTCTACCAATCCATTCGTCTCGGGATGGTATGCAAAGGAGAGATTCAACTCAATGCTGAGTAAATGACACAGCTCTCTCCAGAACCGAGACGCAAACTGGGGACCTCGATCACTGACAATTTTGTCTGGCATACCGTGTAGGCGGAAAATATGCCTAATGAATAATGCTGCCAAGGCCCGTGCAGACGGTAACCGTGGTAACGGCACTAAGTGCACCATTTTGGAGAAGTGGTCGGTTATCACCCAGATGATGGTGCAGCCCCGAGACTTGGGTAAGCCCACCACAAAATCCATCCCGACCATCTCCCAAGGCCTGTCTGCCACCGGTAAAGGGAAAAGTAACCCAGCTGGCCGTTGTCGAGGGAACTTATTCTTGGCGCAGGAGACGCACGCCTGAACGTATTCCCTGACGTCACGGGCCATCTGCGGCCACCAGTATGTCCTCGCGAGCAACTCAGAAGTCCTTTTTGTCCCAAAATGTCCACCCACCCTGGACGAATGTGCCCAAGAGAGTACTTCCGGTCGCAAATTGGTGGGCACAAAAGTCTTGCCCGGAGGCACAGACTCAAGCGAAACCAGAGCCACCATTCTTAGGCTCTCTGTGGGGACAATAAGCCGAGGCTCCTCCTCCACCTCCTCAGAGGACACCACGGAGCGGGATAGAGCGTCTGCGCGAATGTTCTCACCGGAGAGGAAATGGAGGGTGAAATGGAACCGGGAGAAAAACAAGGACCATCTGGCCTGACGGGAATTTAGCCGCTGGGCTGTCTGCAAATACACCAAGTTCTTGTGGTCCGTGAATACTTGGAAGGGGAAGATGTCTCCACTCGGAGAAGGCCAACTTCATAGCCAGCAACTCCCTGTCCCCGATGGAATAATTCCTCTCTGCTGGTGTAAAGGTCTTGGAAAAGAAGAAGCAGGGATGCTTCTGACTCTGGGCATCCTTTTGAAAAAGGACTGCTCCAGCACCAACAGAAGAGGCATCCACTTCTAAGATAAACGGTTTATCGACATCGGGGCGATGTAAGATGGGAGCACTGGCGAAATGCGACTTGATGGAGGAGAACGCCTTGGTGACCTCCTCTGACCACAACTTGGGATTAGCTCCCTTCTTGGTGAGGGCTACCAAGGGAGCTACCAAAGTAGAGAAGTGGGGAATGAATTGGCGATAGTAGTTAATGAACCCCATAAAGCGCTGCACCGCCTTAAGGAGTGGGGTTCTTGCCAATCCATCACAGCCTGTAGTTTAGTAGGATCCATAGCCAATCCCTGGGTGGAGATGATATAGCCCAGGAAAGGTAGAGACTCCTGCTCAAACATGCACTTCTCCAACTTCGCATATAGGGAATTTGCTCGCAAGAGGTCGAAGACCTTGCAGACATCTCTCCGGTGGGAGGCCATATCTGGAGAAAAGATGAGAATGTCATCCAGATAGACTACCACTGAGGTGGTCAACATATCCCGGAAGATGTCGTTCACAAAGTCTTGGAAGACAGCTGGGGCATTACAGAGCCCAAAGGGCATTATCAGATATTCATAATGCCCATCCCTGGTGTTAAATGCCGTCTTCCGTTCGTCCCCCTCACGGATGCGAATCAGGTTATACGCACCCCGCAGGTCTAGCTTAGTAAATACCCTTGCTCCCCGAAGCCTGTCAAAGAGCTCAGAGATTAGCGGCAAAGGATACTTATTTTTCACGGTGATAGCGTTGAGACCCCTATAATCAATGCACGGACGTAATTCTCCGTTCTTCTTCTTTACAAAGAAGAACCCCGCTCCCGCTGGTGACACCGACTTCCTAATGAATCCCCTTGCCAAGTTCTCCTGAATATATTGGGACATGGCCTCTGTCTCAGGAAGAGAGGAGGGGATAAACCCTTCCTCTAGGAGGCTCAGCTCCAGGCAAGAGGTCGATAGGACAGTCATAGGGGCGATGAGGCGGAAGAGTCTCCGCAGCCTTCTTCGAGAAATCGTCGGCATAAGACCAATAGACCTTGGGAAGAGGAGAGAGGTCTATGGGTATCTCAGTGGTGTTGACCTGCATGCTGTCCCTAATGCATCTGCCTTTACATTACCCCAACCCAGAATTCTCCCTGAAGACCACTCAATATGGGGAGAGTGGTGGCGGAGCCAGGGTAATCCCAACAAAACCTCATCTATACCCTCAGGGAGGATAAAAAATGATATATTCTCCTGATGGGAAGGAGACATAGACAAGGTAAGTGGGATAGACTGATGGGTGATTTGTGAGGGCAGAATTGCTCCGTTCAACACCCGTACCGATACTGGTTCAGCCAGCAACACCAAAGGCATGGTGTGGCGAGAAGCAAAGGAGGACGACGTAAAATTCCCCACTGCCCCAGAATCCACACACAGCTTGACGGGTAGGGTGGTAGAACCGTAGGTAATTATCCCCTTAAGGAGCACTTTAGGGGCAAAACTCATGGCGTCCAGTGACCCTGTTCCTACGGTTACTGGGCGCGACCGTTTATTCAGCCGCTGTGGACATCGGTTGGCAAAATGTCCCTGCTGCTGGCAAATATAACAAATCGGGGATGGACGAGTGACCCGAGATTTAGATCCTGCAGGAGCAATCTCCTGAAGGTCGGGCGCCTGAACAGGCGACTCCAGAGGGGTGGCGAAGGTAGGAGCCAACCGGACACTCTGCCTACACTGGGCACGTTCCAGCCTCCGCTCGTGGAAACGGAGGTCGACGCGGGTGGAAATAGCGATAAGCTTCTCCAGTGTGGCAGGAATCTCCCTGGTAGCCAAGGCGTCTTTCACATGACCCGCCAGTCCTCTCCAGAACACGGGAATGAGGACTTTATCTGGCCACTCTAATTCCGAGGCCAGAGTCCGAAATTGGACAGCAAAATGGCTGACCAAAGCCGAACCCTGGGTACTTGCCAGCAGTTTGAGCGCCGTATCGTCGGTGACCTGAGGTCCTAGAAAAACCTTTTTCAGAGCCTCCAGAAAACGAGAAATGCTCCGCACCACACGGTCGTCGCGCTCCCACAGCGGCGTTGCCCACTCCAACGCTCTGCCCGACAGAAGAGCTATCACAAAGCCCACTTGTGCCCGATCCGTGGGGAAACGTGCAGCCAGAAGCTCGAGGTGTATGGAGCACTGACTTATGAATCCCTGACATTGCTTGCTGTCACCAGCAAACTTGTCTGGAAGCGGGAGGTGGGACAATGAAGGGACAGAGGTGGCAGAGGACAAACTGGCTGCAGCTACGCTAGCAGCCTGAAGAGCGACTGCTGTAACATCCACAGCTGAGGTTGTGCGCTCAAGAGCCGCCAACCTACCCTCCAGCTGCTGGATGTACAGCTGTAAACGCTGTTCATCCGCCATTTTACTAGCCAGACCCTGGCGCTAATATTATGCTAGGGTCTGCGGAACGCACCAAATATAAGATGTGGAGAGGTGCGCTCGCAGCCCGGGGTCCACCGTTCAGGCTGAGCCTGCTGCTAGTAAAATGGCGCAAGAAGCGAACTCTGTTATCCCACAGAGTCGCCAAAATAAACGCCGTAACGCGCTGTGGCAATATGTGCGAACTCTGTTAATCCACAGAGCCGCTAGAAGGAGTGCCGCAGCGCTATATGGCGATGTGTGCGAACTCACTTAACACAACTGAGTCGCAAAATAAACACGCTAGAGCGCTGTCTAGCGTTGAAAGCGAACCCTGTTACGTCACAGAGCCGCTGAGACAAACTTCTGTGTCCTGTCAGGCACCCAGGTACACAGTGAACAGCTAAGCGAACATAGAACGTGATCATGCGCTAATGTCCTCGCGGGAGACACCCGCAATCTATGGCGTCTGAACGCTAGGCCCTGAATACGGCAATCAAACTCCTCACCGGTTATGCCGGCAATCTAGGGCATCTAGGACACCGACCCTGACCAGCTAGCATACCAAACTCCTCACCGATTAAGTCGGTATTCTAGGGGCTTATTTCAGCCGGGCCCTAACCACACACACGCATGACCACACTGGCACTAAGCATATAACGATTGATATTAGCGCATGGCGGCCCAGCCATGCCACCCTTTTATAGCAACAGCTACAGGACCTGCCAGAAACAAGGACCAATGAGAAACTGTTCCAAACACATGTAGTTTCATGACCTTCCTTGCGGACCAATAGGAGCTGCTGCAGTACCTGAACATGTGACCCCTGATCTCCAATGAGAGATCTTACCCTGGGCATGCTCAGAAGGGGAAACGCAGGACTTCGTCCCAAAGACATCTGCTCCAGCACTGGCTATAATAGCAGATCCAGGAGAGGCAGCAGCAAGTCTCTGCACAGTACTGGAATGGGCAAGACGCTGGGACCGACGTCTCTGCTGAGCAGGCTCCACTGTGGCCGGAGATGAATGGGGGACCGCAGCAGGACTGGTTCGAGACTCCCCTTGTGCAGCAGCGGGAACTCGAACCCTAAACACACACACAGTTAGTTTGGCGCCAAACTCAGACAGGCAGATACTGGATCTTGATAGCACCAGGTTCCAGTAGACTCTGAGCATCTAGTGCCTCATAGAGACCACAGCAGTAAAGCACATTCTATCAGACTACACAAAGGTTTTTCCAGGGAGAAGCCCCATCGTGTTCACGTGGTTCTTAAAGTGAACCCTAGGGTATATTAATCATTCGTCATTTTAATTTACCTTCAATTGAGATGTCCTCCATTGGGATACACTGTTCAGCGTAGAACAAAATCGATAACTGGATTCTACCTAGAAGAGTCCCCCCTCCACCATGCGTGCCAACTCCAGCTGAGCAGTTCTTGCTTAACACACCAATGGTGAGAAGTGAGTTTAGAATCATTTAACTAAGTTTGTGCTCTGCTGTGCTGCACCACCAGTAGGCCATCCCTGATATTTGGTGGTTCCAGAGCCCCAGCATGCGATTATAGCATCATTGTCACTAGTTACGGGCCTATGGAGTTGTGCAGCACATTGATCCTGGTCAGTCTTGACTGAGTGTGTGAGTTAACTTGGTTCACTTTGTTGTTTTGTTGGAAAAGTATTCTATCTAAATTCGTCAGTAAAAGTTCATCGGACAAGTTGGATGTTGGTTGCTTTCCTTGTTCACAGCTTTGCTGTATCCTGGAGAGCCCAGCCCAGTACACAGTCTAAATAAAGATGTCTTTCTCTATTAAAGTAAATTTTTTACACTCTTAGACTGAATTCAGATGCCCATATGTCATGGTCCAAAATGGACCGTGACTTCTTGGTCAGCTATAGGTCTCCTGCTCCTGACCTAAACTCAACAGCTTCATAGGTTACCAAGGCAAACAGGATCATTGGGTGCATTAAAAGAGGTCTAGATACACATGATGAGAGCATTATACTGCCTCTGTACAAATCCCTGGTTAGACCGCACATAGAGTACTGTTTAGAGTTTTGAGCACCGGTGCTCAGGAAGGATATAATGGGACTAGAGCGAGTAAAAAGGAGGGCAACAAAATTAACAAAGGGGATTGGGCAACTACAATACCCAGAGAGATTAGCAAAATTAGGATTATTTAGTCTAGAAAAAAGACGACTGAGAGGCGATCTAATAACCATGTATAAGTATATAAAGGGACAATACAAATATCTCTCCGAGGATCTGTTTATACCAAGGAAGGTGACAGTCACAAGGGGGCATTCTCAGCATCTGGAGGAGAGAAGGTTAGCCATGTTACTATGTTACTATATGCTGTTGAATTCGGATCAGGAGGTCTGTGGCTGATCTAGAAATCATTGTCCGTTCTGGGGCCATTGATAAGTCAGTGTCACAATTCCTCTGCTCAGAGTATCTGGGACTGTGTGATGGACAGCTCTGTCATCGTATCCTGTGATGAGGCTTGCTGAGCTGTGGGTGCTTTTACTGACAGCTTGGTTGACCTATCTGACTGGAAGGTGCAGAGATTCCCACAGGTGCTCAATGTTCATGGTAATTGCCCTGCTATTAGGTGAGCTGTCTGGCCCAGATCTTTGCCAGTCAAAAGCTTGTTATAAGCTTGTGCTCTCTGGTGTGTTCGCGTGTACCCTGTGCTGTAAGTTCTGCTGCTGATCTTTGGACCGTGTTCGGACTACCCATTTGTTATTGCCCCTTTGCATCTGACATTCCGTTGCTGACCTTTGGACCGTATTCAGACTAGCCATTTGTTATTGCCCCTTTTGCTTATCCGCTATTTCTCTGGCATTTTGACCTGACTTGCAACTTCGTATTTTCCCTTGGTTTACTACGTGATCTTTTGGTATTGACCCCGGAACATCTGACTGCGCTGATTCACGGCCTACCTGTGGGTTGTGACTAGCGTCACAGTCTGAATGCAGGTGGTCATATGCATTAGATGAACTTTGGATGAGCTGAGGTGTGAGTGTATGTGGATTTGCCATTTTGCAAATAAGTATTTGTAGGCATCTATTTGTGATATATGGCCACCTTTAGGCCAAAGGGACCCAACAAAATAAATACAAGGATTAAGTTGGCAAACATGACCTTCTCCAGATGCTTCAGTTCTTCTAGACAGAGGGGTCTGTGTTTGACCTAATAAGTTAACAATTTATCTAAAGTCTGGAGATAAACTCACAATGAAGTTAGGAATATTTTGACTGACCTAGCAAGCTTTTATCTGCTGGTTTTCTGTGAATTCTCCAAATTGTAAACAATGAATGTGTTTTAATTGTTTAACTTCATTTGTAATCTATGGGCACAACAATTAATGAGGCCTTGGAGACATAAGGCCATTGTAATTGAAAAAAAAAATAGGCTTTAGACAATTTACATCTTGGAGTCCACCACTGGGTCCATATTGTCTCTGTAGGTGGAAAAGAATAGTTCTCACCATTCGGACTTTTGCCAATTGAGCAATCCTTATTAGAGTTGGGAATTCCTCACTCATGAACCCTCCTAATATTCAGAACCAAAAGGGTATTCTAATGTTCTCCTTGCCTTTTGGAAGTGACATGAATTATTATAATCTTGTGGAAGTGAGAAATTTACAGGAATAACTCTGACCTAGTCCAGTAATTACAGAAGAGAACTAACTCAAAAAAGAAACTGAATAGGGGAATTGAGACAAAATGACCTTCCAGATACATTGAGGTCTGTAACATCAGACCACCACTAATTCCCGGTAAAAAGATGTTTTGAATGAACCATTGATTGAAATATCATGTTATCAGAATTCATGGTGTAAATTGGTAGTCAAAAACACAAACTTCCTCAATGTGATCTTCTCATGAATATCTGTGACATAAGCCTGGGTCTCACATAGCGATACACCAGCGATCCCAACAATGATCAGGATCGCTGGTGTATCGCTACATTATCGCTGCTGAGCTGCCAAACAGGCAGCTCAGGCAGCGATCAGCACAACGACACTGCGGGTAACATCGCTTAGTTACCCGCAGTGTACCTTGGATACCAGCGCCCTGATGCAGGGAGCTGGTAACCAAGGTATACATCGGGTTTCCAAGCGCTGCGCGGTGCCTGGAAACCCACTGTGTACCTTGGTTGCCAGCTCCCTGCTTCAGGGCGCTGGTATCCAAGGTACACAGCGGGTTTCCAGGCACAGCCCCGCGCCTGGAAACCCGCTGTGTACCTTGGTTACCAGCGGATCGCTGGTCTCACACCTGTCCTGTCAGCGGGAGACCAGCGATCAAAAAAATGTCCAGGGCATTCAGCGACGATCAGCGATACCCGGCAGGGGGCTGATCGTCGCTGAATGTCACACACAGCGATATCGCTGGGGAGATCGCTGCTGCGTCACAAAACTAGTGACTCAGCAGCGATCTCACTAGCGAGATCGCTGTGTGAGACGGGGGCTATACAGTACAGACCAAAAGTTTGGACACACCTTCTCATTCAAAGATTTTTCTGTATTTTCATGGCTATGAAAATTGTAGAATCACACTGAAGGCATGAAAACTATGAATTAACACATGTGGAATTATACATTACACTTTACAAAAATTTGTGAAACAACTGAAAATATGTCTTATATTCTAGGTTCTTCAAAGTAGCCACCTTTTTCTTTGATTACTGCTTTGCACGCAGAAAAGGTGAACGGATGGATTCTAAATGCCTGGTTCCCACCGTGAGGCATGGAGGAGGAGGTGTGATGGTGTGGGGGTGCTTTGCTGGTGACACTGTTGGGGATTTATTCAAAATTGAAGGCATAGTGAACCAGAATGGCTACCACAGCATCTTGCAGCAGCATGCTATTCCATCCGGTTTGTGTTTAGTTGGACCATCATTTATTTTTCAACAGGACAATGACCCCAAACACACCTCCAGGCTGTGTAAGGGCTATTTGACCAAGAAGGAGAGTGTTGGGGTGCTACGCCAGATGACCTGGCCTCCACAGTCACCAGACCTGAACCCAATCGAGATGGTTTGGGGTGAGCTGGACCGCTCATCATTTCAATTTTGAATAAATCCCCAACAGTGTCACCAGCAAAGCACCCCCACACCATCACACCACCTCCTCCATGCTTCACGGTGGGAACTAGGCATGTAGAGTCCAGCCGTTCACCTTTTCTGCGTGCAAAGCAGTAATCAAAGCAAAAGGTGGCTACTTTGAAGAACCTAGAATATAAGACATATTTTCAGTTGTTTCACACTTTTTTGTAAAGTGTAATGTATAATTCCACATGTGTTAATTCATAGTTTTGATGCCTTCAGTGTGATTCTACAATTTTCATAGTCATGAAAATACAGAAAAATCTTTGAATGAGAAGGTGTGTCCAAACTTTTGGTCTGTACTGTATGTGAAGATCATTTTGGCTGGATTTGTTAACTCATTTAATAGTCATTGGTCAAATCGTTGGTTTAACGATTTGGCACTCTCAGATTGTCTGAGCATGCATGTGTTCTCAATGAGGAAAGGGCAATAAATTACCTTTGGTGGCAGAGGAAAGGGCAATAAATTACCTTTGGTGGCAGTTAATCTCTCGTGTAAGCAAAGGATTCACTCAATGTTGAAGTATAACATGCCAAATTCTTTTTTTTCCTCAACATCTGCTATCGGGGGACAGCCAGGACACACACCTATGGTTGTCTGGTCCTTCTGGAATCATTGGTTAATAGGGCATTACACTCCTAGTCAAAGGGGCAAGCTAGCAATTAATCTGGAGATCCCTAACCACATGTTGCTTTCACCTGTTTTAGAGTCAGTAGAAGAGCCATGAGCACCTTCATTCTTGTGATCAGTGGTCATACCCGTGAGAGCTCCTCAAAAGAGAATCCACTCCCTAAGCCTTTCATTCCAGTATCTGTTGTTGTGCCAGACCACTATGTCATCAGTTGCTCACCTCTTCTGTTTCCAGGTCTCCTCTTCCTCAGCCCAGCCCTCCTGGGCAGATCATTTTTTTTCCCTTGCCTATGTAGAAGACTGCCTTGAACACCAGCTTGATCCTCTGTGGTGACATCACTCATTAAGTCAGCCTGATCTTTTTTACATTATTTATCTAATGAAGAATATAATGCTGTTTGTAGGGAAAAGCAGGGCAAGAGTTAGAAGAGCTAAAGCCAGTAATGAAGTGAGGCTTGCAAGGGAGACCAAAAGCAGCAAAAAATTATTTTGGGGGTATCTCAAGAGTAAAAGAAAAGTCAAAGATGCTATAGGATTTTTACAGGATGAAAAGGGTGAAGTGGTCAAAAATGATGTTGAGACTTTAAAATTCCTATTTTGCATCTGAGTTCTCTAAGAAAGCAATTGTAACATCAACTGATCTTTACAGTGCCATCGAAGGAATAAAATAATCCACTGTATATATATACAGAGAGATGGTGAGGGAAAACTTAGTAATTTACATGAATTTAAATCTCCAGGTCTAAGGTGAATTACATCCTAGGGTATTGAAAGAGTTAGCAGAGGAAATTGCAGAACCACTAGCCAAAATCTTTAAACATCCTTTAAAATAGGAGAAGTCCCAGAAGATTTGAGAAGGGCAAATGTTGTCCCTATCTTCAAAAAAGAAAAGAAGATGGAGCCCTGTGCCTTGTGGTGCCTCCCTGATGCTCTTCACTGAGTGTCTCGGGGGCTCCGAAGCATTTCCTTTGAAAAAATTGTGTCCAAACTACAGGTGGTGTAGCTTGCTTAACAGCTGGGTTAATCCGCTGACTAGCAGACACTGCTACTAGGCCCAAAGTATTGCTTGGGCTAGATGCAGTTAAAAATTTGTAATTAGATACTCTCATTGGATGCTGAGAAAGCATTCCATAGAGTCTCCTGGCACATCATATATAATAATAATAATAATCTTTATTTATATAGCATCATCATATTGCGCAGCGCTTTACAGTTTAACAGTTTCAAAACACAAGTCATAAGTAACAACGTTAACAATACAATAATTAAAGCAAAATAAGACGACCCTGCTCGTGAGAGCTTACAATCTACAATGAGGTGGGGGAGATACAAAGTACAGGTGTGTATATACAATGGTGCATTTACAATGATGGTCCAGCCATCTTGAGGGAGTGAGGGATGGATGGAGATAGTGAATGGGCTTACACACACACACACACTTACACATAGAATGACTTTGATTAGTGAATGTGATAGGCCGCTCTGAACAGATGTGTTTTGAGGGAGCGCCTGAAACCATGCAAATTGTGGATAGTCCTAATTTCTTGGGGTAGAGAATTCCAGAGGATTGGCGCAGCGCGGGAGAAGTCTTGGAGTCGGGAGTGGGAGTTACGGATTAGTGCAGAGGTTAGTCGAAAGTCATTTGCAGAGCGCAGCAATCGGTTAGGCCGATAGATAGAAATGAGGGAGGAGATGTAGGGGGGTGCTGCACTGTGGAAAGCTTTGTGGGTGAGAACCAGTACTTTGAATTGGATCCTATAATGAATGGGCAGCCAGTGTAAGGACTGGCGAAGAGCGGACGCGTCCGAGTACCGATTAGCCAGATGGATGACCCTGGCTGCTGCATTAAGGATGGACTGGAAAGGGGATAGTCGAGTAATGTGTCCTCCAAGAGAGTGGTCCAGCAACCCTCAGGTAAGTTAGTCGCACTTCCAAAGACTCCCCTTCAGTATGTTCCTTTCCGGCCTTTTCTCTCTCGGTGCTAACTCTCCTTACTACCATGCACCACGCCACCACAGAGCCCTCAGACAAGGGAGTATTGTGCCTTTTCAGTTCACAGATCGGTGCCAACGTTCTGCACGTACTTGACCCCTAAGCTGCCTTCCGGTGAGATTATGGTGGCTAGTGGCCCTGTGAAGTGACCACTGTTGTCGGTGTTACTAGCGGAGCCTGAGCCTTCCCGATAATCTAGGGACCGTTCCCCGATGTTCGCCTGGTCTTTCCTTCTTCAGGATGGGGGCACAGCTCCAATTGCTGTCTTTGCCCTGGACCCTTTCTCTCACTACAGCACGGCTCCTTGAGGTGAACTCAAAGGAGCTGCAGCACAGGCCAGTACCCACAGACTGCCTGACTGACACTAAAACTGTTCTCTAATCTAACACGCAGCCTAAGTGTTGCCTAATCTCCACCCACCAACTAACTACACCCTTTCCTAACCAGCCTGAGTCAGACCATCCTCCCGAAGGGTCCGTGTATGCTCAGCCAGCATAGCATAGTATATGTTGGATGCGGTGGTGGGAGTCAATTGGGTGCTTCCTCCTTACCTGAGAGTCAGGTGTCACACCTCCAGGTGAGATGCAACATCTCCGTGGCGACTGGACCCTCAGGGCACCACATTCCCCCCTTGTTAAACACAGCACTCCCGGGCTGTAACAGAGTAAAGATGTTACATGAGAAACATACAAAATTTTATGACATGTCAGTAAACAACAAAATATAAAACTCATCATCCCTTTATGGGAGGCACTTCAGATTAAACGTTGCATAAATAATATTTTTAATATCAACATTCAAATATAGTGCAATCAGCAATTACGTTGGAGTTCATATAAAACTTGTACTTGTGTAGGACCCCCTCCAAACCTTCCACGGTGGTCTTGGGTGGGCTGCAAGACATAACTGACTTTTTCCAGCAGACGTCACCTTCGGCCACATCAAACGGGTTTTAACTTCAGAGGTAGTTAAGTAAAAGCTGTATGTAAAACCAAGATGGAGCACCTAAGTGCTAACTATATACATTAGAGTTTTGGGCTGGCAGAGTCCACAGCCACGCAGTTCAGAACTCAAACACTTAACAGTTAACTCTTTCAAAACTTTCTGTCAGTATTCCAGGTTTTCTAGGTAACTTTGTCAATGATTTTGCCCTTTGTTAAAATGGAGTTTGCTGTTTTGTGTGCCCTACTTCCTGTTCGTTTGTTTAAAGCCTGGCTCAGGTGTTGGCTTCACTGCTGGAATATTCTGCTTCCGTTTCCCTGCAACCCAGCTGCTTTGTTCCTCACAGATCTTTTGTGTGTTTACTAGGAAAGTGCATAGCCTTATCTTCAGGTGTTTCTCAGCCACAGCAGTTTCTACCCATGGCTCTGGACATTCTCTGCATATGTAAGTTGCACAAAGTACTGTGTTATCACTAAACTGTTGACTTGGGAATTTAACCCTTGGTTCACTCCATCTGATAAGAACTGTGTTTCTGAACTGTTGCTGTTTAACCCTTTGTGCATTACCTCTGGTGAGAGCTGTTGGAACTGTTACTGGAACCTTACTGACATATGAACTTGTTGTTGGACTTCACTGAATTAAGCCACAACTGAGATTAACTTGTTCCTGGACTTCCCTGTGTTTTCTTCATACCTGGATCTGACTCTTCACACACCAGCAGTGTGTAAATCCAGCCACGTTATCTGTGCATCACACTTACCTTGTGGTCACATTTGTGTGAGGACTCCGTCGTAAGAACTTTACCACCCTCGCTATAGAGGTTCAAGGACTTATATATCCGGATTCATATAACTGGACTTGTGTATATATATATGGACTCATTGCATGTCACTACGGGTTGTTTGAATATTGTTTTTGGGTGTTTTGCTGTTTCACAAATACATTATTTGCATTCAAAGAAACCCGTCTCTGATTGTTCATTGCCCCACGCTATCAGAATCCTCGAGTTCCTACAATAGTATTACAGGATATTCCAGCCTAAAAAAGAGGATTCTGCTGGGGCAATGACGGAGACACGGGCAGACAAATTGTTCACCATAGTTAACTCCTTGCAGCAGGAGGTGGCGGCTGCACTCAATCAGATTAGAGACTTGGAGTCTCGGGTTAACCACAATGCACAGGGGTTTGGTCAGGCTCTCCAAGATCTACGTTCTAGGTTAGGAGTCCTGGAGGCCTTACCTACTGAGCCTACCTCATCCACCAGTATGCCTAAATTGCCTCCATTCCGTTTTAATGGTGACCGAAGTCAATTCCGTGGGTTTGTTAATCAATGTATATTATTTTTTGATGTACATGCCTCCTACTACCGGTCTGATAGATCTAAGGTTCTATGTATTATTATGTTGTTGACATCACGTGCACTGGCTTGGGCAAATCCTATGGTTGAAAGTCATGATACCCGTCTAAATAATTTGGACAATTTTCTGGCAGCCATGGCGCAAATGTTCGACGATCCCAACCGCCGTGCTACCGCTGAATCTGCCTTGCTTTCCTTACGCCAGGGGAAACGGTCAGTCATAGAATATGTTACTGAATTTAAAAGGTTAGTGGTGGACACCCAGTGGGAAAACAATGCTTTATTACCAATCTTTAGAAAAGGTTTGTCAAATGCAATCAAGGATGAGCTAGCTCGTTCAGAGTCTCCACAGGAGTTTGAATTGTTTATACAGCACTGTGTACGTATTGATATCCGTTTAACTGAACGCAGACAAGAAAAATGGGCCGCTGTAAATCGCATTACTAATTACTCTCTTCCGTCCAGGGAAACCACAGGCAAAAACCCGCGAGAGGCTGAGGAGGTGCCTATGCAGGTGGACTCACTGCAGAGACGTGAGAATAATGAACGCCGCGAACACCGTCTCCGTGAGCGCTTATGTTTCTATTGTGGTCAATCGGACCATTTCCTCATCAATTGTCCTAAATGTCCTAGGCGACCCAACAAGGTGTTGGCGGTAGTAGGGGATTATGATAACACAGACGCTGAGTCTGAAGTTTCGGAAACCAGTCTACATCTAGATGCGGTTTTTCCCCCAATACTGATGCCGACTTCCCCTAAAGATCAAGGGGAGAAATATTCACATTGTTCTCTTCCTATACAGATTCAGTGGGAGGAACAGTGGATATCAAGTTCTGCCATGATAGACTCTGGAGCAGGTGGGAATTTCATGGATTCTTCTTTTGCAAAGGAACATGGTATAAAGACACAACTAAGAGCTTCACCAATCACTATGGAAACGGTGGATGGTTCCCCATTAGTTTCTGGACCAGTAGATCGGGAGACAGTGCCTCTGGAGTGTAAGATGGAACCAGACCATCAAGAAACACTTTCATTCATGTTAATATCTTCTCCTCATTTTCCTGTAATTTTAGGAATTCCCTGGTTACGGTCACAAAATCCAATCATCAATTGGGAAACCAAGGAGATAACCTTTCTCCCGAAGTGCAGTTCTACCATCAGTCCAACTGTAGCGGCTCCAGTTACCCAGAACTTGGAAGAGGTGATACGGGTACCTACTCTCCCTCTGATATATCAGGAATTCTCAGACATTTGTGATAAAAGGAAGGCAGATCAACTTCCCCCACATAGACCGTATGACTGCCCCATAGAATTGCTTCCTGGAGCAGCGATTCCTTTCGGCCATGTTTACCCGTTGGCGGCTCCGGAATTAAAATCTTTACGAGAGTATATAGATGAGAATTTAGCCAAGGGGTTTATCCGACCATCTTCTTCACCAGCGGGAGCTCCAATATTCTTTGTAAAGAAGAAGGATGGTACTCTAAGACCCTGCATTGACTACCGGGAGTTAAATAAGGTAACCATTCGTAACAGGTACCCGTTGCCCCTAATTCCAGAATTGTTGGAAAGAGTTCGCCAGGCCAAGGTATTTACCAAATTAGATCTTCGTGGGGCATATAATTTACTCCGTATACGGCCCGGAGACGAATGGAAGACAGCTTTTAGATGCCGGTATGGACATTTTGAATATTTGGTGATGCCATTCGGACTCTGTAACGCTCCTGCTGCTTTTCAACATTTAGCCAACGACATTTTCAGGGATTTATTGGACCAATATGTGGTAATTTACCTTGATGACATCTTAATCTTTTCTGACTCCTTACAGGAACATCAGGAACATGTCAAGACCGTACTTAGACGTTTGAGAGATAATCATTTGTACATCAAACTCGAAAAGTGTGAGTTCCATTGTTCTGAAATTCAATTTTTAGGCTATGTTATCTCGCCTCAGGGATTGAATATGGAGTCCAGCAAGATCCAGGCAATCTTGGACTGGCCGGTACCAGGAAACATTAAGGAGGTACAACGATTCATTGGCTTTGCTAACTTTTATAGACGGTTTATCCGAAATTTTTCAGAAATTGTCCGTCCCATCACTCTCCTCACCAAGAAGGGGAAGAAGTTTGAATGGTCTTCGCAAGCTCAGGAAGCCTTTGATCGCCTGAAGGGTTGTTTTACCACGGCTCCAATATTGATGCATCCGGATCCTGCACAGCCTTTTATCGTGGAGGTGGACGCGTCTGACTGTGCATTGGGAGCTATCCTCTCACAACGTACCGGAGACAAAGGTTTGCTGCACCCGTGTGCCTTCTTCTCTCGTAGGTTATCTTCTGCAGAACTTAACTATGATGTGGCAGATAAGGAACTTTTGGCAATTATTTCTGCCTTTAAGGAATGGAGACACCATTTGCAGGGGGCAACTCAGCAGGTAGTAGTACTCACGGATCATCGCAATTTGGAATTCCTTAAGTCTGCCAGGTGTCTTTCTCCTCGACAAGCTAGGTGGAGTTTGTTCTTGAACCAGTTTAATTTTATTATTTCGTACCGCCCAGGTTCACGTAATGGGAAAGCTGACGCATTATCCCGAATCCATACCGTGGATTCCGTGCCTGGGACCCCGTCGAAGACCATCTTGTCGGAAGCCAATTTCGTTGGAGTGCTCCGGAACCGGGACTTGTGGCAGGAGATCAAGCTGGCCTATGACGGTGACGTATTTCTTGCAGCTCCACCTGACAATGTGAATCTTGTCCTTCGGAATGGTGTGTGGCTTAGAGATCGATGTATTTATGTCCCAGAGGCTGTAAGACTTCGAGTTCTCAAATTGGTCCACGACTCTAAATTGGCTGGTCATAGGGGGGTACAGAAGACGCAGGAATTGTTAACTCGTTTTTTTTTGGTGGCCTACCTGCTTGAAGGATGTGAATGACTATGTCCGCTCTTGTGAAGTTTGTGCCCGGTACAAGGTTCCTCGCGTTTCACCTACTGGTCTTCTTAAACCGCTACCTGTACCGTCTCGCCCTTGGGGGTCTATTTCAATGGACTTTATTGTGGAGTTACCCACCTCTGGTGGTAAAAATACTATTTTGGTGGTAGTAGATCGTTTAACGAAAGCTGCTCATTTCATTCCGTGTGCTGGTCTTCCCTCAGCTACAGAGACAGTAGATCTAGTTATCCAGAACATTTTCCGGCTGCATGGGGTACCAGATGACATCATTTCTGACCGAGGAATACAATTTACCTCTAGATTTTGGAAAGGATTTTGTTCTGCGCTCCACATTAATGTTTGCTTGTCTTCTGCATACCATCCTCAGACCAACGGGCAGACCGAACGGACAAATCAAACCTTGGAGCAATATCTACGCTGTTACGTCAGTCATTTGCAGGACGATTGGCTGAAGCTACTTCCTCTAGCGGAATTTTCGTACAACAACTCCCAAAGCAGTTCCACGAAGGTAACGCCTTTTTTTGCCAACCTGGGTTATCATCCAAGTATTTTGCCTAGGTCTCCGGTTACGATTTCGGTACCAGCGGTTGAAGACAGAGTGACGGCGTTGCAACGTAATCTTGAAGTTTTGAAGGACTCCCTGACCACAGCACAGGAGCGTTACAAGAAGTCGGCCGATAGATTCCGGAAACCAGCACCTATGTATAAGGTAGGAGACTCAGTTTGGTTGTCCACCAAGAATCTAAAATTGGGTGTTCCTTCGCAGAAACTGGGACAGAAATTCATCGGTCCATTCAAGATCACTGGGATTGTGAGCTCTGTTGCCTGTCGGTTGAAGCTACCACGGACTTTAAAGGTACACCCAGTATTTCATGTTTCCTTATTAAAACCAGTCTCTCCTAACACGTTTCAGGGACGTATCGTACCTCCCCCTCCACCAGTGTTGGTTGATGGCGAAGAACAATTCGTGGTACAGGATATTGTTAATTCGAGACTTCATAGAAACCGGCTTCAGTATCTAGTTAGATGGCAAGGTTACTCTCCTGAAAATGATTCTTGGGAACCAGTAAGTAACATCAATGCGCCTCTGAAGATTGCTCAGTTTCATCGGAGATACCCGGACAGGCCTGGTCCAGGACCGTCCGGAGGCCGTCTTTAGGGGGGAGTAATGTCAGTATTCCAGGTTTTCTAGGTAACTTTGTCAATGATTTTGCCCTTTGTTAAAATGGAGTTTGCTGTTTTGTGTGCCCTACTTCCTGTTTGTTTGTTTAAAGCCTGGCTCAGGTGTTGGCTTCACTGCTGGAATATTCTGCTTCCGTTTCCCTGCAACCCAGCTGCTTTGTTCCTCACAGATCTTTTGTGTGTTTACTAGGAAAGTGCATAGCCTTATCTTCAGGTGTTTCTCAGCCACAGCAGTTTCTACCCATGGCTCTGGACATTCTCTGCATATGTAAGTTGCACAAAGTACTGTGTTATCACTAAACTGTTGACTTGGGAATTTAACCCTTGGTTCACTCCATCTGATAAGAACTGTGTTTCTGAACTGTTGCTGTTTAACCCTTTGTGCATTACCTCTGGTGAGAGCTGTTGGAACTGTTACTGGAACCTTACTGACATATGAACTTGTTGTTGGACTTCACTGAATTAAGCCACAACTGAGATTAACTTGTTCCTGGACTTCCCTGTGTTTTCTTCATACCTGGATCTGACTCTTCACACACCAGCAGTGTGTAAATCCAGCCACGTTATCTGTGCATCAGACTTACCTTGTGGTCACATTTGTGTGAGGACTCCGTCGTAAGAACTTTACCACCCTCGCTATAGAGGTTCAAGGACTTATATATCCGGATTCATATAACTGGACTTGTGTATATATATATGGACTCATTGCATGTCACTACGGGTTGTTTGAATATTGTTTTTGGGTGTTTTGCTGTTTCACAAATACATTATTTGCATTCAAAGAAACCCGTCTCTGATTGTTCATTGCCCCACGCTATCAGAATCCTCGAGTTCCTACAATAGTATTACACTTTCTCACACTATGTACATAAAGGACCCTGTCCGGGTTAAGCAATCATTTACTTAGTAGTGGCAACACCGGGTGTTACCTGATGCTCTTGGCGGCGCTCCGTACAGTCAGGAGTTGGAGCCGGCTCGGGAGCTGGTTGCGGAGCCGCTTCAGGAACTGGTTGCGGAGCCGGCTCATTCCGGCTCTTTACGTCGCAGGACCCGGCTACCTCCGGAGACACGGGCGGCAGACTTGTAGCTGGTGCAGGTGGCGTGGGAAGCCGTTCCTCTGCAGACTCCTCTGTGGGGACAGGTAAGGCCACTGCAGCATCGGCGACGGGGCTCACTCCTTGTTCGGCTCCAGGTGCCAGTGATATGGGTGGGCGGAGCGGTCGGCTCTGCTCCAGCCGCAGCTACAGAGTCCGCCAGCTCTGCTCCAGCCGCAGCTTCAGAGCCCGCCAGCTCTGCTTCAGCCGTTCTACTTCTGCCCGTTGCCGGGCCAACTCTTCCAGCACAGCGTCGGTGTCCGATGCAGGGGGGGTGCCGACATCATCCGGAGGGTCCCGCTCTTTAGTATGGAGGCGGGGCTTTCGTGTCCTTTTCCTCCCACCAAGGAGGATGAGGAGGCGGATCTCTTTACCTGTGGGACAGTGTTATGATTTGGTAGCTGAGGTGAGCAGGCAAAAACGGCAATACACCAGAGAGGTTGGAATCTACTGGATTGCAGTACCCTGACTAACCACCACAACTAAAGGCAGCCGTGGAGCGTTCCTACGTTGGTCCTAGATGCCTCGTCACAGCCTGAGAGGTTAACTACACCTAAAGATAGAAAGAGGAAAGCTATCTGCCCCGGAGCAGATCCCCAAAGAACATAGGAAGCCCCCAAACATGTAATGGCGGTTAGACAAGAGGAAATACAGACACAGACAGAAAATAGAATGAGCAAACGTTGGGGCCCAATCTTCCTAGACAGAAAAGGATAGGAAGGACACTTACTGCAATCCAAAAAACCCTAAAAAATACCAACTCTACTAATTGCAAAAACACCTGAGATCACACACCTCTACCACCTAAATTAGTTCTCTGGTGTAACAAAACTAAGCCGCAGCCACTGAAAAAACTGGAAAAGGCAAATGAACAAATAACAGAGGATCCAGGAGAACTGAGAGGAGCCCAAGCCCCTCAGGGGGGGGGAGACCTGGCTAACCTCACAGAAATGCAGAGAAATATGAAAATGGTAAGCACATAAACAAAAAACAGAAAATATCTTATCTGAGAGCAGGAGAAGAGGCAAGACTCAGCAAGCTTCCAAGTGAACCAGGAACCACAGTTGAGACAAGAACAATTGATCACCGGCAACCATGATGGGAGGGAACCTCCCTTATATAAGACCAGTCTGTAACTCCTGATTGCCAATCCTCATTGAATGGTTCAGTACTGTTTGTAACCACCAGAGGGAGCTTCTGCTCAGAATTCATTTCTAACACATTCACAACAGTACCCCCCCCTGAGGAGTGGTCACCGAACCCTCATTTGGGCAACCAGGTCGGTCAGGATGAGCTCTGTGATATGCACGGATCAGTCTCCTAGCATGGATGTCCGAAGCAAACACCCAAGAATTGTCCTCCTGACCATAACCTCTCCACTTAACCAAATACTGGAGTTTCCATCTAGAAAAACGAGAATCCAATATTTTCTCAACCACATACTCCAGATTGCCCTCAACCAAAACAGGGTCAGGAGGCGCAGCCATAGGAACCACTGGCTCGACAAACCTCTTCAATAAGGACTTGTGGAACACGTTATGGATCTTAAATGTCCCTGGAAGAAGTAAACGAAAGGAAACAGGATTAAGAATCTCCATGATCTTATAAGGTCCAATGAACCTAGGCTTAAACTTAGGAGATGCAACTCTCATAGGGATATTTCTTGCGGACAACCAGACCAAGTCCCCCACTTCAAATCGAGGACCATCAGTCCTATGCCGGTTGGCAAACCGCTGGGCCCTCTCCTGAGAGAGGGACAACCTCTCCACTACCTGGTCCCAAATCTGCTGCATACGTTCCACAACAGAGTCAACACCTGGACAGACAGAAGCCTCCGTCTGTCCCGAAGAAAATCGAGGGTGAAACCCAAAATTGCAGAAAAATGGAGACATCAAAGTGGCAGAGCTAGCCCTATTATTAAGAGCAAACTCAGCCAAAGGCAAAAAAGAGACCCAGTCATCTTGATCAGCAGACACAAAGCATCTCAGATAAGTCTCCAATGTCTGGTTTGTTCTCTCAGTTTGTCCATTGGTCTGAGGATGAAAAGCCGAGGAGAAAGACAATTGAACACCAAGTTTAGAACAAAAGTCCTCCAAAATCTGGAAACAAACTGGACTCCTCTGTCAGACACAATGTTCTCAGGAATGCCGTGTAACCGAACCACGTGCTGAAGGAACAAAGGCACCAATTCGGAGGAGGAAGGCAACTTAGGTAATAGCACAAGATGTATCATTTGGAAAACCTATCACAAATCACCCAGATAGCAGTCGTTCTCTGAGAAACAGGGAGGTCGAAATAAAAATCCATAGAGATATGGGTCCATGGTCTCTTGGGCACAGGCAATGGCATCAACAAACCACTAGAGCGAGAGCAAGGCTTGGAGCGAGAGCAAGTCCCGCAGGACTGCACAAATTCCCTGACGTCACGAGACAAGGTAGGCCACCAAAAGGACAGACTAACCAAGTCTCTGGTACCAAAAATTCCGGGATGACCGGCCAACGCGGAACAATGAATCTCAGACATCACACTCTTTTTCCACCGGTCTGGGACAAACAATTTCCCAATAGGGCAGCGCTCGGGTTTATCCTCCTGACACCCTTCCAGAGCCAGTCTCAAATTGGGCGAGATGGCGGAAAGAACTACACCCTCTTTCAAAATAACAGCAGGATCAGATACCTCAGGAGAGTCCGCAAGGAAACTCCTCGAGAGGGCATCCGCCTTAACATTCTTAGTGCCAGGAAGAAAGGAAACCACAAAATTAAAACGTGTGAAAAACAAGGCCCACCTGGCCTGTCTAGGATTAAGTCGCTTGGCTGGTTCCAGATAAACCAGATTCTTATGGTCTGTGAGGACCACCACCTGATGTTTGGCTCCCTCCAGCCAATGTCTCCACTCTTTAAAAGCCCACTTCATGGCCAATAACTCCCGATTACCCACGTCATAATTACGTTCAGTTGGAGAAAATTTTCGAGAGAAAAAGGCACAAGGGTTACTTTTAGAGGTCTCTGGATCTCTTTGGGACAAAACGGCACCTGCCCCAATTTCAGAGGCATCAACCTCCACCTGAAATGGCAGAGAAACATCAGGCTGCCGTAGAACAGGAGCAGAAGTGTATCTCTGCTTAAGTTCCTGAAACGCAGAGACTGCCTCAGGAGGCCAATTCACCACATCAGAACCCTTTTTGGTCAAATCAGTCAATGGTTTAACAATAACAGAGAAATTACCAATAAATTTACGATAAAAATTGGCAAAACCCAAAAATCTCTGAAGAGCCTTTAATGAAGTAGGTTGGACCCAATCACAGATGGCCTGAACCTTGACCGGGTCCATTTCAATAACAGATAGGGACAAAATGAATCCCAGAAATGAGATCCTCTGTACGCCAAAAAGACACTTTGATCCCTTCACATACAGAGCATTCTCTCTCAAAATCTGGAACACAGTCCGAACATGTTTCACATAAGAGTCCCAGTCATTGGAAAAAATCAAGATATCATCCAATTAAGCAATCAGAAATTTATCCACAAAATCCCTGAAAATGTCATTCATGAAGGACTGGAAGACGGAAGGAGCATTAGTGAGCCCAAAGGGCATCACTAGGTACTTAAAATGCCCCTCTGGGGTATTAAACGCCGTCTTCCATTCATCCCCGTGCTTAATGCGAATAAGGTTATACGCCCCCCTGAGGTCAAGCTTGGTAAACCAAGTAGCACTTTTCACCCTGGAAAACAGGTCAGAAATCAAGGGTAACTGATATTGATATTTCACAGTGATATTGTTCAAGAGACGATAATCAATACATGGCCTTAATGAACCATCCTTTTTGGCCACAAAGAAAAAACCGGCACCCAAGGGTGAAGAGGATGGTCTGATATGACCCTTCTCCAATGACTCCTTGATATAAGACCGCATAGCGTCATGTTCAGGTGCAGACAAGTTAAAAAGGCGACCTTTAGGGAATTTACTACCAGGCACTAATTCAATAGCGCAGTCATAGCTCCTATGGGGGGGCAAGGATGCAGATTTACTTTCGCTAAACACATCAGAAAAATCAGTCAAAAAGTCAGGAACATCCTGAGCCTGGGGAGAGGCAGAAAAAACAGGAGTGTTGGCATTAACACATTGGCAGCCCCAACTAGTTACAGACACAGATTTCCAATCCAAAACAGGATTATGAGACTGTAACCAAGGGAAACCTAGTACAATAATGTCATGCAGATTATACAGCACCAAAAATTTGCAACTCTCCTGATGATCAGGTTCAACCCTCATTATCACCTGAATAGAGAACTGGGGTTTATTCTCAGCCAAAGGGGTAGAATCAATCCCCAGTAGGGGAATAGACTTCCGTAGGGGTATCAAGGGAAACCCACAACGTTTAGCAAAATCAAAATCCATCAGGTTAATAGCTGCTCCCGAATCAACAAAAGCCTGAGCAGAAAATGTGGACAGGGAGCAAATCAGGGTAACAGTCAACTGAAATTTAGTCTGAACACTACCCAAGACAACTGAGCGTGCAAAACGTCTTCCCCGCTTAGGGCAGACTGAAATAGCATGAGAGGCGTCACCACAGTAGAAACATAACCCATTGCGTTTTCGAAACTCATGACGCTGTGCCCCAGAAGCCACTCTATCACACTGCATGAGTTCGGAAGCTGGTTCACAAGGCAACACTATTCCACGCATACCTCTACGCTCACGCAAACGTCTGTCAATTTGAATCGCTAATGACATAGAATCATTGAGACCAGAGGGAGCAGGGAAACCCACCATAACATCTTTTACTTTCTCTGACAGACCCTTCCGAAAAAGGGCTGCCAAAGCATCATCATTCCATTTGGTCAGGACTAGTGTTGAGCGATACGATACCGCAAGTATCGGGTATCGGCCGATATTAGCTGTTTCGGCCTTTCGATACTTAGTTCCGATATTTTCCATATATCGTATACCGGAATCGGAAGTTCCCATAATTCTTTGAGAGGCAATTTGATTTTAGTCAGCCAATGAGGAATCCTAAGAAGTGTGGGCACATCCTGTACTGCTGCGGTCATGTTAACTAATGGCATGGCTGTGATTGGATGCTGAAATGATGTCAGAATGCACTATAAAAGGCGCCGCCGCCATTTTAGCGTCACTGTGCTGTGAATTCAGTAAGGGACAGAACGCTGCTGTGCTGACTCTGAGGGACAGTTAGAGATTGCGATTTAGTGTACTGTGCTGTAGGCAGGCTAGCACCAACCGCTGTGTAAAGCTTCCTTTTGCCTGCAGTGTTGTTTTAACAGCTCTGCAAGGTGTGTGTGAGTGCAGGTGACGCTGCAGTTTGCTCTGCATGCAACGCTGTCTGTAGGCATCTGCACGTGTCACTCACAGACTCTTTTTTTTCTTCAGTGTAATTCTTGCTGCTCCATGCAATTTAACTATTAGTGTGACGCGCTTCCATCCGTATCCAATACATTGGTTGCAAACACTATAGAAGTAGACAAAGGAGTAGCCTTTCACAGATTGTGAACAGTTGTGTTTCAGTGTTCACTTCAGTCTGTGTTTTTTATTTTTTGAGTGCACATCACGCTCCAGTTACTTGTTCAAGCACTGCTGCTTGTACTCTGCTGAGCGTGTCTCAGTGCCTCATCCTTTTCATTTCTCTCCAATTGGTTCTGCTCCATTCCATTTAAAATAAATATAATCTATTAGTGTGACGCGCTTCCATCCGTATCCAATACATTGGTTGCAAACACTATAGAAGTAGACAAAGGAGTAGCCTTTCACAGATTGTGAACAGTTGTGTTTCAGTGTTCACTTCAGTCTCTGCGTAATAACCACACTTAGGCCTTATAACTTTTCTGACTTTCTTTATCAATCTACCAAGATGAAGAAGGCAGGGAGTAAGGCACGTGGTCGTGGCCGTGGAGTTTCAGCAGGGAGAGGACGTGGGGATTCTGTGGCTGCTGCCGCCCTCAGTGACACAGCATCCACCAGTTTTACCCATGAGCGTTCCTTTATGCGCACTTTGGTAGGAGCTCGGCGTGCCCCTCTGCTGCGGGAAGAACAAATTGAAGCCGTTGTTGGTTGGATGGCAGCCAATGCATCGACTTCAATTCCTTCCACCTCCTCTCAGGAACACAACACTGTTGAGCAACCATCTGTCTGTTCACCGCCTGTCAAATTGCCCAGGCAGTCAGAGAGTTCTGTACAGGAGCCAGCTGAGTCTCTGCTTCTGTTCTCAGAATCTGTTGGCTCGCAAACACGGGCACAGGCAAGCAGCATTCTGCAATTTGAAGAAGAGGGAGTATGCAGTGATGCGCAACAGCTGTGTCTCTCTCAATCTGAAGAGGCGGGTGAGCCAGTGCCGATGGACAGCACACCGCAGAACGCATCTTATGATGATGATGAGACTCAGGTGCCAGGTTTTGTGGAGCATGGTGCTGCCCAGACCATCCAACAGCAGCAGGTGTTGGAAGAGGGTAGTGGAGATGATGAAGTCCGAGACCCAACATGGCGTGAGCAACAGGAAGGTGGTGGGAGCAGCTCTGAGGAAGAGATTGTCCCAACGGTACAAAGAGGAGGGAGAGGTAGGCTGCAGACTCGCTTGCCTGTAGCCTCCAGTTTGGCACCTGTTGGGAGCAGTTCTCTTAGAAATGTCAAAATTGGTGCTCCCATGACTTGCACTGCGTGGTCCTTTTTTGACAGACTTGTAGATGATATTTGCTATGTTCAATGCAAGCTGTGTAAGCAAAAAGTTAAAAGAGGTAAAAATATCAGTAACCTGAATACCACAAATATGTGGAAACATGTACGGACAAAGCACGTAGCTGAGTTACAAAGACACACTGGAGATGTAGGCCAACCTACAGCAGCACCTACATCTTCAGGTCGTGTTGGAGCCTCTACCTCCAGCTCACACACACCTGGTTCGGCTTCCTCACAGGATCTCCATGGAAGAACCTCGGTCACTGTTGTCCATAGACAAACTGTTATTCCACCCACAGCAGCAAGTTCACAGTCATCGTCACACTCCCAGACCACAAAATAGCCATCGGTACCACAGGCATGGGATAAAAGACGGCCATACTCGGCAAACCATCCACGAGCACAGGCTCTGAATGCTGGCATTGCAAAACTCCTGTCCCTTGAAATGCTGTCATTCAGGCTGGTGGAGACTGACAGTTTCAGGAACTTTATGGCATTGGCAGTCCCACAATATAATGTGCCAAGCCGATTTTATTTCAGCAGGCAAGCCGTCCCTGCTCTGCAAAAACATGTCGAGGGAAACATTAAACATGCGCTACTAAACGCCGTCAGTAGCAGGGTCCACCTGACCACCGATGCGTGGACCAGTACCCATGGCCAGGGACGATACCTTTCCCTCACTGCCCATTGGGTCAATGTTGTGGAGCCGGGTACAGATCTTGCCAGTGGCGCTGTACGTGTTCTGCCAACTCCAAGGATTGCAGGAATCCAGTCTGTACACATTGATTCCTCCTCCTACTCCAGTTCCTCAGAATCATCGCTGCACGAGCCGTCACGGTATACCTCCACATGGACCCGTGAACGCTTACCTGTTGCGACCGATATGAGCACAGCCATGGCCAAACGTCAACAGGCCGTCCTGAAATTAATTTCCATGGGGAATCGAAGCCACACAGCGCAGGAGCTCTGGGATGCCATCAAGCAGGAGAGCGACGTGTGGTTTTTGTCAGCTAATCTCCAGCCAGGCTTGGTAGTGTGTGACAATGGCCGAAATCTGGTGGCAGCTCTGGGCCTTGGCAACCTCACTCACATACCATGTCTGGCACATGTGCTCAACTTGGTCGTGCAGAGTTTTTTGAGGGACTATCCGGATCTTGATGCACTGCTGCACAAGGTCCGCCTAGAGTGCGCTCACTTGCGACGTTCCAGCATGGCCAGATCGCGCATTGCAGCTCTGCAAGTCAGATTTCGCCTTCCTGAACATCGCATCATATGTGACGTACCCACCAGGTGGAATTCCACGTTACATATGTTGGAGCGGTTGTGTGAGCAGTAGCCAGCAGTAATGGAGTATCAGCTGCAACAGGCGCAATCAACTCGCAATTTGCGCCGTTCACACTTCACCACTACTGAGTGGGCCTCTATGAAGGACATCGAGTGCAGATGATGCACTAGTCAGCACGACTGTCCCCCTTATCTGCCTGCTTCAGAAATCACTGAAAGCACTAAAGGAAGAGGTTTTGGAAGAGGTGGAGGATGAGGAGTCACAAATTCCATTACCTTCAGGACAGTCAGCGCAGCGTGGTTCCTCACAAAGGGCTGGGCAGGGTTCACTTTGTGAGGAGGATGAGGAGGAGGAGTCAATGGAGGAGGAAGAAATCCCTACAGAGGGAGGTACACAACGCTCTAGTCAGTATGTAGAGCGAGGGTGGGGTGATGCAGAGGAGGCAGAGATGACGCCTCTTCCAGAGGACAGCCTTTGTTGGCCAGTTGGGAGTCTGCAGCACATGGTTGATTTCATGCTTCAGTGCCTGAGAAACGACCGCCGCATCGCCCACATTCTCACCACGTCAGATTATTGGGTGTACACCCTCCTAGACCCTCGCTACCGGGACAACTTACAAACCCTCATCACACCGGTGAACCGGGACCGTAAAATGCAGGAGTACCAAGACACACTGGTGCAATCCATACTGTTGTACATTCCAGCCGAGAGAGCTGCTGCTGCTGCTACTGCTTTACAAAGCAGCTCTGTGCGTCGAGGCAGTGTAGACACCTCTACAACAAGAGGGAGCAGAAGCAGCGCCTCTGCACAGGGCAAGAGCTGTATGTTACAAATGTGGCGAAGTTTTGTGACAGCGCCAGCAAGGTCTACACCATCCGAGACGGCTCCAGTCACCAGGAAGAAACGTTTCCGTAAGATGGTGACAGACTACTTGGCTTTCCCTCTAAGTGTACTCCCAGATGCCTCTTCCCCTTTCAAATTTTGGGTCTCTAAGTTGGATACATGGCCAGAGCTTAGCCAGTATGCATTGGAGGTGCTGGCTTGCCCTGCTGCCAGTGTATTATCTGAGCGCGTCTTTAGTGCTGCAGGTGGTGTAGTAACAGACCGTCGCATGCGACTATCCTCAGAGAATGTAGACCGGCTTACTTTTCTGAAAATGAACAAGGCATGGATCTCACCTGAATTTGCCTGTCCGTTTTCAGATTAAATAACTGTTTGGCAACGTTTTCCATGTCTCCTGTTATGTTCATCTTTCTACCACCTGAACTCTACTCCCTGGGCTACAACACCGCCATTTGTTGCTCGTAAGTAATTGGCAGGGGTACTGACTCCTGGCCAGCCTGGTTACAGCACGACAGCTGTTTCCTGGCAGTGTGAACGTCAATTATCCTCCAATAAGTTGTGCTGTCGTGTTGCATTCGGGTTAGCCGACTCTATGGTGCCTGCAGTTTAGGTGATTCCTATGTGTGCTGTGGGATATGTAAATAAAGGCTGTTTCCATTGTGACAATAGGACAAGCACCCACTGTAGGACTGTGTGATTCGGTAACTGCGGACGGCTTGCGTCCTGTCAACTTACATTTTCATGGGTGCGTTCTGCTACCCGTCCGGGGTCCAGTACCGTCAACTGGTTCTCCCCAGTGCCTTTGGCCTAGGTGCCTCCATCTCCGTATCCGAGTTCCACCAACGTCTGCTGGTCCTTGGTAGTGCTTTGGAGCACAGGTACCTCCTGCTTAGTAACCGTGTCACAGTAACGTCAGCTGGTACTCGGTTGTGACATTGCCTCTTTTCCTTCTGCTACCCGTCCGGGGTCCAGTACCGTCAACTGGTTCTCCCCAGTGCCTTTGGCCTAGGTGCCTCCATCTCCGTATCCGAGTTCCACCAACGTCTGCTGGTCCTTGGTAGTGCTTTGGAGCACAGGTACCTCCTGCTTAGTAACCGTGTCACAGTAACGTCAGCTGGTACTCGGTTGTGACATTGCCTCTTTTCCTTCTGCTACCCGTCCGGGGTCCAGTACCGTCAACTGGTTCTCCCCAGTGCCTTTGGCCTAGGTGCCTCCATCTCCGTATCCGAGTTCCACCAATGTCTGCTGGTCCTTGGTAGTGCTTTGGAGCACAGGTACCTCCTGCTTAGTAACCGTGTCACAGTAACGTCAGCTGGTACTCGGTTGTGACATTGCCTCTTTTCCTTCTGCTACCCTTCCGGGGTCCAGTACCGTCAACTGTTTTTCCCCAGTGCCTTTGGCCTAGGTGCCTCCATCTCCGTATCCGAGTTCCACCAACGTCTGCTGGTCCTTGGTAGTGCTTTGGAGCACAGGTACCTCCTGCTTAGTAACCGTGTCACAGTAACATCAGCTGGTACTCGGTTGTGACATTGCCTCTTTTCCTTCTGCTGCCCCTCCGGGTTCCAGCACAGTCAGCTGGTCCTCGTTACTTCCATTGTCTCTTGCTCCATCTGATACCCGTCAGGGTTCCAGTAACGTCAGCTGTTTCTCGGAAATTAGACGACCTTAAAGACCACCCAGAAGAAGATGACGACAACAAGGACGACGAGCATGAAGTCAACCAGCCTGAACACCATCACAAAGAAAAAATAAAAGATTACCCAGAAGAAGATCACCAACAGGACAAAGAAGGTTAAGACAAACTACAAGATACAGAACAAGAGACAGAAGAACAATAAGCAGAAGATCAAAAAGCAGAAGAACATGAAGTATAAGACCAAAATGAAGAGCAAAATATATGCTCTAAATTCTAAGCAGAAGAAGACTAAGCAGTGTATGGGGGTGAGTCCGTTCCTCCTCGTGGTGCCCCTGGAAAATGCCTGCTGCTGCAGGCTAAACTGAACACGGACAAATACTGTTGTAATTTAAATCTTTTGTGACAGCAAGAACGGAAGGATGAACAATTCATACTTTTACAGATTACAAGTACAGGAATCTCTGTCACAAATAAGAATATGATGAAGAAGATGAAGAGGAAGAAGATGAAGAATTTGAATATGAAGAAGATTAATTAGTTTAATAATAACAATATGAGTAATGTAAACAAAAACATAAATAGCAAGAAGTTTAAGAAGAAGATTAAGAAGGTGAAGATGAAGAATAATTTGATGAGAAAGATGATGGTGCTGAAGATTATGAAGGAGAAAGTGTGGCACTGGCAAAAGTTAAAAAGGTGAAGAGCATGGAAGTTGTGAAACATACATATTTGCCAAAATAGAAAAAAGGTTAACAACATTGTCAATTTGTTAGTCAATCCAAACGTATTTAAAAAAAAATATATATTAATGCTATTCCAATGCATTGGGTTAAACATGTATGCCTTTATTGTCTCCTCAACCTCCCCCAATACATTCTACATTAGTCTTTGTTGTTTTCCTTCATGTACAATTAACCAACAAGGCAAGAATGGTTTTTTTTAATGTCGATATTTGGTTCCCATAGACTTTCATGGGAATTCCGGTATCGGAATCGGATATCGACGATATTTAGTGATATCGGCGATACCATTCCGATCCGATATTTTTAGATATCGAGCAGTATCGCTCAACACTAGTCAGGACTGCCCACTTTCGGAATTTCTGACAGTACAACTCAGCATCCTCAAGCCCCTGATTTAATGCCAACAAGGTTTTTTCAGCTTGATCAGTGACATTAGGTTCATCGTACAATAACCCCAGAGCCAGAAAAAATGCATCAACATTACTCAAAACAGGGTCCCCAAGTGTCAGGGAAAAAGCCCAATCCTGAGGATCGCCGCGCAGGAGAGAGATGACAATTTGAACCTGCTGTGCAGCGTTCCCTGAGGATTTAGGTTTTAAGGCAAAAAAACAACTTACAGTTATTTTTGAAATTCAGAAATTTAGCTCGATCCCCCAAAAATAAATCTGGCATGGGAATCCTAGGTTCCACAACCGGCAACCCTGCAAGATAGGTAGCAATACTCCGAACTTCAGTGGCAAGCTGATCCACACGGCCAGACAACTGTGCAAACTCCATTGAGAGAAAAAAAAAATCCTCCTCAGCACCCAGAGAAAAAGAGGGAAAAAATGCAACAAACAGAGAAAAAAAAATTTCTGACAACTTTCTCTTTTCTTTTTCCTTTTACTATTTTTCCCTTCTGTTGAGTACCATATAATTTTCAGTTTGGCCGGTGACACTGTTATGATTTGGTAGCTGAGGTGAGCAGGCAAAAACGGCAATACACCAGAGAGGTTGGAATCTACTGGATTGCAGTACCCTGACTAACCACCACAACTAAAGGCAGCCGTGGAGCGTTCCTACGTTGGTCCTAGACGCCTCGTCACAGCCTGAGAGGTTAACTACACCTAAAGATAGAAAGAGGAAAGCTATCTGCCCCGGAGCAGATCCCCAAAGAACATAGGAAGCCCCCAAACATGTAATGGCGGTTAGACAAGAGGAAATACAGACACAGACAGAAAATAGAATGAGCAAACGTTGGGGCCCAATCTTCCTAGACAGAAAAGGATAGGAAGGACACTTACTGCAATCCAAAAAACCCTAAAAAATACCAACTCTACTAATTGCAAAAACACCTGAGATCACACGACCTCTACCACCTAAATTAGTTCCCTGGTGTAACAAAACTAAGCCGCAGCCACTGAAAAAACTGGAAAAGGCAAATGAACAAATAACAGAGGATCCAGGAGAACTGAGAGGAGCCCAAGCTCCCCGGGGGGGAGACCTGGCTAACCTCACAGAAATGCAGAGAAATATGAAAATGG